>BTHU01000023.1:5623933-6033369 GCA_036184795.1 Tokudaia tokunoshimensis | reverse complement strand
AAGGGAGAAGAAGGGAGGGAAGGAGGGAGGGAGGGAGGGAGATGTCAAGGGAAGAGGGAGGGAAGGAGGGAGGGAGGGAGAGAGAGAGAGATGGCTATAAGACTTTCTCTGAACCTGCAAGGCAAGTTTGGTTTTTCAGTTCTAGTATATATTAGTACATGCAGAGTCTGAAGGCACAGAAGACATGACCTGCTTTCTTAATCACCACTGGCAAAATGCCTAGTGAGGAAAGGCAAATATAAAAAGCTTCTGCAACTCTAAGTAACTCTGTCCATGTTTTGTTATTTCATTTTGCAATGTCAGTGCCCCAGACATGCACCAGTGGCTCTCCAGCTATGTCAGGGCTACAATGCAAAGTCTTCGTAATTTTTCCCTTCAATCACTTCCTTATCCATGTGTGTTGATTTCCCTGTATAATTTATCACTGACAAGACCTGAGGTAAAGCACCTTGGTTGTTAGTGTTATTTATACCATTTATCATCCTAGAAAAATGATGAGGTGTAATTGGTTTATCTGAGGGTGGAATTCAATGCCTTATACATACTAGGCAAGTGCTCTACTACTGAACCATATGGCCAACCTAAGTATCATTTTACAAACAAAACCAGTGAAATAAGGGCCTTACCAGGTAAAAAGGCAGAACAGTATACAATAATAAATCTTAGAGATTCTATAGTCTCATTGCTTGGTTTTCACTCCTGGGTCTGCAAATTACAATGTAAAGTTATAGAGGTTGCTTAGACTATTCTTGGGTCATTTTTCTTAACTGACAAATAGATTTAGTAATAATTTTACCTCCTTTGGTACTATTATAAAAGTAGATGTGAATTGGTCATGTATCAGCTACAGAAGTTTGGCTGCTAGCATTATATTTATTATTCTGGAAGAAAATGAAACATTTGGGCAAAATAACCACTTTGGCCAATTACCATGTATCAAGGCTCCAGTTTTCTTATTTGTGACCTGAGTAATATAAGGACCTTTTCTGGTCTAAAATTCAATGAATCTGTGAGATACTCAAAACAGGGTTAATTTTCACTAGTGAGAGAAAAAGTCTCTCTCCTCTTGCAGAGTGGGCCAAAAGTCATGGACAACAGGCAGGGGCTTTTGAAAATTACGTATTTATTTATTATTCTTTTAGAATTATTTATTTTGTGTGTATGCACATATGCCTGCCAGTATGTATGTATACCACTTTGTAACTAGTTTGATTCTTTGGAACTTAAAGATAATTTTGAGCTAGGGTGTAGATGCTGGGAACTGTATACTCAGGCCCCCTGCAGGAGCAAAATGTACTCTTAACCACTGAACCATCTCTATAGATGTAGACTTTTTTTAAAAAAATATATAAATGAAGACTTTCTTTTGTTTGGAAATTGATTTCAATTGTAAAGTGGAATTTTTTTTCACCTGGGAATAAGAAATGGTGAAAGTTAAGGAATACTTACTATGCAGTCAAGAAGAAACCATGTAGGTATATGCTTTAGGTAGATTTTCAGAAAGACATTTGGAAATCAAGGTGGTAAGTGAAATTGGCACTGTTTTTCTTGTTCTACACTGTCTAAATACTATAAATATTTTTTTAAAAAATGTTATGTCATTCCTAATGTATACTGTTTAAGTAGTCTTAAAGTAGATGCATTTGTACTGAACATAAGCAGACTATTATTTTTCTTGCCATTATTTATAAGTATTTATTACACAATAAAAGTATCATACATTTGTAAGTATAAATACACACATGAAGATCTTAAAAAGCTTACATTTACACTATTACATGGCTATTAGTAGTCATGTTGAATGTGTGCTAGTTTGGGCCAACAATGAATCAAAAGAAGCATGACTATAGAACACAAATAATCTAAACAACCCTCTCCTTCCCCAGTTTTTCTTCTATACCTCCAAGCATTTATTTTGCTAATGAAAGCAAGTGACTGCATACTTCTCTTATCCTCCAGAGAAGAGAATAATAATAGCAAAACTACAGAAAGAAGGATGAAGCAATAAGAATGTTACTTAGAGTGGTGAGAGAATCAGAAAAGGCATTCCAACAACTTCTGGAATATTGACAAGTAGAAAACTGATAATAGACAAAGCAAAGAAGAGAAAATGAAATTGATGATTGGGAACAAAAGCTAAATTTTCCTCAGTCCTCTAATGTAGGCATGCAAATAGCATCCAATATACACCTCTCTTAATATATAAAGGGAAAGGCTATCCCATATAAAACAAATTAAATTTTCTAAGAGTAAATTAGAACAGCTGGTTGAACTAAGCACTCAGAAGACAGCCTCATCACTATGAAATTTGGGAACTCTACCATGAGAGTCATAGCCCAACAGATGTTTTGCATATAAAATTAACAAACAAGTACTAACAATTTTCATATAATTCTCAAATTATTAGTTGGAATTCTTAAAAACATAACACAACACAGCACACACACATATGGTGAGGCAGGGATGGGGGACAAGAATGATATTTATAATGAGGCTTACATGGTTATGGATTATGAGATTGATAAGTCACAAGATCTTCATTGTGACATGGCATGCTGAGGACTTGAGATAGTTGATGGTGTAGCACCAGACTGGAATTTTTTTTTTTTTATCTAGAGAAAGGACCCAAGGAGATGAAAAGATTTGCAGCCCCATAGGAGGAACAACAAAATGAACAATCAGTATCTCCAGAGCTCCCAGGGTCTAAATCACCAACCAAAGAGTACACCTGGAGGGACCCATGTCTCCAGATGCATATGTAGCAGAGGATGGCCTTGTTGGATATCAAAGGGAGGAAGTCCTGTGAAGGCTTGATGCCCCAGTGTAGGGGAATAACAGGACAGGCAAGCCAGAGTGGGTGGGTTAGTGAGCAGGGGGTGGAGTGGGGGGGGGAATGGGCTAGGGGATTTTTAGAGGGGAAAGGAGGTAAGGGGATAACATTTCAAATGTAAATAAAAAAAATATCTGTTAAAAAATGGAGAACAGATCTAAAAAGAGAATGCTCAATAAAAGAATCATTAATGGACGAGAAGCACCTGAAGAAATGTTTGACAGCCTTAGCCATCAAGCAAATGCAAGTGAGAACTGCTTTGAGATTCCATCTTACACCTGTCAGAATGGCTAAGATCAAAAACACAAGTGCCAGTACTTGCTGGCCAGGATGTGGAACAAGAGGAACACTCCTCCTTTGCAGGTGTGTGCAAACTTGTGCAAACACTTGGAAATCAAATTGGTGGTGTCTTGAAAAATTGAGAATTGATCTACCTCAGGATTCAGCTATACAACTCCTGGGCATATACCCAAAGGATGCTCCAACCTACCACAAGGACACATGCTCAACTATGTTCACAGACTGAGTCTCAAAACCTTATGCCAACAGCCAGAAAGAGGACATGGTTGAAGTCTGAAAGGGGATAATACTTCATTCAGAGTCTGAGGGCCGGAAAGAAAAAAAAATAAGTGTCAGATGAATTGGACAGTATGTTCTCTTTTGTTCAGATCTTCAACTGAATGGAGTCCACCCACACATCAAAATTGTTTTACTTCTTCTACTCAATGGACTATTATTCACTTGAAGGAACTCTCTCATAATCACATTCACAATAAGGTTTAAACATATATGTAGGCTCCACATATTCCTGTCAAGTTATACATAAATGGTGCTATTATAGTCAGTTTATATTTCTAGTAATTTTACTACACATTTGAATGAAAAACTACCAATGAATGGAAAAGATAAATAGGCAGAAAATTAGATTTTAGAAAAAGGGAGAAGTTTAGGACTAGATAAAAATATGAGAGCAAATACACAAAGAAAGTTGTGGTGTTACTCTATGCAGAAAACACAGTGGAGATGCCATGGTTAAAGGACAGTTCTGATCAATTCAGATCTCTCTGAAATGAAGTAGAGTTTCAAATTTCATAAAAGATTTGTAGAAACATTCAGAAAGTGAATAAGCTAAAAAATAACATACCCTAACTAGATTCAGAGAAAACAATCCATACATTTCAGAAAAAATAGAAATAGAAATAGAGAGGGATACAGAGGTGGAAATTAGTAAATAAAATAACACATTTCCAAAACTGAGAAAAGTACTTCTTTAATCAGATAGTATAAGCTAAAATATACCAGGTAAAATTAAATAACACAATAGAAGTTCAAAACACCAAAAAAAAAAAGAGAAAAAATTCTAAAGCCATGCAGAGGAATGGAAAACACATAAGTTCAATATTAATGATAATTACTTTGGCCTTAGTAATGATCCAATATTGGATGTCAGGAGACTATAGCAACCTTTTTTCTTTCTCCTTTTTAAAGTATCTCATTCCCCCTATTACTAAGAATAGCATTTTCTCCTGAATATAATATATCCTGATTATGGTTTCTCCTCTCTCATCTCCTTCCAGTTCTTCTCCATCTCTCATCCCATCTGGATCCACCCCCTTTCTCTCTCTCTCTCTCTCTCTCTCTCTCTCTCTCTCATTAGAAAACAAGAAGACTTCTAAGGGACAGCAATAACAAAATAAGATAAAACAAAAATTAACACATTAAGCTAGGACAAAACAAACAGAAGGGAAAGAGCCCAAGAAAAGGCAAAATAAACAGATATAGACACAGATCCACTCATTCACGTAATCAAGATTCCCATTAAAAACACTAAACTGGAAGCCATAGTATATATGCAAAGCACTGTAGAATATATCCATATATGAAAAAGCCCTGATACAACATTATGAGATAAGGAACCTCCAAAGATGTCATTGAGTTCATTTTTTGCTTGGCATCTACTGCTGGGCATGCAGCTTATCCTTAAGTTTAGTTTGTTTCTACAGTGATGCTCCCTGGGAAAAAATTAAATTTTTATTTACAAGTGGTTATCAATTGCAGATGGCTTTTGGTATCTGAGTTTGGGAAGATTGTAATTCCAGGCGCTGTTATCTGGCCTGGTTTCTGTTGCTGTGTCTGGTTCTTAGGAGGTTGTGGTTGCTGTGTGTTGCCTAGTGGGAAATTCTGGGAACCTGCTAGGTGTGGTCACTGGTGGTTTCAAGTAAAATGTGTTTTTCTTTTAAGAAGGGACACTTAGGAACCTGAACAGGCTAGGAGGGAATGACTAAGGGGTTCCACAGGAAAGCAGATTAGGATTGCTTAACTTTGAAAATGACAGCAGAGAATAAGGAGAAGCCACAGCAGTTAAGTTTGCTGCAAAGCTTGGAATGGGAAGAATTTTTAGATATGGAGGGAGGAGGGAGAGTAAAGACCTGACACTCACTTATCTGCTTATCTGGCCAACTTGCTTCTGAGGCAGGCTCCACTCACAGGTTCCTAGGGAATGCCTGCTGAGTTGGGTGCTAGGATAATAGAATGAGCAGGGAGGAATGTGGCAGGAGAAAATCCCCTAGAGGGGGGGTGGGACTGAGGAGGGAGATGCGATAGCCAGTGGTCTACTATAGAGTGGGATTTGGAAGAGGAGGAGAGGCCTGTTTTGTGGGTTCCCAGTGCATGCCTGCTGGTGTTGGGGATTGGGAGAAGGGGATGAGTGGAAAAAAAGAAGGTTGGAGGGGAAGATCTGTGTAATCTACTGGAGATGGGGATTGGTGGGGTGGAGACTGCAGCAGGTGATCGGTTGCAGAGCTGGGGATGACACTGGGAGATTCCATTTGGAGGAGAAGAGGAAGGGGTGAAGGTCTGCAGCTGACCAGCCTGTTTCTCTGGCTGGTGTTGACAGACCCCCAGGTAAAGTGATTTTTTTTTTAACCATACCAACCAAAATGAATTTCTTCATCCAGAATTTTATCTCAGCCAAGTCATCATAAATTGTAATTAGGTCATGGCTGAAAAAACACTGTCACACTAAAAATATATGTAATAAATATGAAACTATATTTCTTGTTCACTATATGAAACCAAAGAACAGTCTCTCACAATACAAAAGCACAGGTTATCAATCACTTCTGTCATAATGTGTACATTTTTATTTTGATAGTATATTCTTTGAATATATATATATATATATATATATATATATATATATATATACATGAAATCTTGGTTATATCCACTTCTTACTTTCCCTCACACTCCCTCAGTTTCTCCTGCACCTTTAAGTCCCATTTACTTTTATTTTTGACCCAAATGTGTGTGGGTAAGGGGGTCATTCACTGAGGCACAGGCAATGTGCTAGTGGCCACATTCCTAAAGAAAAGTGATTCTCCATTCCTCAGCAGGCATCATCTTCCAATAGCTCCTCAGGAGCTTTGGTTGCTCCTCCTCCACCCATACTGGAAGTAATTGGCATGATTTTGTATATACATGTCTTGTGCTGGTAACCACAGCTTATATAAATTTGTTTTTTAAAAGTGAAACATAAATAACACAACTTTGTTTTTTACTGAATAGAGTTTGGCTTTTCAAAAAAAAAAAAACATATCTGTATTCTTTCTACATATGTATCCAGAGACACAGGGATTTACAGTGATGTATATAATGTGTGTTTTTTTTTCTGTTTTGTCACGTTCCAGGATGTAACTGCCCTATGACTTACTTAATGACTCTGCCATTGCTAGGTAGATGAACTGCTTCCAGCTTCTTTTCTTTTACAAACATGCTACAATATATCCCATTGTAAAAACATCCAAATGCCCAAGGTTTAAAATTTTCTGCAAAACATAGTTTGCAAAATATAGTTTGCTTTCTAGTCTTCTTTACCACAATGAATGTTCCTAAGCCTTCTTTTTATTCCTATTTTAGCTCCTTGTAAATGTAGCAATTTTATTGTGTTACCCAGCGTTCCGATCTTTACTTCCTTTCCATGTTGTATCTAGTAAGATTAAGGGGCCTTCTGACAAGACTCTTCAAACTATCATTTTTTTTTATGATTCATCTCTGTGTGGAGACATTTACTCCATATTATAGAATTATGACTTTCTATCTCAGGGGACACAGACAGAACTAAGTTCCCTATGATGCTTTTCTTGACAAATACTTAGAGGGAAAGATGAAACTGATACATCATTATAGTATGTCTATTAGGTTTGAGTTATTTAGCAATGTGGTTACTGGGTCAAACCAGCTGTTCTAGCTATTACAAGGAAGAAGTGGACAGCGTTTAGGTCCTAAAAAAATCTATTCTTTGGGATTTAAGCCGGGGCACAGTATACCATGCCTGTAACCCCAGCACTTAAGAAGTGGAAGCAGGAGAATAAGTTCAAGGTCGGTCTGGATTAGGTGTGACTATCTCAAAAATAAGAAGTCCCAAATATCCAAATATTGGCAATCCTTCTCATGTTGCATCAGTCTTCTGTAACATTTTGTATAGATACTTTTTTTTTCTTGTGTCTGATGATTACTCTTGAGTGTCACCAAAAAAAAAAAAAAAAAAGAAAAAGAAAAAGAAAAAGAAAATGCTTAACTATTCTATCACTATTTAAGGAACTGACAAGTCACTGACATTTATTTGTTTCTTAGATGTTGTTATGTGACTACATTCATTGTGCTATTCACTCCTTAAGAACAAATATTAATGGGGAATATTTTCTGCATTCTAAAAGCTTATGACTAAACAATGGAAGCAAAAATATGTTTATGCAAAATCCAGGATCCATAATGAGAGAAAACATATTTGTCCTTTTGAGTGTAACTTGATTTGGTTAACATGAAGTTCTCTCTTTTGCAAATGACATATTTTATTTTCTGTAAATAACATAATCCTTCCTTATGGCTGAATAAAACTCTATTGTGTATATATACTACATTTTCTTTACCCAATCATCTGTTGACAGATGTAGGCCAATTCCTGAACTTGGCCTCTCTGAATAGTGCTGCAGTGGCATCGGCACACAAGTGTTTCTGTCAATGTTAGCTTATAGTCCTTAAGGTGAATATCAAGAGGTGTCAGTCCTACATATGCAATGTGAATGAAATGAAACTCTATAAAGGAATGAAGGAACTAACTGGTGGAATGAGAGATGAGAAAGAGAAAATACATTCTAAGTTCATTGTATATTTTTATTAAAATGTTGTAAGAAACAATACCATGTAAAAATAAACAGAACAATAACAGTAAGAAAAGGCAATTTTCTGTGTCAACAATTTATAAGCAACAAGAATGACATCAAATGTATTGTGTAATCTGGTTGTGCTTCTTGAGCTTGGTTAGGCTATACTATGTTATTTCAAATGTCATCTGTTGAAGTTCCAATTGGCCTGTTTGTCAGCATTTGGAGATAGGGCCTTGAAATAAGTAAAGTTAAATGAAGCCGTAAGGTGGGAGCCTAGTCCACCAGGACTGATACACTTATCAGAGTAAGATAAACTGCAGAATTCTCATTGTGTGCTTTTACAAAAGAAAGGCCTCATGAAGATACTTGGGAAAATCAGCCATTTGCAAGCCAAGAAGAAAGACTTCACTACAAAACCAAATCTGGTACTCTTTACTGTGAGAAAAATGAATCATGTTTTTGTTGTGTTTTTGAGACAAAGGCTAAGCAAGAAATTACAAATCTGCCTCAGTTTCTTAAGGGTTGGGATTTTATGTGTGTGCCACTGTAGCTGGCAGAAAATATTATTATTATTATTATTATTATTATTATTATTATTATTATTATTATTATTATTTGTTCTATGATATTTTGATATGGCATTAACCAGAGTTATTAGAGCCAGACAGGCTCCAGCAGCTCTAAAATTACAGGCTTTCTCTACATCCTCAAGAAACCAAGTAAGTGCACAGTGTAATAATAAAGAGAAGATGTTGGAAAATAGTAAATAAATGAGTATTAAATAAACAGTTCAAACATTGAGACTTCTACACAAGGCAACAAAATCATGAGGCATCTACTTCATCTTGCCTGATGTTTCACATATGTATATGCTATTCTCCCTCTATTTAGCAGCTATTTTATTATCAGGCTGACTGTTGGCATTTTTTGTAATCATATACCAGTTAATAATGATCTCAAAATGAATGAATTGTTTTATTGACAATTTGAATATATCAGAAAGACACCTTCTTAGTTTGGATTTTACTGTTGTGAACTGACCAAGGCAACTCTTATAAAGGACAACATTTAATTGGGGCTGCCTAAACGTTCAGAGATTCAATCCATTATCATCAAGGCAGGAGCATGGCAGTGTCCAGGCAGGCATGGTACAGGAGGAGCTAAGAGCTCTACATCTTCATCTGAAAGCTGTTAGTGGAAGACTGACTTCCAGCAGCTAGGGTGAGGGTCTTATAGCCCACACCACAGTGACACACCTACTCCAACAGAACTACACCTCCAAATAGTGCCACTCCCTGGACCAAGCACATTCAAACCACAACACCTTCCTTAACTAAAACAAGACAAGACAAAACGAAAAGAATGGGTAATTTTGAGAAAGAGGGAGGAAGGAAGACAGAGAAGAGAATGAAAGAAAGGGAGAATGAAAGGAATGGAATGAGATAGATAATTTTAATATATGGTTATAATTGTCTTGTTTTAAATTAGATATTTTGAAAACAAGGAGCGGAGAAAGGAAAGGAAGACAGAGAATGCATATTCAAATAAATTTTATTTCAGGATATTATTATAATTGTTCTGCTTATTATTAGTTGTTAGTATCAAAATTGTTCAGTTTTATGATATTGTAATTAATCTCTGCCCATCATCATTGTCTGGGATCCAATTTCTTTGGACATTTAAACTTTGCCACACATAAGTATGCATAGGAAAAATCTAAATCAATTTACATAAGATACTATTCCTACTTTCAGGAATTTGGTGGGAGTCTTGGATCATATCCCTCACAGATAATAGAGGATTACATAATATTGGTGCTAATATTGAGTAATTAATAATCAATAAATGAGAAGTTAAAGTTTCTTACTCTGATCCTAGCTTAATAGATATATATTTTCAAACATAAGCCACACAAAAATGACAATCTGTCAAAATGATATAATAAAACATATTCACTCATTTGAAAATGCCTTCTAAATGTCTACTATAGGACAAAGAGTCTGCTGAACAGAACAATGAACACAAATAAAGATAAATATTCCTATCTGGAAACTGAAAATCTAATAAAGAGAGAGACTGATCTCTAACAGACAATTAACAAGCACTGGGGGAGGCTGACTAACGACTCTTACCATGTCCATGTTGTAACCATGGAAACCTTTGTAGACTGGCAGGGGTAGGATCACTTCCTTCTGGACCAGGCATGCATATCCTGGCATGAGTGGCCCTATACCCTCAACCTTGCCTCACCAGAAGATGTCAAGTAACCAGTAGTCAGGTTAAACTTACTTTCCCCTCTACAAGGTCTTGTTCTACAGCACCCGTAACTCCTCCTCATGCAAATGAAGCATCCCCAGCACTCTGGGATATAAATCTGGACAAGAATTTATGGACAGATAAACAATAGGCTCTAGGTGAGAATCTACTACTATTATTTTATTATGTGAATATAGTATCAAACTGTCTCCTAAATACTTACCTTTTTCACCCATAGATGAGTGCACCTCTCACCATCTTTTCCCAGTAGGGATTACTTCTGTTTGCAATGAATGAAGTATAATACGGAGACTAGTGACCATGGAGTTCTTAGCCCTGGATGGGGCCTCCATATCACATCTCTTTTCAAGGCCCAGGAAACATCACAGAAGAGTGGGTGAAAAGATCATGAAAGCCAGAGAATGGAGGGAGAAGTACTGCTGTGAAATTGAGTCTTTGGAGCATGGTATAGATATACCCGTTGTCTTAGTCAGGGTTTCTATTCCTGCACAAACATCAGGACCAAGAAGTAAGTTGGTGAGGAAAGGGTTTATTCAGCTTACACCTTCCACATTGCTGTTGATTACCAAAGGAAGTCAGGACTGGAACTCAAGCAAGACAGTAAGGAACATCCCTCCGAGGCCTCTGCATCAGCTTCTGCTTCCGGACCTGCTTGAGTAAGCTGCAGTTGGCCAACTTGCTTTTTGGTCCTGATGTTTGTGCAGGAATAGAAACACTTACTAAGACAAATTGGTACCAGCATAGTGGGGTATTCCTGTGACAACCTGACCATGTTTTGGGGAGGACTGTGGAAGGACTTTGGAACTTTGAGTTAGAAGAACCATTAGTATGTTAAGAGCTCTGTGGGATGTTGTGTAGGAGCTTGGAAGATAATGTTGAGAACAGTGCAGAAAATGGAGGCCTGGCTTGTGAAACTTCAGAAGGAAAATTTAAGACTCTTATCAGGGCTGTGGCTGTTTTGATTGTGAAGATTTTGTAGTTTTGGTTAGCTGGAGCTGAAGAATCAGCTATGATTAACAAGATACCAGAACTACTAAAGCAAAACCTTTGCATTACTAGGACTATTGATGCTGGTTAGCTGGAACTAAGAAATTAGTGGTGATCAAGAAGAAACCAGCAACACAGAGGTGAAATCTTCTGGGATGTGTTTTCTAAGAGAACAAAGAAGCTGTGTTCTAGAAATAGCCAAGGTTGTACCTGGTGCTGTGTGGCTGGACGTGGTAATGTGTAAGAGTTGTTGTGAGGGCATGAAGAATCATGAAGAGCAGCTGAGGTTCAGCACTGTGAGAGACCACGGAAGGCCATTGGCGAAGGTGCAGCCTCAGTTGCAATTTATGACCCAGGGCTGAAGGGGTCATGCAAAGGGGTTGAGGCTTGGTGTCATGAAGCCTATGAAGCCTATGAAGCCTAGGTGAAGCCTAGTTACAGCGGAAGACAGGAGTGCTTTGCAGATGCCAGTACCATGCGATGACCACCAAGGACAGCAGCAGCAGTGAAGTATAGGCAGCTGGAGCCTAGAAGACAAGCTGTGTGCTACAAAGGGCAGAGCTGAAGAAGTGATGCAAGCCCTTGGAGGAGCCCAGAAAATTGTGAGTGGATCCCAGACATTGGACAATTGGAGTGTGATTTTTGCTTTTGATTGTGACTGTGCCCTGATATTTTTCCCTCTTGAAGGAAGAAAGTGTTTTAGTGGAGTCCACAGTTAAGAGACTTTGAATTTTTAAAAGACTTTGTATTTTAAAAGGTATTGGACATTTTAAAGGGATAGAACTTTTAATACATAAAGACTGTGGGACTTTTAAAGTTATTTAGATCTTGGGGATGAATAAGAAAGTAAGGGTTGAGGCTTAATAGTGATGTGTTTATTTGTCAAGTTGACAAGGGGTCAATTGTATTTGCTGGTTTTGTGTGTCAACTTGGCACAGGCTGGAGTTATCACAGAGAAAAGAGCTTCAGTTGGGGAAGTGCCTCCATGAGATACAGCTCTGGGGCATTTTCTCAATTAGTGATCAGGGGAGAGGGTCCATTGTGGGTAGTGCCATCCCTTGGGATGGTAGTCTTGGGTCCTATAAGAGAGTAGGCTGAGCAAACCAGTAAGAAACATCCCTCCTTGGCCTCTGCATCAGCTCCTGCTTCCTGACCTGCCTGAGTTCCAGTCCTGACTTCCTTTTGTGATGAATAGCAGTGTGGAAGTGTAAACCGAATAAAACCTTTGCTTCCCAACTTGCTTCTTGGCCATGACACCCGTGAACTTGCAGCAGCTGTGATTGACAGCACAATATCCATGAAAGATCAAGCTCATTCATTAACAGTTCAGCAAGAATGGCTGAGGACCTCATAAAGTCGCCCCCCTTCTCTGAGGAGTTATTAGCAGTTGAGGGCTGCTTAGAGAGAAAGCATCAGTTTGCTTCAGAATTGAGAGCCTTTGTTAGTTTGTCCAATAGAGAGTGCCTGGCAATAGTCCAATACCCATACTGGTAGCACTGATAGGACTCAATGTGTTCTTAAGGACATATAATAAGAGGATATGAAGTTAGCAAAGTATTGTGGGCATAGGAATCCAAGAAGAGTAGAGGGGGAATAACACGTGAATTTGATGAAAATATATTGTTATACATGGATGGAATAAATAAATAAATAAAATTAATAATAAATAACTTAATTAAATAGATCATGAGCTAATAATTTTACAACTGTCAAAGTTTCTGGTAGCAAACAAAATTTCTGTACCCCCTAACAAATCAAGACATCTGCCTTGATTTGGGGCTAACCTGGACACCACTACTATTGAAAAAAGTGGAAGTGTATATATTGCTGCCATCAATCCTTTGCTGTACTAGAGATGAGCAATGTCAAAAGAGGTCCTGAGGATAAAGACCAAGAGGGACAGAACCATGAATATAGCTAAGACATTCATGAGAGAATGAGTACATATAAAACAATGAAATGAAATAGACACATTTTATAGGCAATTCTTCTCTGCCCCATATTTTCCTTGTATAAATTAGGCATTGTAGCTATCAACATATGTAACAATTCCTCAATCTACCACTCTATCTACCTCTTGCTATAGTTAGGATGTGGAATGTTCCTGAATATCTCATGTATGAAAAGCTGGCATCTTAGGGTCTCTATTTCTGTGAAGAGACACCATGACCTTAGCAACTCTTTTAAAGGAAATCATTTAAATGGGGCTGACTTATAGTTCTGATATTCAATCTATTAGTATCATGGTGGGAAGCATGGTGTCATGCAGGCAGACATGGTGCTAGAGAGGTAGCTGAGAGTTCTACATCTGGATCAGCAGACAGCAGAAGAGACAGAGAGCTACTATGCCTGACTTGAGCTTCTGAAACCTCAAACCCTGCCCACCCCCCCACCCCCCACCCCCCGCAGTTATACACTTCCTCCAACAAGGTCACACCTACTCCAACAAGGGCACACCTCCAATAATATCATTCCCTATGAATCTATGGGAGCCATTTTATTTAAACCACCACACCTAGGTACCTCAGTTTTGTGCCATTGGGAATATTGGATCTTTCAATGAGGTGGAGCCGAGATCAAGGATAGTTTGCTGTAGGTGTGCTCCCAAGATAGTGAACTAGAACACCTTTATATCTCTTTGATTCACTTCCCAGACATGAGATGAATGACTTGTTCCACCATCAGCTTCTGCCATGATATATTGCCACATTGTAAGTCTATTGTAATGGGGTCAATCCATAATGGATCAGAAGTATAAAACTGTGACCTCAACCTTTTTTTTTCTTATAAGCTATGTGCTATGACATTAAACATGTGCCAGAATACCTGTTGCTTTTCATGCTGTTTATTAATCCTTTGTCATGTTTCTCCCAGACTCCATTCCATGTCCACACAAACGTTCTTTCAATATATGCATTTATCCCGATTTTTATGTAAAAAAAAAAAAAACCTGTATATTCTTGTTTTGGTCTGGCTTCTTTGACTTGCATAATTAGGATGATAGTCATTTATACTGCTGTTAATTCCTTTCTTTATAGGGTTTAGTGATGTTTCACTATAAGAATACATACCAATTTGTTTATTCATTCACTTGTTAATGGACATTTGAATTGTTTACAGTCTTAGGTTGTTACACATAAAATTCCTCTGAATATTTGCATTCAAGCCTTTGTATAGCTATATATGTTCATTTTCCTTGGATAATTATTTATATATCCATTCCAACAGTGTTTTCAATAGTGTTAGAATGGAATATCTTTTTACTTATTTTACTTCCAACCTGGGTATGTGCTTATACTTATGTGTATTTCTTGTAAGCATTATGTTGGCTAGATTTATATCAACCTGGCACAGGCTAGAGTCATCTTGGAAGAAGTACTTTCAAGTGAGAAACTGCTTCCATAGAATTGGTGTGTAAGTAAGTCTAAAGAACATTTTATTAATTAGTGATTAACAAGAGAGAGTCCAGCTTATTATAGTTTGTACAGCCCTTAGCTTGGTGGTCCTGGGTAGGTGGTGTAAGAAAGCAAGCTGAGGAATCCATGGAAATAAGCCTGTAGATGGTACTCCTCCATGGCTTCTGCATCAACTCTTGCCTCCAAATTCCTACCTTGAGTTCCTGGACCTGATTTCTCTAAGTGATGGACTTAAAAGCCTTAGGATGAAATAAACCCTTTTCTTCCCACGTTGCCTTTTGTCATAGTGTTTTATCACCAAAAAAGAAATGGTACCTAAGACAGTACCATAGAGTGAAATTTATTTTTTATATAATCTAGCAATCCCTGACTTTTGATTGGGGGTGTTTAGATAATTTATCCTTAATATAATTATTAATGTAGCTAGGCTTCCATCTACCACCTTGATATTTGTTTTCTATTTGTCACATAAGCTTCCACTGTTTTCCTCTTCTGTTTATTTCCTTCTTTTATACTAGTTAATTTTTAAAATTCCATTTTATTTTTTATTGAAAAAGGAAGTAAAAACATTTTATGATAAAATTAAAGATTTACATGGAAAATATTTCTGGCAAAATTGAAGAAGCATATAGAAAAACACATTAAGATTTACAATTTTCATGGAAAGTTAAAGAGTAAAATGATAGACATGAAAAACATTGCTAAATTAATTGAAAAAGGAAAGTAAAAACATTTTATGATAGAATTGAAGATTTACATGGGAAATATTTCTAATAAAATTGTAGAAAAATAAAAATTACATTAAAATTGAAGATTATCATGGAAATTACAGATAAAATGGTAGGCATAAAATAATTCTAAGTTGATTGAAAGTGGAATTAAAACATTTTTTGATAAAATTGAAGATTAATATGGAAATTTCTCTGATAAAATTGAAGAAATATATAAAAAAACACGTTAAGATTGACTATTTTATGGAAAATTATACAGATAAAATGGCAGGCATAAAAATATTTCTAAGTTGATTGAAAGTAGAATTATAACATTTTCTGATAAAATTGAAGATTTACATGGAAAATATTTCTGATAAAATTGAAGAAATATATAGAAAAACATGTTAAGATTGACTATTTCATGGAAAAATTTTACAGATAAAATGGTAGACATAAAAGTATTCCTAAGTTGATTGAAATTGAAATTATAAATATTTTCTGACAAAATTGAAGACTTGCATGGAAAATATTTCTGATAAAATTGAAGAAATATATAGAAAAATGTTAAAATTAAAGATTATCACGGAAAATAATACAGTTCAAATGGTAGACATAAAAAACATTACTAAATTGGTTGAAAGAGGAAATACAAACATTTTCTGGTAAAATTGAAGATTTACACAAAAAATATTTCTACTAGAATATGTTTTTTGTTGGGGAATTGAATCCATAGATGTTATAAGATATTAAGGAATAGTGATTGTTCCTTCCTCTTATTTTTGGTGTTCTTTTTATGTTTATGTGGTTACTATCTTTTGGATTTGTTGGAAAAAGATTACTTTCTTGATTTTGCTAGGGTGTAGTTTCCCTCCTCATGATGGTATTTTCCATCTATTATCCTTTGTAGGGCTCAATTTGTAGGAAGATATTGTGTAAATTTGGTTTTATAATGGAATATCTTATTTTCTTTTTTTTTAATTTTATTTTCTAAGTTTTTTTTATTTACATTCAAAATAATTTCCCCTTTCCCGTTTCCTCCCTCCCCAAAAGTCCCATAAGCCCCCTTCCCTACCTCTTTTCCCCATTCATCCCCCTCTCGCTTCTCTGTCCTGGCATTCCCCTACATCCAGTCTTTCCAGGACCAGGGGTCTCTCCTTCCATCTTCTTAGAAATCTATTGATATGTGAATTGTGTCTAGGGTATTCCGAGATTCTGGGTTAATATCTCCATCTACGGTCATTGAGAGTTTTGCTGGGTATAGTGCTTTGGGCTGGCATTTGTGTTCTCTTAGGGTCTGTATGAGATCTGCCCAGGATCTTCTAGCTTTCATCGTCTCAGGTGAGAAGTCTGGTGTAATTCTGATAGGCCTGCCTTTATAGGTTACTTGACCATTTTCCCTTACTGCTTTTAATATTCTTTCTTTGTTTAGTACATTTGGTGTTTTGGTTATTATGTGCCAGGAGGACTTTCTGGTCTGGTCCAGTCTGTTTGGAGTTCTGTAGGCTTCTTGTATGTTCATGGACATCTCTTTCTTTAGGTTAGGGAAGTTTTCTTCTATAATTTTGTTGAAGATATTTACTGGCCCTTTAAGATGGAAATCTTCACTCTCTTCTATACCTATAATCCTTAGGTTTGGTCTTCTCAATGTGTCCTGGATTTCCTGGATGTTTCGGCTCAGGAGCTTTTTGCATTTTGCATTTTCTTTGACTGTTGAGTCAATGTTTTCTATGGTATCTTCAGCACCTGAGATTCTTTCCTCTATCTCTTTTACTCTTGTTCATGCTTGCATCTATGACTCTTGAATTCTTTCCAAGACTTTCTATCTCCAGAGATGTCTCCCTTTGTGATTTCTTTATTGGTTCTATTTCCATTTTTAGATCCTGGATGGTTTGTTCAGTTCCTTCACTTGATTGTGTTTTCCCGTAATTCTTTCAGGGATTTTTGTGTTTCCTCTTTAAGGACTTTTACCTTTTGATCCATGTTCTCCTGTATTTCTTTAAGGGAGTTATTTATGTTCTTCTTGATTTCCTCTAACAGCATCATGAGATGAGACTTTAAATCCAACTCTTGCTTTTCCAGTGTGTTGGGGTATCCCGGACTTGCTGTGATGAGAGAACTGAGCTCTGATGTTGCCAAGTAGCCTTGGTTTCTGTTGGTAGTGTTCTTGTGCTTGCCTTTTGCCATCTGGTTATCTCTGGTGTTAGTTGGTTTTGCTGTCTCTGGCTGGAGCTTGTCCCTCCTATGAGCCTGTAAGCTTGTGTCTGTACTCATGGGATATTAACTCTCTTCTGGCAGGGTCTGTGCACAGAAGGCTGTGGAGCTGTCTGGTTCCCTGCTGCAAATGGTGTCCTGAAGGGAAGACTCCTGTCCCGGCAGCAACACTGATCCTGTGCGCTGTTTGTTCCTAGCTGTTCCCCTCCAGAGAGAAGGTGGAGATCTCACCTCCATACTCAGAAGTGAAAGCGCAGCTAGGAGATCACTCTCTCCTGGCAGATATATTGTATATATTTTAAAATTAAATATATATTTTAAATTTATTATGATTCATCTATTAAATATTACATTGCTTCAAATTAAGTATAAGAACCTTAAACAGTATTTTCCCACTTATTAAAACATGTAAAATATGAAGGTAAATTTTAAATTTATGAAATTAGAATCAGTTTTGGCTATCATTTCTTCCAATAATTTTCCAGTCCTCCTTTTATCCTTCCCCTCATTTAGGAATATCAATTGAATGTATATTAAGCATGTGATGTTGTCCTACATCATCATTACTAGTAATGTATACACTATTTTTATTCATTACAGATAGTTACTATCACTGTGTTTTGAGGTTTGTCAACCATTTCTTCCTCAGTCTCTAAGGTACCATTCATCTAAACTGGTGTATTTTTCAAACAATCGGTTACTTTTTATCTCCCTAGTGTCATTCTGAGTCTTTTGAATATATCCAATGTATTTACTTAACATATCCATTCTTTTCTTCAGCTTTAGCTTTTTACACATACAGAATTCAGTATATTATTTATTTTAATATCACTGTCTGCCAATTCACACATCTTTGTCAGTTCCAGGTCTGTTTGGTTTGACTTATATTTTTTATTCTGAGCTAAGGTTTCTCATTTTGCTTTCCTAAGAATCCTTAACAGTATGGCAGAGATTGTAAAACTTTATTTGTTGCATCCTGGAAAATTTTGTATTTCTATACATATTCTTGAATGTATTCTTGGCTTATTCTAGAATGAAATTAAATTACCCCTCGAACAGTTTGATCTTTATGGGTCTTGCTTTTCAGACCTGTTTGTCAGAAACAGAGTGGCTTTCAGTCAGTATCCTGCATCACAGAAGCAAGAACTTTTTGATTATTCTAGTTACACCCCATAAAAGATGATGTTTACATTTTGCCAGTGAGGGGAATTCTCACATTGGGGCTTTCTTTTTCATTCTTTTGGGATGTTAGTTCCTGGTTCTCAAATAATTTTCTTATATTTATGTGATGAGCAGTATTCTTTCAAATAGTGGACATAAACCCAGTTTATATTTCCAGAATATTTTCCTTCAGCAGCTCTCTTACTGCCATTACTGTTTTGTTCATTCAAAATATTTTGACTTTCTAAACCTTTTGACAAATTCAAATTCTCATCTCAAAGTCTGATGTACTTCATTTGGATTCTCTAATACTATATAGTGTCCTGGAAACACTTTAAAACTAGCAAGTTGAACAATGGTATGTATAATCTTGTTAGTTTTCCACGTTTTTGGAGCTGCAATAATCACATTCGTTTGTCCAATCACTTAAGTTTTGTTTCACCACTTTTAATCTAGTATTTTCTTTTGCTTCAGATGAGACGGTAAATGTAGTTTCTGCTGCTCCATTTTTGATAGAAGTTCCAAGTCAACTTTTCTTTGGTTTATAATTGACTGAATTGTTCATTCCTGTTGAGAGTAATGGCCCACACCTATAATCACAGCACTCAGGAAGTGCAGAAAGGAACATTATCATTTCAAGGACAGCCTGAGCTACAATGATGAGACCTTGTATAAAAAACAATTTGCCTTCAAGTGTGTGGGCTGACATAAAAGAATAGCTACACTCATCTCTGAATATAATAGGTATTTGTCTTGCTATTATTTGTATTGGATTAATTTTTTTCTTAAACTCTTTGTTCTATCACATGAAATCACAAAGAAGCTCAAAATAAGCTGTTGTAATTGGGAGCAAGGGATCCTCGGGCCTGACCAGTTTTCTCTGAACTTTACTCTTCTTACTGAAGCACAAACGTAGCTTTTGTTTCAACACAGATCTAATGAGATCAGAGCTCCCTCATTAGCTAATAGGTCCCTTTATCAAATCTGCCTTCTGCAACATTAGCTGTTGACTGGGGTTTGGAGATTCAGAATTTGAGGCTAGAGTTATTTATCCTGTATGACTGCTATGGTAAGTCTAGTTAGAGTTATAGTGGGAAAAAATTCTTAACATTCTTAAATACCATAATTATATTTCCAGTTATTATTTACTATATATGCTAAAGTTAACTATCTATAGTTCTCTTCTAATGAAATACATTCATTTTATTTCAATATCCAGGTCTTCTCATTTAAAAAACATTTCATCTTGGTGGGACTGCATAATAAAACCAGCTCAAATGAACAGAATAAGCAGACAAAGTGACAGACCAGTGTAGAAGTAAATTGAAATAACTGCACAATTGTATACCTTGGTATATAGATATTTAGTACTCATGAAAATAGACATAAAAATATTGAATATCTATTCTTAATTATTTATTTTCTTCTACAAAGTAATGGGTCTTAATTATAGCATTTTCGTGTGTGTGTGTGTGTGTGTGTGTGTGTGTGTGTGTGTGTGTGTGTGTGTTTGGACCTGTTATAATTCACTGTTCTACCTAACCCCCCCCCTTATTGCTTCCCTTCTACCTGCTTTTGCTTTCATGCAACACATATTCCATTATCCTTTCACCTCCTACTACTCTTTTTTTTAAATTTTATTTTATTTTCTAAGTTTTTTTATTTACATTCAAAATCATTTCCCCTTTCGCATTTCCTCCCTCCCCGAAAGTCCCATAAGCCTCCTTCCCTCCCTCTTTTCCCCATTCAACCCCCTCTCGCTTCTCTGTCCTGGCATTCCCCTACATCCAGTCTTTCCAGGACCAGGGGGTCTCTCCTTCCATCTTCTTGGAAATCTATTGATATGCGAATTGTGTCTAGGATATTCTGAGATTCTGGGTTAATATCCCCTTATCAGTGACTGCATACCATGTGTGTTCTTTTGTGATTGGGTTACCTCACTAAAGCAGTCTGGCGGTTCCTCAGAAAACTGGGCATGACACTCCTGGAGGATCCGGCTATACCACTCCTGGGCATATACCCAGAGGCTTTACCTGCATGCAATAAGGACACACGCTCCACTATGTTCATAGCAGCCTTATTTATAATAGCCAGAAGCTGGAAAGAATCTACTATTCTTGTAATACTTCTTTGAAGTGGAAACTTAAGGCTTCATTGGAAAATCAGTTGTCTTGGATGGTATTTTCCTGGGGGAAAACACGTGAAAGAATGTTTTCCTGAAGTGGACACAGGTGAAAGGCTAAGGCAGACTCAAAAAGGAACATTTTGCTGAAGCAGACAAAGTGAAAGGATGTTCAGCTAAAGCAAGCACATGAAAGGACACGTGATGAAGGTTTCTTCTCTAATGACTCATATGTATTGGTCCACCTTACATTGCACAGTTGAGCTCAGTATGTCTGGACTCCATAAAGAGAAACACACCAAAAAACTTCTGGTGGGGTGCTGCAGTTTCCTGCTCTTTCCACAGACTCAGGCTGGTTGGCAGAGTGATGTCAGCTGAGACAGATACATGTGCTGAGCCAAGACACGTACTCAGGGAAGACCTGTGGAGGACACATGATGCTTGTATAGTATAAAAAGACCTCTTTGAACATTGATGGTGGCTGGTTGCTTGGCTTGCTTGCCTAGCTAAATGATTGTTTCTCTTATGTCTTTACTGATCTTCGCCTTGCTGAGGGAAGCACAGCTGGGATCTCCTGTTGCCCTTCCTGGTCCCTCTGCTGACTTGTGCCAAGGCTGAGGTCTGGCTGTCTCTGCTAGGTAGTGCTACTGCTGCTAATTAGAATTTGCTCTCCTGACTCTCCTGAACTGGTCTGCTGGTGTATCCATGAAGTGTTTGTGAGTGGATCAGGCTGCTGCTGCTGACTCCTGTGAACTGAACTGCTGATTTCCTGACAACTCAGACGGGAGTTGCTCCAAAGAACCATTTCTCTTCCTTCCTTCCTTCCTTCCTTCCTTCCTTCCTTCCTTCCTTCCTTCCTTCCTCTCTCTCTCTCTCTCTCTCTCTCTCTCTCTCTCTCTCTCTCTCTCTCTCGGAAACACAGCAGGCAGGCTTATTTTTAATGTAGGAATGAGAACTAGTCATATGTTTGAATGTACAGTTAATTATTAATAATAATGGCTGTTCATATTTTTTGAAGGCAATTAGTGATTTTGTAACCAACATGTTAATGATTATACATAGAATTTGACCCACAATCCTACTTCTTTTTATTTTATTTTAATCTTTTTGATTTTGTTTTTACAGTTCAGGTTTTCTCCCCCTCCTGGCCCACCCTCTGACTGTTCCATATCCCATACCTCCTCCCCACATCTCCACGAGGATTACCCCCACCCCACCAGAACTCCCCACTCTCTGGGGCTTCCAGTCTCTTACGGGTTAGATGCATCTTCTCTGACTGAGTCTAGACCTGGTAGTCTTCTGCTGTATATCTATTGGGGGCATCATATCAGCTGGTTTATGCTGCTTGGTTGGTGGTTCAGTGTTTGAGCGATCTCCAGGGTCCAGGTTAACGGAGACTGCTGGACCTTCTACAGAGTGCCCCCCTCTTCAGCTTCTAGCTTTTCCCTAATTCAACCATAGGAGTCAGCAGCTTCTGTCCATTTGTTGGGTGCAAATATCTGCATCTGACTCTTTCAGCTGCTTGTTGGGTCTTTCAGAGGGCAGTCATGATAGACCCCATTTTTATGAGCATACCATAGTATCAGTAATAGTGTCAGTCCTTGGGGGGCCTCCCCTTGAGCTGGATCTCAATTTGGGCCAGTTGCTGGACCTCCTTTTCCTCAGGCTCTTCTCCATTTTTGTCCCTGAAGTTCTTTCAGACAGGTACAATTATGGGTTAGAGTTGTGACTGTGGGATGGCAATCCCATCCCTCATTTGATTCCCTGTCTTTCTGCTAGAAGTGGGCTCCAAAAATTCCTTCTCCCCACTGTAGGTCATTTCATCTAAGCTCCCTCCCTTTGAGTCCTGAGACTCTCTCACCTCCCAGGACTTTGGTATATTATGGAGGGTCCCCCTACCTCTCACTTCCTGAGTTGCTTGTTTCCATTCTTTCTGCTGGTTTTCAGGGCTTCAGTTCAGTTTCCCCCTCCTAATGCCTGATCATGTTCCCCTCTTCCCCTCCCTGTCCCCTTTCCTACTCAGGTCCCTCTCTCCCTCTCCAATCCTGTGATTGCTTTCTTCTCCCTCCCAAGTGGGATTGAGGCATCCTCATTTGGGCCCTTCAGCTTGTTTACCTTTTCTAGTTTTTTTGCATTGTATCTTAGGTATTCTGTACTTTTTTGGCTAATATACACTTATTAGTGAGTACATACCATGCATATCGTTTTGGGTCTGAGTTACCTCACTCAGCATGATATTTTCTTGTTCCACCCATTTGCTAGCAAAACTCAGGATGTCCTTGTTCATAATAGCTGAGTAGTATTCCATTGTGTAAATGAGCCACATTTTCTTTATCCATTCTTTTGATTTTTTTTAATTTTTAAATTTTTTAGTTAATTGATTTATTTTTTACACTCCATATTTTATTACCCCCCACCCGTGTTGCATCCACCCTCCTACTGTTCCACATCCTATACCTCCTCACCAACCCCTGTCTCCATGTGGATATCCCCACCCCCCACCCCATCTGAATTCTAAACTCCCTGGGGACTCCAGTCTCTTGAGGTCTTGGTGAATCATCTCTGAATGAACACAGACCTGGCAATCCTCTACTGTATGTGTGGTGGGGGCCTCATATCAGCTGGTTTATGCTGCCTGTTTAGTGGTCCAGTGTTTGATCGATCTCTGGGTTCCAGATTAATTGAGACTGCTGGTCCTCCTACAGGATTGCCTTTCTTCTCAGCTTCTTTCTGCCTTCCCTAATTCAACGATAAGGGTCAGTTGCTTCTGTCCATTGGTTGGGTGCAAATATCTGCATCTGACTCTTTCAGCTGCTTGATGGGTCTTCTGGAATGTAGTACCTTTTTGTGAGCACTCCATAGCCTCAGTAATAGTGTCAGGTCTTGGGACCTCCCCTTGTGCTGGATCCCACTTTGGGCCTGCCACTGGACTTTCTTTTCCTCAGGCTAATCTCCATTTCCATCCTTGTAATTCTTTCGGACTGGAACAATTATGAGTCATAGTTGTGACCGTAGGATGGTCCCCTTCTCCCTCATTTGATGCCCTGTCTTCCTGCTTGAGGTGGGCTCTATAAGTTCTTTCTACTTACTTCCAGGCAATTCATCTAAGGTCCCTCCCTTGGAGTCCTGAGAGTCTCTTACCTCCCAGGTCTATGGTGCATTCTGGAGGTACCCCCAACCTCCTATCTCCTGAGGTTGCCTGTTTCCATTCTTTTTGTTGGCCCTCAGGGCTTCAGTCCTTTTTCCTCACCCAATACCAGATCAGGTTCCACTCTCCCTTCCACTCCCTCTCCCCCTACTCCTGTTCACTTTCCCTCCCAGGTCCCTTCCTCCCTCCCCACTTGTGATTGCTTTGTTCTCCCTCTAAAGTGGGAGGGACTGAGGCATCTTCACTTGGGCACTTCAGCTTGTTGATCTTTTTGAGTTCTGTGGACCGTATCTTGGGTACTCTGTACTTTTTTTTTTAAATTGCTTACATGCACTTATTAGTGAGTACATACTATGTATGTTCTTTGGGGTCTGAGTTACCTCACTCAAGATGATGTTTTCTAGTTCCATCAATTTGCCTGCAAAACCCAGGATATCCTCATTCTTAATAGCTGAGTAGTATTCTGTTGTGTAAATGAACCACATTTTCTGTATCCATTCTTCTGTTGTGGGATATCTGGGTTTTATCCAGCTTCTGGCTATCACAGACAAGGCCTTTATGAACATAGTGGAACATGTGCCTCTGTGTCATGGTGGGGCATCTTTTGGGTATATGCCCAAGAGTAGTATAGGTGAATTTTTAATTTTCTGAGGAATTTCCAGATTGATTTACAGTTGTACCAGTTGGTTTTCAATCCTACCAGCAATGGAGGAGTGCTTCTCTTTCTCCACATCCTCACCAACATGTACTGCATCTGAGGTTTTGATCTTAGCCATTCTTATTAGTGGGAGTTGAAATCTCAGGGTCACTTTGATTTGCATTCCCCTGATCACTAAGGATTTTGAACATTTAAGTGCTTCTCAGACATTTGAGATTCCTCTGTTGTGAATTCTATGTTTAGTTCTACACCCCATTTTTTTGATTGGGTTGTTTGGGTTTTTGGTGGTTAGCTTCTTGAGTACTTTATATATTTTGAATATTAGCCCCCTATTGGATATTGGGTTAGTGAAGATTTTTTCCTCAATTGGTAGGTTGCCGATTTGTCCTATTGACTATATCCTTTGCCTTACAGAAGCTTTTCAGTTTCATAAGGTCCCATATACAGATACACTCCCCCTGTATCCTTTCTTTTTCATTACCTCTGGTGGGTGGTAGGCTAGAATGGAGGTTAAAACATTTAAGAACTCTCATTAAAAATAGGCTTAAAAAATTAAAATTATACTTCTTCTTTCCCTCTCATGCATTCTTTGATATTGTCATCACATAGACACACACACACACACACACACACACACACACACGCACACGCACACGCACACGCACACACTTAAATCTAGACTTGAGCCTAGTTTATATTATTTTATTTACACAATGGTTTCTAACTTCCTCTACTTTCATGCACATTTTAATTTAATTTTATTTTATGCTGAATAAAATTCCATTGTATGTGTGAAACACATTTTTAATCTATTCATCTATGGATGAAGATCTAGGGTGGTTCATTTCCTACCTACTGTAAATACTGCAGCACTAAACACATACACACACACACGTGCACACACACGTATATATATATATGTATATGTATATGTATATATATATATTATATGTGCATGTATATATGTGTAGGTGTATGTGTAGGTGTATATGTAGGTGTATATGTATAGGATGTCTACTTAGATTCCTTTGGGTATATAATCAGTATGGTATAGCTGGACCATTATTTGAATTCTACTTTTATATTTATTTTAATTAAATCTATAAGCGACTTCCATAGCAAGTGCATCAGTTTACCTTCCTACCAGCACTGTAAAAGGGATCCTTTTTCTACTCATTCTTACCAGCAGCTGTTAATATTTTTTTTGGTGACACTCATTCTATTGATGTTTGGTCTGTTGCTAGGCATTGTAAAGCTATATTTTGTACCCTAAGATCTAGGTCTTAGAGCAACTTCTCCTGTTTACAAATTTTTGTTGTGCAACCATCATTACTTGATTTAAAATGATTGGTTAAATAAAATTGGTTATAGCCAATTACTGGAGAGATTAGAGGTAGGTGGGTTTTGAGTTACTCCTCACTCCACTCTCTTCTCTAGCCCAATGAAGTTTATTGCTCTGACTAAGACTTTCAGTACTATATTGAATAAGAGCAAAGGGTGTGCCTTTGTCTCATTCCAGATTTTAGAACAAATGTTCTCAATGTTTTGATCTACTTTGGACAATGTTGTTACTGAAATTATTAAGGCAAAAGCCTGAACATTGACTGCCTTAACAGGGTGGGTTTGAACATGTGTCTTCAGTAGACCAATTAAATAAACAAGTAATGATAAAAAGAAGAATTAATTTGATACTGCCACATTTGAAAGAAGAATAAAGAGGTCCATCATTGGTGATGACACAATAAATTTAGCAGAAAGGAAGAGGTTTATATACCTAAGCAGTACTCTTCCAGGCATGGTCCTGCCCATCATTATTCCATTCTTGTCAGGAATCCAGTCTCTCTAGCAAGGTGGTTTTATGGTTGTTGGAACTGTATGAAACCTCTTCCTCTGACTGACAACATTCTCTCAGCCTTTTCCTTCTCCCAACATGAAATTATCTCTATAGTCTGAGAGCTAATGGGAGGGGGTATAGCTGTATCTCTTTAAAATAACATTGTTCCTTTCAAGATGTTTATGATATTGGTCATGGGTTCTGTCATAATACACTTTTTTATATTGAGATATGTTGTTTCTATTCTTGGCTTCTTCAGTGCTTTTATCATGAGAGGGCATTGAAATTTTTTGAAGGTCTTTTCTGCATAGATTGAGTTGACCACATGATTTTTACTTTTTATTAAATCTATTCATATGCCTTCTTTTACTTTTATATATGCTAAAACAATCTTGTATCCCTGGAATGAAACCAATTTGGTCATGATGGATGATAATTTTAATGTATTATTGAATTCAGTTTGTAATAACTTTATTGAAAGGCATCATACTGATATAAACTATAAAGGAACTTATTTTAAAACAAGTCTTTGGCATACATACAATTTTACTTTTTATTAAAAATGAAAACAAATTTACATACAAATGAAATAGATGTGCTTCTTTATGTTTTATGTAAAGAATTAAATTTCAGCTGAATATTTGATACTATGGGATGAAGAAATTTGTCAATGTTTTTAAGAGTTGATTGTTTAGTTTCATAAGCATTCATGTTGAGAAATCTGCTGCACACAAATATGTAAAATAAAAGGGTCATAGTAGTAGTATACTTCTGTCCATTTCAGATGTTCCTGGAAATTCTATCCTACTCCCAACCAAAAATTAATTTCATGATTTTTAAAATTAGTTTAAAAGTTTCGGTGTGTATATTCATGCATGATACTGTGTTACATAAAGTTAATTTTATGTATGTATTTATTATATGTTTAACAATGTTTCCCCATATTCCTTTACCCTGTTCATTCATTTTCTTTCTTCTCTCTTCTTCCTGTAAGCTTCATTTGTTCCTCTAGAGTATTTCATTTCTCTCTCTCTCTCTCTCTCTCTCTCACACACACACACACACACACACACACATGATTATATAGCATCTAACACTATATGACAGAAAATATTTGTCTTTCTGAGATTGGCTTAATTTGCTTAATACAGTTATCTTCATTTCATGTAAATTACATAGCCTATTTCTTTATAGCAGAAAATAATTCTTTTGTGTATACTTTTAGCATTTTCTCTATAAATTCCTTTGATGATGGACACCTAAGCTAGTTCAATAACTTATCATAACCAGTTATGGATAGTGCTGTATAAGCATTTATGAGCAAGTATCTCTGTGATATGTAGACTCATGGTCCTTTGGGAAAATACCTAAGAGTGATATGACTGAGTGATATGGTATAGGTATTTTTGATGGAAGTGAACCAGACTCTTCTTCAAGAACAGTAAGTGCACTTAATTGCTGAGCCATCTCTTCAGGCCCTAGCTTTATTTTAATTTTTAAAAATCATCCCCACTGACTAGACTAGTTTATGTTTTGTGTCTTCATCAGAATTTGTTATTTTCTTAGTCACTGTTATTCTGACTAGAGATGAAAGGTCATTGTAACTTTAGTTTGCATTTGCAGCTAATACTACGTAATGTTGAAGTTCAACTTGCATTTCTCTGTAGACTATTAACAGAGAATGTTGACCTCTAGACATGAGATGGCAGTAACTGTGATAATCTATAGGAAACCTGTACAAGATTAGACCTCACAGCTTTCTGTTATGGAGAGTGGAGCAATCATAAGGCCCCATCCCTTCCCTAGAATTCACAGACAGTTAACAATTGCTAAAGTGGAAGGATTTATGTGTCTCTGCCCCTCCTCATAAATTCATAGACAGTTTACTGTTGATCAGAGGGAGGGGATCGCAAGTCTCTACCTCATCCCAAGGATCCATAGATAGTTAACAATTGCTGAAATGGAGGAGCTCATGAGTCTCTGTTCCCCCTTGTGAATATGTAGATCACTGACAATTGCTCAAAGGGAAGGGATTCATGAGAACTTGTCCTTTCCCAAGGATCCATAGATAATGATTGCTACAGAGGAGGGGCTCATGAGTCTCTGTACCTCCTCAAGGATTGTTAACTGTGTAGCTCATACAATCCCTCCCCTCAAGGATTTTAGATAGTTATTATCAAGGAGCAGGGACTCATGAATACTGCTTCCAAAAATTTACAGGCAGTTAATTGTTCCTAAGGGAAGATATTCATGAAAATCCAAACTTCTCCAAGGATTTGTAGAGCTTTAACAGTCACAAAGAGAGATAATTTTTTCTTCAGTGGTGTAGTTGTGTATAGGTTGCCTGCACTCATATAAATAACCCCTCACTCATACTCTTGTAAATAATGCCAATTAAATTAATTCACAGTTGTACCAGGCTACATTGGTGGGAAACATTTCACTAAGCAGTGTCAGGTAAGCACATTTATGTTATATTTCCTTTTAAAAAGTTCCTATAAGTGATAGTGATGAATACCATTTGTGCATACTGTCATTTGTATTTCATCTTTGAGTCTGGCCTATCTATTGATTAATTTGCATGAGTTCTTATTTCATTTTTTTTGAGTTCTTTCTATAATCTGAATATTGGTCCACAGGCAAATGTATAGCTAACAAAGATTTTCTCCCCTTCTGTAAGCTGTCATATTACTGTATAATTTGCTGTGCAGAAGCTGTTCACTTTTTTATATTAATAATCATATTTTTTCAGTTCAATTTATTTATTTTGAAATTTCAATTTTTTTCACTTGAATACAATTTCATTGCACATACATACAACAATTTTTCTTACCTATTCATAACTGATGGGCATCTAGGCAATTCAATGTCCTAATTATTATGAACAGAGCAAGAATGAGAATTAGTAAACAAGTGTCCTGAAAGTATTTCCACAGTAGAGTATAGACTAACCACACTTGTCAGTTATTGACATTATTTCTTAAGTGACTGGAATCATATTCAGAAAATTTGGTACATCTACATAGTAGAATACTATTTAGCTATTAAAAACAAAGACATCATGAATTTTGCAAACAAATGGGTGGAATTTGAGAATATTACCCTGAGTGAGGTAACCCAGTTCCAAAAAGACATGCATGAAATGTACTCACTGATAAGTGTCTATCAGCCATAAAATACATGATACCTCATACTACACTCCACAGAACCAAAGAAGCTAAATGAGGAGGAAGGCCCAAGTGTGGATGCTTGGATATCACATAGAAGGGGGAATAAAATAGTTGTAAATGGCAGATTAAGGAAGGGACCTGGGTGAGAGAGTGGATGGTAGGGAAATGGGTAGGGGTCAGGATCAGTTTTGGGGACAGACGGGAGAGATGGCCAGATAGCCATGAGAAAAAATGGAAATCTGCAACTGGTGGGGATGAAAAGGTAGCGGTGGCATCTCAAGGATGTGACAGAGAGACATGGGATATAGCAGGCAGCCAAGATTCAATGGAGGTGAGCTTAGCTGTGTTTCACAGCATTGGGGATATGGAACCTGAAGTGGACAACTCTAGTAGCTAGGCACAAACACCGGTAGAGCAATAGGGACAACAACCTACCAACAAAAATTTAACCCAAAATATATTCTGTCTACAAGAAATGTAGGGATGGGGGATGGAACAGAGACTGAGGGAATGGTCAACCAATAACCGGCCCAACTTGAGACCCACCCCATGTGCAAGCTCCAGTTCCTGACACTATTAATAATATTCTGTTATGCTTGCAGACAGGAGTCTAGAATGTCTTTCCACTGAGAGACTCCACCCAGCAGCTGACTCAGACCCAGCTACCTACAGCCAAACTGTGGATGGAACTTGGGGACTCTTATGGAACAGTTTGGGGAAAGACTGTTTGCCCCAAAGGGGATAGGAATTCTACAAGAAGATGAAAAGGATCAATTAGCTTGGACCCTTGGTACACTCAGGACTGAACCACCAACAAAAGAGCACACATGGGCTAGACCTAGCCCCTCCCCCCCACATATGTAGCAAATGTGCAGTGTTTCCTGTCTGAGGGATATGCTCTTTTATCCTTGTCTGGCTTCAGTGGGAGAGGATGAGCGTAGCCCCGCAGAGACTTGATGTTCAGGACTACCAGGGTGGCCTCCATCCTCTTGGAGGAGAAGGAGAGGGGGTAAGGGGGAAGGATTGTGGGAGAGGATGACAGGGAGTCAATGAGCAGGATGTAAAGCGAATAAATAACATTTAAATAAAATTTAAAAAGAAAGCCTATGTGTATGCCATGAAAAGTTTTCCCTAATTTAAAAGTTTGAAGTCCTCTCCTTTTCTTCTCTTTCTGTGTGTACACTTTTTCTTTCTCTTCTCCCTCTCCTCTCCTTTCTCATGACCTCCTTTTTTGGGGGCCAGTGAATTTGTTTGAGAGCAGCTACTGAATAAACCTACATTTAATGTAATTTAAAAAAATTTGAAGTCTTACCTTAAAATTTTTGATCCATTTAAAATTTATTTATTCCAGATGTCCCTCAACGGAGGAATGGATACAGAAAATGTGGTGTGTTTACGCTATGGAATACTACTCAGCTATTAAAAACAATGAATTCATGAAATTCTTAGGCAAGTGGGTGGAAATGGAGAATGTCATCCTGAGTGAGGTGACCCATTCACAAAAGAACACACATGGTATGCACTCACTGATAAGCAGATATTAGCCCAGAAGCTTGGAATACCCAAGGAACAATTCACATATCAAAGGATACCCAAGAAGAAGGAAGGAGAGGCACCTGGTCCTGGAAGGGCTCAATGTGGCAGTGTAGGGGAATACCAGGAAGGGGAGGCGGGAGTGGGTTGGTTGGGGAGCAGGGGGAGGGAAGAGAGCATATGGGACTTTTGGGGATGGGGGAACCAGTAAGAGGGAAATCATTTGAAATTTAAATAAAGAATATACCTAATAAAAAATTTAAAAAAATATTAGGAGGCAACAAAAACTGTAGTGGTACAAAAATTGACACATGAACCAAAGGGATAGAAGACCCAGATTTACAATCACAAAAGCTTCAGCCTGTCTGCAGCTATGGGATTCTTGAAAAAGATGCCAAAAAATTATCTTTGATGGAAATTTTATTTATAAATACAGAAGAATTAAACTTTTTCTATGACACTGAATAAATAATTTTATTCAGTGGCAGGGAAATGCAGACAGTTAGCTTCAGAGGTTGATCTGCTTCCTGGCCTTGGGTTCAAGGCTATTAAACAGCAATGGCATTCTTAGTTGATTACGTTTTCTCCAAGATGTAGATGATGGAGTCATTTTCACTATGAACATTGCTTCCTGAGCTGTTTTTAACTGCTTTCAACTAGTACTTTTTGGATTACATATTTTTGTTTAGTATTTCCATTCTCCACAACTACTTCTCAAGGCTATCTATCACCATAGTGTTATGGCAGATTAAATTCAGGCTCCCTGACTTGTGACTTCCTCTTGTTTTCAAGCCTGTAGAGTAGCTCAGTTTTAACAAATGGATTTTCATTTAAGAGCGTGCCTTTGTCCTCCAAGTTAGATAGAATACCAAAGTGGAATTACCCTCTACTGCTGTCAAGTCCATGGAAAGATTAATGTCACATCAAACCCTGCAGCTGGTTTGGAGGTTTGCAAGAGCTGTGGAGTTTCCTGATGATATGATTGTAAAAATCTCTTTTCACCAGGGCTGCCTAGATTACCCTTGAGAAGAGTCTTTTCCTTCCATCTCACCCACCAGGGAGCCACGTGTCTGGAACTATGTTTGATTCAGCATACTCCAATTTTGTGTGTTACTTATCCTATCACGACTTGTGACTTTCTGAAGCTCTTCCTTTCTTCCTGTGTTCCTCACTTTAGAATCCAGTCTTCTTTCCTTATTTTGGCTCTCCACCTTTACCAGCTCACACAGTGGCAGCTTCTATTTCATCATCAAAAGTAGAAATCTAAGTACCAAAATTTTACACATAAAATTCCAGGCTTTCTCATCTAGCTATAATTAGCATTAACTGAAATATTATCAAGGAAATTTTTCCCCTACAATAATTTTTATCATCTGGGCAAGAGTATTTTATAGTATTAGATAGTATCCTAAAGTGAGAGTATTTCTTTCAGGTCAAATAACTAATACTAGCTATTATTCTTTCCAAAAATTGTCAATAACTAAAAATTGGCAATGAAAAAAATATTCTTTAGGCACTAGGCTAATAGAGATCTTCAAATACATGGGAAAAATATGAGAAAACAGTGCACAAAATATTTTTTCACCTACCCTTTTTTTGGAAACATAAGTAATCAAGTCATTGGGCATTACTATCACTCTCTTGAACATTATGATATAGTCTGGAAGTCATAGGTAGGCAGAAAGTTATAGTTGAACTACCAGAAATTTCTTTATTTAGTCCCAGATAAATCATGAAAACATGTGTGTGAGAAGAAACTAAAGGCTGAATTGTAGCACTTTTACATATAAGCTTTCCTGCCAAGAAACACATTTCTTATCTATTAAATAGTTATTGCATAGGCAAATAACAATTATTGTGTACCACAAACCAAAAGAAGTAAAGACAAAAGTAATGAGGCAAGCTTCCCTTAGAAGAGTTCTCAAGCTCAAGTCATTCTACTAAGTTACTTGATACATCATTTATACCTCATGTTTTGTCTTTGTAACATTAATGGTAAGGAGAAAGCTATAACTTGCATGTCCTTAACTCTATTTGATAAAATGTTATCAACCTTTAGGGCTATACTGCATTCATCTATTTTTTTTCTTTTTTTTTTAATTTTATTTTATTTTCTAAGTTTTTTTTTATTTACATTCAAAATCATTTCCCCTTTCCCATTTCCTCCCTCCCTGAAAGTCCCATAAGCCCCCTTCCCTCCCTCTTTTCCCCATTCAACCCCCTCTCGCTTCTCTATCCTGGCATTCCCCTACATCCAGTCGTTCCAGGACCAGGGGTCTCTCCTTCCATCTTCTTGGAAATCTATTGATATGCGAATTGTGTCCTAGAGTATTCCGAGATTCTGGGTTAATATCCCCTTATCAGTGACTGCATACCATGTATGTTCTTTTGTGATTGGGTTACCTCACTAAGGATATTTTGAAGTTCTGACCATTTGCCTAGGAATTTCGTGAATTCATTGTTTTTAATTGCAGAGTAGTATTCCATTGTGTAAATATACCAGATCTTCTGAATCCATTCCTCCATTGAGGGACATCTGGGTTCTTTCCAGCTTCTGGCTATTATAAATAAGGCTGCTATAAATTAACAATCTCTTCATAGATAGGATTTACATCAAGATTTTTTCTCTATTACTTCACAGTGTTTTCCTCTCTGCCAGAACCATAGACAGAAGACTATATAAAGAATAGCAAACTAGTTCCAAATAGCCCTGAACAGGGATATATATATATATATATATATATATATATATATATATATATGCATGCAATAATGATTAGTGAAAATAAGGGCTATGAAATTTGAAGGAAAATAGGAAGGGTTTGAGAAAGGAAAAGAAAAGGAGAAATATAATTAAAATATCAAATGTAAACAAAGGAGTAATAGCAAAGTGACTGTGCTATAGGTTTCAATGAGTCAAGTTACTAGATTCTCCATCATGTCAAGTAATATATGGGCAAACAATGGACAGAAAATAAGAGAGAACTGATTTGTACTTTAAGTGGATATAAGAAAATTTGAGGATCCATAGAAATCTTCATGTCTGTGGGGTAGTAGTTACTGGATATACTCATCAAGATAAATAGAACTATACAGTAAAATTATGAGTTTTTGTATATACATTGTACTCTAATTGCACAGGGCAGGGTATAAATTGTTCTATGAAATGACTGGTATTCTTTAAGACCCCTCATATTGAATCTCTGTGTGGAAGAAATAATGAGAACTATTAAAGCACATTGGTTTCAAACTTACAGAAAATATGTATTTCTATCATATTTATTAATTTTTGCCCAGTTGCCAAGAGAAGGATAAATAATGGTGTATGATTATCATGATTAAGACACTGAAGAAGCCGGGCAGTGGTGGTGCATGCCTTTAATCCCAGCACTTGGGAGGCAGAGGCAGATGGATTTCTGAATTTGAGGCCAGCCTGGTCTACAGAATAAGTTCTAAGACAGACAGGGCTATATAGAGAAACCCTGTCTTGAAAAACAAACAAACAACAACAACAACAAAAAAAACCAAGACACTGAAGAAAAGCTACTCTTTGGAATTAAAATTAATCTGATATTATATATATATATATATACATATATATATATATATAGTCCCAGCACTTAGGATGCACAAGAGAGAGGATTATTGCAAGTAAGAGGCCAGTTTCAGCTACATTATGAGTTCTAGGTCTCTTGAGGCTATGTGGAAAGACCCTGTCACAAAAAAAAAATGAGGGATTAAAACAATGATACTATTGATAAAATTAATGTATGAAAGACATTTGTCTAGGCAGTGTAGATTTTATATAAATTGTTTAATTTTCACAGTAGCCTGATAGTAGGTCCTATTATCACCCCTGTTCTACAAATAAGGGAACAGGGCAAAGATAAAGAATTGCTTAAAAATCAGATAATAAATAAGACTTGGATTCAAAGCCAGGCAGTTTTGGTTCCAGATGCCAGGTTTCCATCTACTCCACCCCACTGTCTTTGTAATATTAGAGAATATTAGGGAGAATATTAGAAAAGAGTTGTTTCCATCTAGGACTCATGTCAAGCTTAATTTCTGAGATCACTTCAAATAACAAAGGACAATGTTCTGTGTACTCAAATCCAATGTGGGAAATCAGACAAAGTGTTCATAAAGTTATTCATTTCCAGCCATCTTACATAAAACTACAATAAGCATCACTACTGACAAGAAAGAGAAAGGAAAATATTTTGTAAAAGGAGAAAGGAGAGACTGTGTCATAATTCACAAGTAGCAATCGAGCTGCTTACAGCTTAGAATTCAGTTCATTATATAACGTTTTTGCAACTACTATTTATCCCATTAGCTTCACACATTCTAATACTACAGGAAGTATTTTGAAAACTGTAATCTGGAGCTTGAGATACTGTTCAAGGATAGAGTGTTTATGTGGCAGGCAGGAGGCTGTAGGTCCAATGCCACAAAAACAAACAAGTCATAAGCAATAGCAAAAAGTATACAATCTACACAAAAGCATCAGGGGTGTTTCTCTCCTTTGACTTGATTTCAATGAAAATGCATTGAAAATAAGTCCACTTGACTGTTGTTTATATTTTGTTTCAAAAAGTACATGACATGTGGCATTTCTCTTTAAAAGGCCATAAACATGTATAATTTCTGGAATCTTACCATTGATGACATACTGACCAAATATGCTTCATGTAAAATTCATTTTGGACATCACAGCTATCTTCAGGATACAGTTACTCCAGCTTTTTTTGTCAAAGACTTTTGTAAATATTGTGCTAAAAATAATGGATTTTAGTATGAGGTTAAAAAAAACAGAATGTAAACTTCAGAAAATGCAGCTACAAGGAGAATTGATATTACTTTAGGTTTCCATATGTGCCTGGAGCTGTTACTGTGCCATAGCACCAAGAACTGATCCTGTTCTATAGCTCTCCATACCCAAATAGCTTTTGGAGAGAGCTGGTCTCCCAGGAGTGCTGAAATGCCTATGAGCACAGGTAAGATCTCCACTTCTGCTCAGAGGGACCCTCCCCTCCCAGCACCCTCAGGACACAGGAACCAAGGAATTGGTCTCCCAGGAGTACTGAAACACAGATTTCAGGAGGAGCAAGTCACAGTCCAAGAGAGCAAGACCAGCTAACACCAGAGATAACCAGATGGCAAAAGGCAAGGCAAGAACATAAGAAAGAGAAACCAAGTATACTTGGCATCATCAGAACCCAGTTTTCCCACCATAGTAAGCCATGGATACCCCAACACACCAGAAAAGCAAGACTCTGATTTAAAATCACATTTGATGATGATGATAAAGGACTTTAAGAGGGACATACATAACTCCCTTAAAGAAATAGAGGAGAACACAGGTAAACAGATAGAGGCTCTTAAAGAGGTAACACAAAACTCTCTTAAAGAATTACAGGAAAACACATTCAAACAGGTGAAGGAATTGAACAAACCCATCCAGTATCTAAAGATGGAAATAGAAACAATAAAATCACAAAGGGAGACAACCCTGGAAATAGAAAACCTAGGAAGAGATCAGGAGTCATAAATGCAAGCATTACTAACAGAATACAAAGATAGGAGAATCTCAGATGCAGAAGAAGATACCATAGAAAACATTGATGTAACAGTCAAAGAAAATGAAAATGCAAAAAGCTCCTAACCCAAACATCCAGGAAATCCAGGCCACAATGAGAAAATCAAACCTAAGGATAATAGGTATAGAAGAGAAGATTCCCAACTTAAAGGGCCAGTAAACATCTTCAACATAATTATAGAAGAAAACTTCCTTAACATAAATAAAGAGATGTACATAAGCATACGAAAAGTCTACTGAACTCCAAATAGATTGGACTAGAAAAGAAATTCCTCCTATCACATAATAATCAAAACACCAAATGCACAAAACAAAGAAAGAACATTAAAAGCAGTAAGGGAAAATGGTCAAGTAACATACAAAGGCAGACCTAAGAGAATTATACCAGCTTTCTCACCAGAGACAATGAAAGCTGGAAGATCCTGGGTGGATGTTATATAGACATTAAGAGAACAAAAAGGTCAGCCCAGGCTACTATACCCAGAAAAACTCTCAATTACCGTAGATGGGAAAACCAAGATATTCCGTGAAAAAAACAAATTTACACAATATTTTTTTGACAAATCTAGCCCTACAATGGATAATAGATAAAAAAACACCTCTAACACAAGGAGGGAAAATATACTCTAGAATAAGCAAAAAAGTAATCTTTTTTCAATGAACCCAAAAGAATAGCCACAAAAACATAATTTCACCTCTAACGATAAAAATAACAGAAAGCATCTATCATTATTCCTTAATATCTCTTAACATCAATGGACTCAATTCCTCAATAAAAAGACATAGACAACAGACTGGATACATAAGCAGGACCTTTTTTATTGCTGAATAAAGGAAATGCACCTCAGTGTCAAAGATATACACTACCTCAGAGTAAAGGGTAGGAAAACAATTTTCAAAGCAAATGGTCCCAAGAAAGAAACAGAAATAGCCATTCTTATATCAAATAAAATTGACGTTCAACCAAAAGTTATTTAAAAAGATAAGGAATGACACTTTGTACTCATCAAAGGAAAAATCTACCAAAAAGAATTCTCAATTCTGAACATCTATGCTCAAAATTCAAAGGCACCTATATTCATAAAAGAAACTTTACTAAAGCTCAAAGCATACATTGTAACTCATAAACTAATAGTGGGAGACTGCAACACCCCACTCTCATCAATGAACAGATCTTGGAAACAGAAACTAAACAGAGATACTATGAAGGGAACAGAAGTTATGGACCAAATGGATTTAACAGATATCTATTCAACATTTCCTCCAAAACAAAAACAGACAAAAAACAAACAAACAAAAAAAACAAAAAGTAAAGAATATACCTTCTTCTCAGCACTGCATTGTACCTTCTGTAAAATTAACCATATAGGCAGTCACAAAGCAGGCCTCAACAGATGCAAGAAGATTAAAATAATCCCATGCCTCCTATCAGATCACCATGAACTAAGGATGATCTTCAATAACAATAAAAAACAAAAGAAAGCCCACATACACATGGAAGCTGGTCAATGATAACTTGCACAAGGAAGAAATAAAGAAATTAAAGACTTTAGAATTTAATGAAAATGAAGGCACATCATACCAAAATTTATGTCATACAGTGAAAGCAGTGCTAAGAGGAAAACTCATAGCTCTAAGTGCCTCCAAAAAGAAACTGGAGAGGGCTTACACTAGCAGCTTGACAACACATCTGAAAGCTCAAGGACAAAAAGAAGCAAATATACCCAGGAGCCTTAGACAGCAGGAACTAATCAAACTCAGGGCTGAAATCAACCAAGTAGAAATAAAAAGAACTATACAAAGAATCAACAAAACCAGGAGCTGGTTCTTTGAGAAAATCAACAAGGTAGATAAGCCTTTAGCCAGCGTTACCAGAGTGCAGCAGGAAGATGACCCAATTCATTCTACGAAGTCACATTTACTCTGATACCAAAACCACACAAAGACCCAAAACGAAAGAGATCTTCAGTCTAATTTCCCTTATGAATATTGATGCAAAAACACTCAATAAAATTCTCGAAAACTGAATCCAAGAACACATCAAAACGATCATCCATCATGAGCAAGTAGACTTCATTCCAGGGATGCATGGATGGTTCAATATACTGAAATCCATTAACATAATCTACTATATAAGAAATTCAAAGAAAAATCCCCATGATCATTTCATTAGATGCTGAGAAAGCGTTTGACATAATTCAACATTCCTTCATGTTAAAAGTCATGGAAATATCAGGAATTCAAGGCCATTCCTAAATATAGTAAAAGCAATATACAGAAAAATAGTCACCAATATCAACTGAATGGAGAGAAACTTAAAGCAATCCCACTAAAATCAGGGATTGAACAAGTCTGTCAACTCTCTCCCTATCTATTCAATATAGTAATTGAAGTTCTAAATAGAGCAATTAGACAACAAAAGGAGGTCAAAGGGATGCAAATGAGAAATGAAGAAGTCAAAATATCATTATTTGACGATTATATGATAGTATATTTAAGTGATCCCAAAAATTCCACCAGAGAATTCTTAAACCTGATAAACAACTTCAGCAAAGTGGTGGGGGATATAAAATTAACTCAAACAAATCAGTGACCTTCCTCTGCTCAAAGGATAAACAAGGTGAAAAAGAAATTAGGGAAATAACACCCTTCACCATAGTCACAAATAATATAACTTGTTGTGACTCTAACCAAACACATGGAAGATCTGTATGAGAAGAACTTCAAGTCTCTGAAGAAAGAAATTGAAGACAGTTTCAGAAGATGGAAATATCTCCCTTACTCTATTGGCAGGATTAATATAATAATAATGGACATCTTGCTGAAAACAATCTACAGAATCAATGCAATCCCCATCAAAATTCCAACTCAGTTATTCACAGAGTTAAGAAAGAGCAATTATCAAATTTGGTTGGAATAAGAAAAAACCCAGGATAGCAAAAAAAAAAAAAAAAATTCTCATCAATAAAAGAACTTCTGGGGAAATCAGCATCCCTGACCTCAGAGCCATAGTGATAAAAACTGCATGGTATTGGTACATGACAGGCAAGTAGATCAACGGACTAGAATTGAAGACCCAGAAATGAACCCACACACCTATTATCACTTGATCTTTGACAAAGAGGCTAAAACCTTCCAGTGAAAAAAGACAGCATTTTCAACAAATGGTGCTGGTACAACTGTAGGTCAACATGTAGAAGAATGCAAATTGATCCATTCTTATCTTCCTGTAGAAAGCTAAAGTCCAAGTGGATCAACGACCTCCACATAAAACCAGATGTATTGAATCTAATAGAAAAGAAAGTGAGGAAGAACCTTGAGGACATTGTCACAGGGGAATAGTTCCTGAACAGAACAACAATGTCTTATGCTCTAAGATCAAGAATTGACAAATGGGACCTCATAAAATTGCAAAGCTTCTGTAAGGCAAAGGACACTGTCAATAGGAGAAAACAGCAACCAACAGATTGGGAAAAGATCTTTACCAATCCTACATTCGATAGAGGACTAATATCCAATATATACAAAGAACTCAATAAGTTAGACTCCACAGAACCAATTAACCCTATTAAATAATGGGGAACAGAACTAAACAGAGAATTATCAACTGAGGTGCAGAGAAGCACCTAAAGGAATGTTCAACATCCTTAGTCATCAGGGAAATGCAAATCAAAATGACCCAGACATTCCACCTCACACCAGTCAGAATGTCTAACATCACAGACTCAGGTGACAACAGATTCTGGTGAGGATGTGGAGAAAGAGGAACACTCCTCCACTGCTGGTGGGATTGCAACCTCATACAACTACTCTGGAAATCAGTCTGGCAGTTTCTCAGAAAATTGGACATAGGACCTGAGGACCCAGCTATACGATTCCTGGGCATATACCCAGAAGGTGGTCCAACATGTAATAAGGACACATGCTCCACTATGTTCATAGCAGCCATATTTGTAATAGCTAGAAGCTGGAAAGAACCCAGATATCCCTCAGCAGAGGAATGAATACAGAAAATGTGGTACATTTACACAATTGAATACTGATTAGCTATTAAAAACAATGACTTCATGAAATTCTTAGGCAAATTGACAGAACAAGAAAATATCATCCTGAGTAAGGTAACCCAGTCACAAAAGAACATTCATGGTATGTACTCATTGATAATTGGATATTAGCCCAAAAGTTTGGAATACCCAAGATACAATTCACAGACCATATGAAGCACAAGAATGAAACCAAAGTGTAGGTGCTTCAGTGCTTCTTAGAAGGAGGAACAAAATACTCACAGGAGGAAATATGGAGACAAAGTGTGGAACAGAGACTGAAGGAAAGGGCATCCACAGACTGCCCTACCTCAGGATCCATCCACATTCAGTTGCTAAACCTGGATGCTATTGCAGATGCCTGGAAGTGCTTGCTGACAGGAGGGAGCCTGACATGGCTGTTTTCCCCAGAGGCTCTGCAGGAGCCTACTAAATACAGAGGTGGATGTCAGCAACTAACCTTGGACTGAGTGCAGATTCCCTGATGCAGGATTTGGAGAAGGGAGTGAAGGAGATAAGGGATTTTGCAGCCCCATGTGAGGAGCAACAGTGTCAACTGGCCAGACCTCCTGGAGCTCCCGGGGACTGGACCACCAACCAAAGAGTACACATGGTGGGACCCATGACTCTGGTTGCATATGTGGCAGAGGATGGCCTTGTTGCACATCAGTGGGAAAAGCAGCCCTTGGTCCTTAGGGGATTCGATGCCCCAGTGTAGGGAAATGCCAGGGCTGGAAGTGGGGAGTAGGTGGGTGGCTGAGGGAGCACCCTCATAGAGGCAGGGGGCGGGTGTGGATGGGTGGGCTAGAGGCTTTCTGTAGTGGAGAATTGGAAGAGGACATCAGTTAAAATGTAAATAAAGAAAATATCCAAAAAAAGAGAAAATAAAAAAGAATAAAATGAAAAAATAAAAGAAATAAAAATGTAAAAAAAAATAAGAAATGTTATTTATTGGCTGCCATTCAGTGGCAAAAGTTTATAGTATCTAGTCTGCAGTCTGCTGAAGATAGCTTTGTTTACCAGTAATAGCTATATTTCCCTTTTTTTTAATTTGATGAGAGTATAAAATTAAGGATGTTCAGTCAAGGGACATAAGGAAAAGAAATAGAAACTGTTTCTTGGATCTCTGTATGACTCAGCAGAAAAAAAAAGTGGGTCTGTTATGGGAGGGCCCCCCTGTGTCTTTATTGCTGTGTTTTGCTTTGATGTATTTTATCCATTAGTATTCACTAGCTTGTCAAAATTAGTCACATGGATAGAGGAGAGCCCCCACCTAGCTAAGATTTCCCTCTCAGATGGAGTTTTGTGTACTTAGTTCACGCTGGGGAATAAGCTTGCATACTTAAGGAGTTACTGATGGGACAGCTCCCATGTAACTGCATCATTAAGGGGTATTTTATCTATTATCGCTCTCTGACTGCAACTTTAGACTGAATATTGCCACAATTTGACTTTATTCTATTAGAGAGGAGCAAACAGCAGTTTGGAAAGAGCATGCACCACTTGGTTTTTATAGCCTACATTTTTCATGCAGTAAATCCTGACACTTTACAATCATTAAGGATATATAAGAAGAGTTGCCTCCCAAATGTCTTTTCAGAACACAACCTAGGCTATAAAACAAGTCACCACAGGCATCATACACTCAGGATCACTTCTCCACAAGCTCAAACTAGCCCTTCTAAATAAGTCATTTAAGGTAAGAAAGTCATAGGCCATGTGCATGGAATGTTTTGTTCCTTTGATCCAATTTGGCTGTGCCTGTCACTTCCCATTTGCTCACCTTCCTTCAAATTACAGTTGTCCTCTTTCTCAGCTCGTTAATAATGTAAGTGCACAGTACTCAAATGAGATGGCTCCATTGCAGTTGCTAGGATTCGGTTGGTTTCTGCACTGGGATTATGGAAGCAGCTACCAAGACAGGCATTTCCCTCCCAGCATGACACTAAGGAATCTGAGAGGATTATGATTAGCTTCCCTGAACTTCACTGCAGTTGCCATGGTATCCTCTTGTTATCATCCTGTCTCTCCTGCATACGAGCCCTGTGTGTGAGGGTAGTGATGATGACCTGTAGAACTGTTTGGGCTGGACAGACAGGAGGACAACTAATAGTCTCAGATTGAATTTTTCTACACTAGAAGTGCAGCTTCCTTCAAGATACAGGACTGCTCTTCTGGAGGAAATGAAACTAAGATTGATGGGACTGTCGCCACACACCTTCCAGAACATGGAGTTCTAGTTTTGAAGTGGAACAAATGATATTTCTGACCCTGACCCTTAAGGAGTAGCCACCAGAACAGAGGACAAGAGGGCCATGTTCAGAAGAAACCATACCTGCCAAAGACTGGGCCACATTTCAGTGTATGAGTTCTGAGTGCTTACTGAGTCCTGCCTACATGTTTACCTATAGTTCTTCACGTCATCTTTTAGTTCCTTTTTATTTCTCCATCAGTCTTGTGAAGTAAGAAATATACTTGGTGTGGTTAATCAATTATATTTGTTTAACCCAAGTTCTTTTCAAGGCTGGTATCCTTTCCTGTCAAACACAGAGGAAAGAAAAGCTCAAGTTACAGCTTTCCTTTTCCATCTATCAGTTTTAATTCTATATATTTTTTCAATCAATAATCCTTGAATTTCCTCTTGATACCTTTTCTTTTGTTGTGCCAGCAAAGGTTCACGAACCTCCAATGTTTACCAAGGAGCTGAATCCAATGCAATTATATTAGGGTCTCTTTATTCAAGCTTGAGCTTGGGCAACATTACCATCTCTGATGGAGGAGAATGGGGAGAGTCAGTCCTAAGTTTAGTTTCAGGCAAGCATTTATAGAGACAAAAAGGGGATTTCTAGCCTGGCATACATCTGAATGAGGGGCAATTACGGCCTTTAACATAACTGGCTGGTGCTGGGAGTCAAATCATAAACTTAACTTTTTTGTTTTTCATGATTGGTGGTTGTTAGGAAGTAAAGTGCCAGGGGCAGGCTTGTGACCTGGGGGTGCAGATTTGTTGGGTAATAACCTGGAAACTGGTGCTAGATACAGCTCTTCATGGGGGTAGCCTGAAAGCTGGTATGTTAGTTAACCTTAGGTTCAACCTTAAGTCAGGTTCAATCTTAGGTCAGGTTCTCTAAAATGGATTCTGAACCAAAAAGATTTGGTCTTTCATTTAATGTAACTATTTGAAGTTCTATTTTGTGATATTTATCTTTCTGTTTAATTCAGAAGTCAATGTACTATACCTTACATAGAAGTCAGTATTTATTTTCTGTAAAAAGCCAGATATTCGTTATGTTAGGGATAGCAGTCTATATGACCTGCTCTTAATGATTCAAGTCTTGTGTTACAGTGTATACAAAAGCAACATAGGAAGTACATAAAAAATGAGTGTGCTTATTTTCTAGTAACACTTTATTTGCAGAAACAAGATGGTTTTACAGTGACGAACCCTATATTTAGCTGGATTTAACTCGCACTCAGATACTGGCCAAGTAGCAGGGACATAATGGAATAAGAGAAGTTTGAATCTTAATTACTTTCTGGAATGGATACATTTATTTATTTTCCTCAAATTTAGTTATCTTGTCTGTGACATGAGATTGACAATATTTTCAAGTATTACTGAGAGCAAAATAAAGCTTCCGGGGTTAGCGAGAGAGCGAGCAAGTGAGTGAACAAGTGAGCAAGTGAGCAAGCGAGAGAGCAGGCTGTGCAGGTTTGCGAGATAAGGCCAAGTCGAGAGCAATATGGGGGACCGAGAGCAGCTGCTGCAGGGGGCACAACTGGCAGAGCAAACAGAGAGCTACAACTATGTGGTCTCCATCATGAAGGCAGTGACAGAGCTGAATGAACTGCTATCTAATGAAGACAGAAATCTCCTCTCTGTGATCTACAAGAATGTAGTTGGTGCCAGGCCATCTTCTTGGAGGGTTATTAGTAGCATTGAGCAGAAAACCAGGGCAGATGGGAATGAGAAGAAGTCGGAGAAAGCTAAAGCCCACAGGGAGAAGAAGATTGAGAAGGAGCTAGAGAGTTTGCAATGATGTCTTGGCCCTGCTTGACAAGTTCTTTATCAAGAACTGCGATGATTTTCAGTATGAGAGCAAGGTGTTCTACCTGAAATTGAAGGGCGATTACTACTGCTACCTGGAAGAGGTGGCTTCTCGGGAGAATAAAAACAGTGTGGTTGAAACTTATGAGATGGTATATAAGGAAGCCTTCAAAATCAGCAAAGAGCACATGTAGCCAACACATCCCATGCGGCTTGGCCTGGCCCTCAATTTTTCTGTGTTCTACTATGAGATCCAGAATGCCAGAACAGGCCTGCCTCTTAGCCAAACAAGTCTTTGATGATGCTATAGCTGAGCTGGACACATTAAACAAGGGTTCCTGTAAGGACTCCACTCTCATCATGCAGTTGCTGCGAGACAACCTTACCCTCTGGATGAACGACCAGCAGGATGAAGAAGCAAGAGAAGGCAACTGAAGACCCTTCAGGTCCCTGGCCCTTCCTTCACCCAACATCCCCATTATCACTGATTCTTCCTTGCCACAATCACTATATCTAGTGCTAAACCTATCCATATTGGCAGCACAGCAACTTAGATCTGTCCTCCTGTCCCTTGGGAAGCAATTTCAGATAAACCTTCATGGGCATTTGCTGAACTGATGGTTGCTTTGAACCACCCTTTTTGAATTGCACAGAGAAGTGTATTCTGAACGAGGCATTTTATTATGTCTGTTGGTCTATAGCAAATCCAGGTGATGGTAACTGAGGAGAGTAGAAAGGAGAATTAGCCAACACAGGCTATGACTGCTATTTAAGACAAGCCAATAGTGTTCTGTTACGCAGTACATCTTGTGCTTACAAAAATGAATTTGACCCTCTCAGCTCTCCCATCAGCTAGCGGAAACTGACACAGCTACAACTTGTTCCTTTACCATCAGCTTTATAAACGGTTCTCGTGAGCTTTCAGCAGCCCTTGCTGTTCCTCTTTAAATTAGGACGTGTGCACACCTTCTTTTCAATGCAATACATGAGGAGTTTTTGATATATGCAACTTTTTTATTGCGATTAAGAATCATGGATTTATTTTTTGTAACTCTTTGGCTATTATTCTTGTGTACCCTGATAGTATCATGTGTGTCAACCTGTGTCAATCATGATGGGTGGTTATGAAATGCCAGACTGATAAAATAAATGTTTTGGACTTAAAAGAGTAAATAAATGCTGCTTTGGGGAAAAAAAAGAAAGTTTCCACTGAAGTCTTTCGGTGGAATGTGTGTGTGTATGTGTATGTGTGTGTGTGTGTGTGTGTGTGTGTGTGTGTGTGTGTGTGTGTGTGTGTGTGTATGTATATAGTCTGCCATCAAGGGAAGTCATGGCAAGAACTCAAGTAAGGAGATAAATCAGAGGACATGAAGGGATCCAACTTATTGCCTAACTTGTCCTGGTTAGCTACCTTTATTATATAGTTCAAGTCCACCATCCCAGGAATTGCTCCTGCTAACTCCAACCAACTGGGCCCTCCTACATTAATCATTAATCAAGGAAATGTCTCACAGATTTAGCTATGAACCAATCTGATAACAGTAACTCCTCAAATGAGATTCCCTTTTCTCAGGTATGTCTAGATTTTTGTCAGGTGACAAAAATTATAAAATTCTACCCTTTATAATCCTTGGCACACAAACAGAACACTTAATTAATTGATTAGCTAATTAGTTAATTCTTTTCTCATGCATTACATCCCAATCACTCTTTCCCCTCCCTCCACACCTCCAAGTCCCACTACTACCACCTCCTATATCCCTCAGGATCTACTGTTACTGCAGTTCCTTTTAAAAAATGAAGGTCTTGCAAGGATATCAACTGGAAACGGCTTAACAAGTTACAATAAAACTAGGCAAAAACTCATATTAAGGCTGGATGAAGCAAACCTATAGGAAGAAAAGGGTCCTAAGAGGAGGCAAAAGAGTCAGAGACACACACATCCACTCCCAGTGTTAGGAATCCCACAAGAACACCAAGCTATATAACCATAAAGTTTATGCAGAGGCCTAGCTCAGACCCTTACAGGGTCCATGATTGTCACTTCGGTCTCTGTGAGCCCCTATGAATCCTGCTTAGTTCATTCTGTAGGCCATGTTCTCATGGCTTCCTTGCCCATTCTTGCTCAAACAATCCACAACACTCTCTCTAACCCATACCCCAAATTTGAATTTCTTAACCTATGATTTCATTTTAATTTTGCATCTATAACTGTGTGTATATTTCATGTTAATATCAAGATTTCATGTTAACATCACATATATTAATGTAAAAAGCATAGTATACTTTTAAATGTCCCACAGTCTTTAAAACTTGCCATGCCCTGCATGCAATAAGGACACATGCTACACTATGTTCATAGCAGCCTTATTTATAGTAGCCAGAAGCTGGAAAGAACCCAGATGTCCCTCAACGGAGGAATGGATTGAGAAGATGTGGTATATTTACACAATGGAATACTACTCTGCAATTAAAAACAATGAATTCACAAAATTCCCAGGCAAATGGTCAGAACTTGAAAATATCATCCTTAGTGAGGTAACTCAATCACAAAAGAACACACATGGTATGTAGTCACTGATAAGGGGATATTAACCCAGAATCTCAGAATACCCTAGACACAATTTGCATATCAATAGATTTCCAAGAAGATGGAAGGAGAGACCCCTGGTCCTGGAAAGACTGGATGTAGAGGAATGCCAGGACAGAGAAGTGAGATGGGGTTGGATGGGGAACAGAGGGAGGGAAGGGGGCTTATGGGACTTTCAGGGAGGGAGGAAATGGGAAAGGGGAAATGATTTTGAATGTAAATTAAAAAAAATTAGAAAATAAAAAAAAAAACTTGCCATGCTTTGAAAATGGAAGGTCACTGAATCCAAAGTCTCTTAATTCCTCAATTAAGAATATGTTCTCTTTTGGTATGGAGATATGGCTCAGCAGTTAAGAGCATTAACTGCTCTTCCAGAGGTCCTGAGTTCAATTCCCAGCAACTACATGGTGGCTCACAACCATCTATAATGACTCAGATACCCGATTCTGGCATGCAGATAAAGCACTAATACAAATAAAATAAATAAATCTATTTGAAGAAAAAGAATGTTAAGTTAATTAAATATTTAAAAAGTACTTTCTCTCAGGTATGTCTAAGTTTGTATCAACTTGATAAAAATGAACTATGACACTGATTTGATTACTCATTTTAAGCACATGATTAAATAATGATATTATAGCCATAGACAAAAATCTTTATTTAGTTTACCACCACCCTGGGATTAATTCCATCTCAAAAACAAAAACAAAAAACGAAAAACAAAACAAAACAAAACCTAAAAATAAAGAGAGGCATACTGGGTTGACGTTGAAGGATGAGTGGATCTGTGGATATTTCATCTTTCTTTTTCTTTCCTTCTTTCTTTCTTTCTTTCTTTCTTTCTTTCTTTCTTTCTTTCTTTCTTTCTTTCTTTCTTTCTTTCCTTCCTTCCTTCCTTCCTTCCTTCCTTCCTTCCTTCCTTTCTTTCTTTCTTTCTTTCTTTCTTTCTTTCTTTCTTTCTTTCTTTCTTTCTTTCTTTCTTTCCCTTCTTTCTTTCTTTCTTCCTTCCTTCTTTCTTTCTTTTTCTCTTTCTCTCTGTCTCTGTTTCTCTGTCTCTGTCTCTCTGTCTCTGTCTCTCTCTGTCAATCTGTGTCTCTCTGTGTCTCTGTCTCTGTCTCTCTGTCTCTCTCTCTCTCTCTCTCTCTCTGTCTCTCTCTCTCTCTCTCTCTCTCTCTCTCTCTCTCTCTCTCTCTCTCTCCTTCCTTCCTAGAAGCAAAGAGACATTTTAAGTAGCAGTAGCTGGGTGTAAAGTGATAAAATGTGTGTAGAATTACTTAGTATATCCAGGAACTTGAAAAAAATAACCTTATTTAGCTATAAAACATGACGATGAGCTGTGAAGTAGACTTCTATTTTCAATTTGCCTTCTTCTTTACTCAAAGATCTATGATTCTGTACAAAGCAAAATATATATCCAGCTTAAAACATTCCACCCTTCAAATTTGTTTGCAGTGACAGAAGAGCAGTTTGAAACAATGAGCTCTGTGAAGATGTTTTTATGAAGAACTTATCTTACAAGTAAAGTCAAAACAACTGTAAGAAAGAAACCTCTTTTCTGATCTGGATGTAACACAAAGATTCACAAGCTTATTTTCAGCCATGAACATAATAGCAACATGTTGTCAGTACCACTACAAGTGTCATGACACACACAACATGACAAAAAAGAAAAGAAAAAAAGAAAAAGTTTGTCTTTCCCATGGCTTTTCTGAATATGAGACCTAATTACATTTTCCCAGACTTTTCTAACCATGAGACCTAATTACATTTTTCCCAGACTTTAGTTATATAAGAATATAGTACTCCCATTACTGGTTTAAACATCTGTGCATACATTTTCCACTGTACTAGTGAACAACTGACATGCCCTGGCTTTTGAAGTAATAGAGAATACATTGAATAAAATAGACTAGATTCATATTTTCAAAAGTCCAAACAGAGGACAAGTTTAATATTACCTAATAGAAAATCTGAGAGCAGATTTTCCTGACCTTGTCTGATAGATCATGGTAAAAATGTAATCATTCCAGAAAAATGTTGTATACTTTTGTATATACTTTACATGTACAAATGTGTATTTTGTGTCTAGCTGTACATAAATGCAAATATTATAATTTGTTCAAATTAGGAACATGTTTACTCTTATGCATTTTGGATATGGGGATCTCACCTGTAATGGAGACTTCAGACTGAAACCTGTGAAAAATACTAGGAGAAACGGCAAAGGATTTTCTTTTTTCTTTACTTGAATATTTTATTTATTTACATTTCAAATGTTTTCCCCTTTCCCAGTTTCCCCTCTGCAAAACCCCCATCCCATCCCCCCTTACCCTGCTTATATGAGGGTGCTCCCCTACCCACCCATCCACTCCCACCTCACCACGTTAGCATTCCTCTGCACTGGGGCATCAAGCCTTCACAGGACCAAGGGCCTCCCCTCCCACTGATGCCAGATAAGGCCCCTTCAGCTCCTTCAGTCTCTTCCCTAACTCCTCTGTTGGAATCCTTGGTCTCAATCCGATGGTTGTCTGCAAGCATTCACATCTGTATTTGTCAGGACCTGGCAAAGCCTCTCAGAAGACAGCTATATCGGGCTCCTGTCAGCAAGCACTTCTTGTCATCTGCAATAGTGTCTGGGTTTGATGACTGTATATGGGTTGGATCCTCAGGTGGGGCAGGCTCTGGATGGCCTTTCCTTCAGTCTTTGCTCCACTCTTTATCCCTGTATTTCCTTTAGAGAAGAGGCAATTCTGGGTTAAAAGTTTGGAGATGGGTGGATGGCCCCATCCCCAACTGGGGGTCATACCTAACCTCTGAAAATGGTCTTGACAGGTTGTCTCTCTGGGTATTTCAGCTAGTGTCATCCCCGTGGTATCCTGGGATGCTTTCCTGGCTTCTGAGACATTCTGGTTTCTAACCCCAGTTCCCTATTCCTCATTGCTACACACCTCTTCAATTTCCTGAACCTCTGTCCATCTCCTCCCATACCTGATTCTTCTCCTCTTTTTCCCCTCACTATCCTCTCTTCCTCCCAAGTCCCTCCCACCCACTACTTCGCTTGATTATTTTGTCCCCCCTTCTAAATAGAACTGAAGCATCCACTCTTTGGTCTTTCTTCCTCTTTAGCTTCATGTGTTCCATCAGTTGTATCATGGGTATTCCATGCTCTTCACCTAATATTCACTTAATAGTGAGTATATACCATGTATGTTCTTTTGTGACTGAGTTACCTCACTCAGGATGATATTTTCTAGATCCATTCATTTGCCTGCAAGTTTCATGAAATCATTTTTAATAGCTTAGTAGTATTCCATTTTCTAAATGTACCACATTTTCTGTATCCATTCCTCTGTTGATGTACATCTGGGTTGTTTCCAGCTTTTGGCTGTTATAAATATGGCTGCTATGAACATAATGGAGCATGAAATGGAAAGACTTAACATAATTTAACAGCAGATCATTTAGTGCTAAGTATATGCTATATACACAAGAGAATGACAACCATAAACAGCCATGAAGTAAATTAATAAATACAATTGCAATCATATTTTTATTGCATTTTTCTGTGTTTTCTGTACTGTCTCATTTTTAATGACAACTTGATACAAGCTAGAGTCATTTGGTAAAAGAGAAACCCTCAACTGAGAAAATGCTTCCACCATATTGGCCTGTGAACAAACATGTGGAGACATTTTCTTGATTGATGATTGATGTCCAGTTCACTGTAGGGTGGTGCCAGCCCTTGAGAGGTGATCCAAAGTTATATAAGAAAGTAGGAGAAAGCCAGAAAAAAGCAAGCCAGTAAGAAGTCTTTCGCCATGTCTTCTACATTATTTCTTGCCTCCATCTTTCTGCCTTGAATTCCTACCATAATGCCATTTGATCATGAATTGTGGTATGGGAGTGTAAGTGAAATAAACCCTTTCTTCCTCAAGTGCTTATATCTTAACAATTTTATTATTTTATGATATGATTTTATCATTAGATAAACAGTAAAAAAATCCTAATTAAGAAATATGCTTTACATATATTGTATTACTTAGAAGTTGAAAGTTTATTGCAAACTTTCAGGGAACACGGCTACCTACACCATTTTTTTTTCCAAGTTGTTTTAATGGCCATTGGCATTGCTTAGTAAAAATGTAATTTTTAAATAACATTTATTATGATTATACTCTCCACTATTTTCCCCTCTAACTTCACCCAGGAAATTCTCATCACATCTGCCTACCAATTTCATTACTTTCAAGAAAAATAATTTTTGATGAAGGCTTCTAAATTGTTTAGATGTAATGCTATGGCACAATTAAATTATAGCATAGTTAGCATAGTATATGCACAAACTTTTTGAAAGCTTTTTTTTTGATTCAAGAGTGAAATCTGTATTGTTTTGTTTTAGCTTTTTGGGGAAGATTTTTTTCTGGAGGCTTGGCTGTCTTGGCTGTCTTGGAACTCACTCTGTAGACAATGATAAATTTGAACCCTGATATCTGCCTGACTCTGCCTCCAGAGTGCTAGGATTAAAGTTGTGTTTGACCACTGCCCAGATAAGAGTAAGTTTTTAAGGGTGATGAAATTTTGTAGAATGAATATTTCAGTAGCTAATAACATAATTTAAGCTTGCATGAATTTTTATATGGTGATCTATAAACTATTGATTTTTTAAAAAATGTTATTAATTCTTTGAGAATTTCACACATGGGTGGAATGTATTTTGGTTATATTCATTCTCCTACTCACTGTTCTCTCTGATGCCTTCAGATCCACCACCCTCTCCACTCTCAATTTCGTGTCCTTTCATACTATGGATGATTAAAAAAGACATTTGGAAGCTGATACACACACACACACACACACACACACACACACACACACTCACACATATATATCACATAGAATCTTAGGGAACACTATATATTGATATATATTATATATGTATGTCTATATATCTTATAGACATGAAAATATATCTTTATCTATATCTATATATAAATATTTAGACATATATATATCTAGATCGATCGATCGATAGATAGATAGATAGATAGATAGATAGATAGATAGATAGATATGTAAAATGCATGTGGGATAACTCCTCTTGAGTTGTCAGGAATGTACCAGAAATCCCCACACAATAGTTCAATATATTGCCATTTGTCAAGAGCCATGCAGGAGGAATGACAAATAGCTCTAGAACTCATGGAATGCAGCCTACCAGTCAGCACAGCTCTGATGGGTATGCCTCAGAAAGACATGACCCCAAGGAGTATGTGTTCTATAGACTTCATGCTGTTCTGAAGCTCTGCTCTGCTTGTTGCCCTCACATCCCTCTTAATCTATGAATTGTTTGAACGCTCCAAAATGGGCTTCCAGTTCCTCACTGGGCAGTGTCTCTGGAACTCACAGTAATAATGCTTGATCTCTTTCAGGCATTGATGCTGGAACAGATTAATAATCCAATCACTACCCTAGGAAAGAATCTAGGAATGTAGATTGTTACCAATGACCATCACCCTTGAAAAGCATTTGGAAAAGTAAAATTGTTAGTGAAGCAAGGGTAAGATGTTTTTGCAACTGGTTCTATTGTTGAAAATTTTAGCGAACAATTTGAAGTTCAGAAAAGCACACACTTAATAGATAAGCTAGGAATTTTTAAAAATTTAATCTTTCATTTATTTATTTATTTTACACTCCAGATTTTATTCCCTTCCTTGTCCAGTCTCTAACTGTTCCACATCCCATACCTCCTCCACACCCCCCTCTGCATGAAGATGTCCCCACCACCTACCAACCACCCCACCAGACCTCTAGTTTCCCTAGGGCCTCTAGTCTCTTGAGGGTTAGGTGCATCATCTCTGATTGAACCCAGATCTGGCAGACCTCTGCTGTATTTCTGTTGGGGGCCCCATTTTAGCTGGTATATGCACCCGTTTGGTGGTCCAGTGTCTAAGGTATCTCCAGGGTCCAGATTAATTGAGACTGCTGGTCCTCCTACAGGTCACCCTCCTCCTCAGATTCTTCCAGCCTTTCCCTAATTCCACAGGGGTCAGCAGCTTCTGTCCATTGATTGGGTGTAAATATCTGCATCTGACTCTTTAAGCTACTTGTTGAGTTTTCTGGAGGGCAGTCATGATAAGTCCCTTTATGTGAGTGCTTGATAACCTCAACAACAGTGTCAGGCCTTGGGACCTCCCTTGAGCTGGATCCCATTTTGGGCCTGTCACTGGAACTTATTTTCCTCAGGCTCCTTTCCATTTCCATCCCTGCAGTTCTTTCAGACAGGAACAATTATGGCTCAGAGTTTTGACTGTGGCATGGCAAACCCTTCCCTCACTTGATGTCCCATCTTCCTGCTTGAGGTGGGCTCAATAGGTTCCCCATCACTACTTTCAGGCATTTCATCTAAGGTCCCTCTCCCTTGGAGTCCAGAGAAGTCTCTCATCTCCCAGGTCTCTGGTACATTCTGGAGGGTTTCCCCAACCTCCTAACTCCCAAGGGTGCCTGTTTGCATTCTTTCTGCTGGCAGATCAGGTTCCCCTCTTTCTTCCACTCCCTCCCCATCCACTTTCCCTCCCAGGTTCCTCCCTCCCTCCCCACTTGTGATTGCTTTCTTCTCCCTCCCAAGTGGGACTGAAGCATCCTCATTTGGGCCCTTCAGCTTGTTGACCTTTTTTGAGTTCTGTGGATTGTATCATGGGTATTCTGTATTTGATTTTTGGCTCATATCCACTTAATAGTGAGTACATACCATGCCTGTCTTTTGGTTCTGAGTTACCTCACTCAGGATGATATTTTTCTAGTTCTATCCATTTTCCTGAAAAACTCAGGATGTCTTCATTCTTAATAGCTGAGTAGTATTCCATTGTGTAAATGAACCACATTTTCTGTATCCTTTCTTCTGTCGTGGGACATCTGGGTTGTTTTCAGCTTCTGGCTATCAAAAAACAAGGCCATTATGAACATAGTGGAACATGTGTCTCTGTGTCATGGTGGGGAATCTTTTGGGTACATTCCCAAGAGTGAGCAAAGTGGCTAGATATAAAATAAACTCAAATAAATCAGTAGCCTTTCTTTATACAAATAATAAACAGGCTGAGAAAGAAATTATGGGACCAACTCCCTTCACAATAGCCATAAATAATATAAAATATCTTGGTGTAACTCTAACCAAACAAGTGAAAAACCTGTATGATAACTTCAAGTCTCTCAAGAAAGAAATCGATGACCTCAGAAACTGGAGAGATCTCCCATGCTCGTGGGTTGGCAGAATTAATATAGTAAAAATTGCCAACCTACCAAAGGCAATCTACAGATTCAATGCAATTCCTAATCAACATCCCAACACAATTCTTGAAGAATAGCGAAAACACTTCTTAACGATAAAAGAACAGCTGGGAGAATCACCATCCTTGACATTAAGCTTTACTACAGAGAAATAGTGATAAAAACTCTATGGTATTTGTAGAGAGACAGACACATTGATCAATGGAACAGAACTGATGACCCAGAAATAAATCCACACATGTACAGACAGTTGATCTTTGACAAAGAAGCCAAAAATATACAATGGATAAAATAAAGCATCTTCAATAAATGGTGGTTGTCTAACTGACTGTCTGTATGTAGAAAAATGATAATAGACCTATTTGTCACATTGCACAAAGTTCACACCCAAGTGGATCAAAGACCTCAACATAAAGCCAGATACAGTGAATCTAATAGAAGAGAAAGTGGGGAAAAGCCTTGAACTCATTGGCACAGGGGGAAATTTCCTAAACAGAACTCCAAAGGCTCACACTCAAAGATCAAGAATTGATAAATGAGACTTCATGAAACTGGAAAGCTTCTGTAAGGCAAGGAACATAGTCACTAAGACAAATCCGCAATCTACAGATTGGGAATAAGTCTTCACTAGCCCCACATCCGATAGATGGCTAATATCCAAAATAAATTAAGAAGTCAAGAAGCTAACCACCAAAAAAAACCCCAAAAAACCCAATACAAAAAAAAGGGGGGGTATATGTATATGCTGGGAACAGCAAACAATGACAGGGACTGACTGCAGTAGGCCAGGATGGAGGCGTCTCAGAAGCCCTTGACAGCTCCTTGTAGAAAAGGATGGTGTCTGGGACCCTGAGAAGCAGGAGATACATCCCTCCAGGGGACCCGCCACCTGAAATAAGGGACTGCCTGCAGTAGGCCTGGATGGAGACATCTCAGTAGCCCATAGCAACTCTTTGTAACAACAGTTGTCCCCATTTCTCCTAATCTTAGCCTTGGACAATGGCTGTATAGATTTCATTTGTGTGTGACTACTTTTCAGTTGGCCTTGGTGTGCATAATTATTCTATTATATCTGACTTTCTTAATTCTTTTTCCTTCTGTTCTGGTGAATTCTGTGAAACTAGATGTTCCCTGATGTAATGATTCTTAAAGAATTAAAAATCGAGGCATGGTGCATAGTACAGCACAGTCCTAATGGCCCAGGTGCATGCTGTGTGTTCTTGTCTTGGAAACAATGTAATAATTGCACAACGGTAGTTCTAGATTAATGCTTGACTTGCAAAGAAAGTTTAAAGAAATTATTAGAAAATGAATTAGAGCCTACATTGGGACCCCAGCAACACACCAAGGTGCATGTGTGTATGTGTATGTATGTATATATGTGTATATGTGTATGTGTGAAGTCCTTGGAGACTACTTGTTGGAACTTTGTTCCATCCACCCACCATGTATGTGTGCATATATGTATATGTTGGGGTCCATGAGTCACCTACAAACCATGGAAACACCAATCTCAGTCAGACAGAGATGCTTTATTGAACATATACCCTATGACTAATCAGGGCCCTAGCTCAGAATTGGGACTGAGGTTACAAACATGAACATTTCTCAGGGCCAACTTATAAAGAAAAAAAACCACTATAAGTTCATGTTCAGATGCAAGAAGTGCTGCCCGGTGGTAGGCTCTGACTCAAGTTATTTTAGACATAGCAGTTCATATTGATCTTTAATTTTATGGGTCCTACTTAAAGCTTTGTGGAATTTCTTAAGCTTAACAAACCTCATATAGAACATAACAGGATATGTGATCATCATGACCTTGCTCTGAGTCAAGTTATTTTTCTGTATACATATATGTGTGTCCATCCTTTTTTGCCTGTCTGCCTCTATCTATGTATGTACATACGTATTTGTATGTACGAAGTTATTGGAATCTGTCTTTTGCTTCATCCTTCCTTCACACATCATTCATATATGTGTGCATGCATACATGTGTGGGGGCATGCATGTGTGTATGTGTGTGTATGTGTGCGTGTATGAATTTTCTCTTTCCTTTTCTATCTTTCTGGTTCCTAATAGTTAAAAGAGCTCAGAGTTTTTCACTGGACACCAGTCCTGGTAAATCAAACTTTATTCCCTCAGAGAAAAGTCTGTTGAGTAATTTCTCTAATTGCTGGATTTATCAAAGATGGTTTTGGACAGTCATTGTTCTTCATTGCCCACCATAACTTGGCTTAAGACACCACATAGTTTAGTCACAGGACCTGGAAAAATTAGGCTGGTAGTGAATCGTAGGCATCTTCTATATTGGCTAGCTTTCCTAGTACCAGAAGGTACTGTACAGTCTATTGAGGGAGAAAAGCCATCAACAGTCTTGCCAGCTGTGAACCCTGTGAGTTACAGTACCAGTCAGCTTAGAAATATATGCCCATGAGTACAATAATGATATGACTAATATAGGGGTAAACAACTGCTTTCTCATTGGATTTAAGATTCACTCCACAGAAGAAAATGTATGTCTGGTACTTTAAGTCTAGCCATAAACCCATGACATGGAAGTTCATAGTCCTCAGTTACTATTATTCTGCTAAATGGACATAGTATCAAACTACCCTCTAAATACTTCTCTATATCCATATATTAGTTTGTCTCTCAGACCATATCAGAGAATTTTCTTTGAGCAGTCAACAGCAGTTAATGTGGCAACTCACAACTTGTCATATTGCAGAGAACAAGTGTCAGTGGAATGCTCAGTGATACAAAGGGCATCTATATCACACCCACTCCACCGAAAGAGTCAGAGAACATCTCAGAAGATGGAAGACATTAGGATCTACAGGTCCTAGATAACCATAGTCAAACAGTGTTTTCTTGATGACAGGGCTGCTGCACTCATAGCAGCTTTGCTTTCTTGTACAAGACCAAACTATTGAATAGTTGATCATAGAGGAACTCATCAGCTCCCATCCTTAGCTGAAGAGGTATTGGCAGATAGTTGCTGCCAAGGGAGGGAGAGTCTTAAAGGTATTGCCCCTAATGGGTCAATTTCATTCCAATGAATGGCTCCATACCCAGGTGTATGTAGGTAGCAGAAATTGGAATTAGTGGGCTATAAAAAAATATGCACAGGTAAGCAAAAAAAAAAAAAGTAAGAAAGAAAGAAAGAAAGAAAGAAAGAAAGAAAGAAAGTGATCTGGAATAGAACCCACAATATTTCTGAGGTGTGCCTGTTTTATAAACAATAATGTCTTATGAAACAAATAAGTGGTTTTACACGAGGAGGAATCAGAATGGCCCACTTTAGGTATGGTAAGAAGGTTTCTTTAGGAAGAAACAATTGAGTTTAGACCTAAAAGATACAATGAAATTGGTTATGCAAATACAAATAATAGCACTTTAAGCTGATGGGCCAGTGTTTGTAAAGGCTCTGAAGCAGAAAACATTTAGCATCCTATAGGAACTTTAAACAGCAAACTGTGAGGTAGCCTATTATACCAGCTGGGAGACAAAATTCGAAATCTTGGAAGATAGATAGGACAGGCATTGTAAGGCATAAAGTTGTAAATAATATAGGAAGCTATTGCACAAGTAATATAACCCATTATCTTTGTTTGTTTGCTTTTTTGGTAATTTTGTTTTTTTAACTTAAGTGAAGCTAGATTTTAACATAGGGCCTTAGCTAGCTTTGAACTTAAAGATCTTCCTGCTGTGGCCTGATGTTCTCCTGTGTGCTAGGAGTATAGGTACATGCCACCATGCCTAAATCAAGAATATATACTACCATATGGGATATAGTGTTGTAGTTTGGGTAAGAGGTAATGAGGGAATGATGGTACCCTAGAGAAAGGAGAGAATGATGGGGGCTCTATTCATTAGGTATTTTTTGTTTCTATGATACAATATCTGATAGAAATAATGAATAGAGGAATGATGTATTTGGCACATTCACTTTTAGCAGATATATTTAACTTGTGGCATTATGACAAGCTGTTTTCCACAAACTTCATGTTCAATAGTTGCCCAATTGAATTATCTATTTTTTTTCAAAACCAATCTCATTATCATTTAAGTAACTTTACAGTTTTGTGTTGGGCCACATTCATAGCTATGTTAGAACACTTGACGGCCTATTGGATACAGGATAGGCATGTCTGGTAGGGGATACACTCTGTCAATGTAGAGAAATTGGATGGATGGACTAGATCTGTGGTGCCAGGAGCTTGTTACATCTTGGAGGACTAGAAAGCAAACAGCATAGTCAGAAGTGAGCCTAGGCTAAAACACTAAAGCTTAGCCTTATAATTTTGCATTTGTCACCTAAGTTCTAGGTTTCACACCTTTCCATAACCTTCAAACATTGTGCCACTTGCTGAGTGTTTGAACGCATAGGCCTGTGGAGTTTCATATTCAAACCATGCTAGTTATAAAGAAACAGAGCTACTTAGGGTATCTCAATAGAAATGGCTGTGTGGTTTGGCTATGAGACATTGGGGAAAGGTGGAAATAAGTGAGTATCTCTGAACTGACTTACTGGGTGAGAAGTGATAGCACTTATAAATAGAGAGTGAAGACATGTGGGAGAAGATACATTTTGGATAATAAGGTAATTGTTCCATCTAAAACATGGATATGTGGAATATGTGGGTTGGTGATTTAGATAATACCCTTAGTTGCTCATACAACTATTATCACAAAAATAACAGTATTTTATTCTAAGAAACTAGATGACATCATTTAGGAATTGTGCTTGGAGAGAAACAAGGTGAGGTCAGTTTGGGACAGATAGGTGAAAATTAGATTCAAGAAAATAGAGATAAGTTATATCTATGAGACAACTGAGAATAACCCACAGAAATTAGAATGAGGGGGCTGGAGAGAAGACACAGCAGTTAAGAGGTCTAGCTAGGTGTTCTTGAGAACCTTTGGTCCCAGCATCCATGTTCAGTGCTCACAACTACCTCTAACTGTACCATGAGTAGATCTGATGCCTTCTTCCAGCCTTCGGGAACCTCCATTTGAATGGTAAGTAAATTTTATTATGTCTAATGGAACCCTTGGTCTACACGGGTTATGTAAACCACAACAAAGTGTTTCTATGGCAAATTTGGAGGAGGCCTAAAACCTTACCTTAATCTGTGGGTATGCTGTTTTATTTTTTCTGTTTCATTCAACCATATTCATAGAAAATTTACATTTCTGTTATCCACTGAGTTATTTTGCATGCTATATTACTAGTTTACTGTTTAAATTGAACTGCTGTAAAGTCCTTGGATACCAGGTAACTCTGCTGGATAAAGAGATGTATAGAAACTGCAAAGGTCATGATGCAGGATGCTAAGGTAACACAAGGTCCAAACTTAATGTTCAAAAAAGGTTGAAGGGGCTATAGTTATTTAGGAACACTGGCTTGTCTTACAGAACCCCTAGTTTCCAGCACGCACATGGGAAATCACAATCATCTATAACTCCAGTTCCAGGGTATCCACTGCTCTCTTCTGACCTCTGTGAGTATCAGGTATGCATCTGGCACACAGACATGTGTGCAAGCAAAACACACACATAAAATAAAATATATCTAAAAATATTTTTTGAAAAGTATCATTAAGAACGACAGATTAAGTGTTTCCATGAAGTATGCCAATTGGCTGCTTGAGTCCACACAGTTTGATGTTCTGGATAGAATATTAGAAATTGTCACAGTTATGATGTCCTGGTTGCTACTGCTGCTTCAAAAAGAGGGTCAAAGAAACCTGAGGAATTATAGAAGAAAATAAATTTACATAATCTAGTTTGGGCATACCAGAAATTGAGAACAAATCTGTTTCTTAGCAGAAATTGGGTGTGTCTGGCATTTTAGATGTGAGCAGTGGCAAGAGAAAATTAAAATGAAAAATATTTTGCCTCTAATTTAGGTATTTACAAAGCAGTAGATTTTTACAACTCGAAAAAATGAACAACTACAAAGCCTTGTAGTGGGAGGAGGTGGAATTGATAACAATAAAATTAAATAAAGCTCAGTCTTCAGTGATCTTTTCTGAGAAGTGGATAATGAAAAACTGGGGCCAGAGGGAAGTCTAAGACAGTTCTTAATGTTACAGCTCTATTGTAGGTAATAAGGACTTTATAAACCTTGGGAAGTGGGTAGGGGGTTTCAAGGTAAGTGTACATTATTGGCTAAGGCTGAGGTACTGGTGACACTTGATCCCATGATCCTGGAATGTCTCAGAGGTCAATTTAAGAGGCAGTCTGCTAGTGAGGCAAAAAAGGGAATAAAAGTCTAGCTTAGGCTGGGCAGTGGTGGTGCATGCCTTTAATCCCAGCACTTGGAAGGCAAAGGCAGGTGGATTTCTGAGTTCAAGTCCAGCCTAATCTACAGAGTGAGTTTCAGGACAGCCAGGGCTATATAGAGAAACTCTGTTTCAAAAAAACCAAAAAAAAAAAAAAAGAGTTTAGCTTAAACAAAGTTTTGTTGTTGTTTGGTTTGGTTTCGTTTGGTTTAATCTCATTTCTTCTCAACATTGTGTTCAGCCATGGTTCTCTTCTTTCATTATCCTAGTTTTCTTTCTCTTGCTGTGATGAACATCAAGACCAAAAACAGCTAAAAGAGAATGTGTTTATTTCAGCTTAAATTTTATAGTTCATAATGATGAAGGGAACTTAGGGCAGGAACTCAAGGTGGACACTTGGAGACAGAAACTGAAACCAAGATCACAGAAGAAAGGTACCTACTGATTTTTCAATGTCTTGCTCAGTTTGCTTGCTTGTTTATAGCATCCAAGACTACCTTTCTAGTAGTGGCAGCACCCACAGTGGGCTCGACCTTTCCACATCAGTCATTGATTAAGAAATACTCTACAAATTTACCTATAAGATAATTTAAAGGAGGTATTTTCTCAACTGAGTTTCTCTTTTCCTTCATGATGACTCTAGCTTGTGTCAAGGTGCTTTAAAAAAAGGAAACAACAAAAAAACTAACCAGTATGCACTGTTCACTCAATTGAGAGAATTCTACGATTAAGGCTGAGAATGGCATTTGTCCATGTCTATCCCTCAAAAACATTGAGAATGATTCGTGAGTCTAGTTAAAGGACTGGTAAGGAAGAGGAGGTTGTTTGATAGGGATGAGAGGAGAGAAAAGAGTGGGGAATGGGACATGGAATAATCCTAATATATCATATACATGCATAAAGCTGTCAAAGAATAAAGTTAATCAAAAAAAAGAGTTTATAAACCATAGACATTTGGACTGGAGAATTTGGGGGTGTGGGTGGGGGGCTGACCTGGGGGCTAGAGAGTACTTTGCTACATTCCTGACCTATATTCATTAGATGACTGTAGTGTTGCTACCCAGTTGTGACTAACGAATTTTCTTTAGACATAAACAACATTGTTGAGGATTTTTGGCTGCTAGTCTCTAATAGAGACTGTTTGTGTGCCAGGATAAGGTAGCAATATTTCCTACAGTTAATTGGAGCATTAAATAAAGCTTCAAGACTAGGCTAGAGCTAAAAATGAAATGTAATATAATATCCACAGGAAAAAGGCAAACTGATGTGAGTCAGTTTCTTACTAAAAAGGAGGAAGGATTAAAAACACTGTTCAACTGAAGAAATGGTATAATTAATTTATTATAGAAATTTGAAATACAATCTTCTGCTCGGATGATTAAGAAGTGATTGCAGTTTGCCTGAAGTGTCTATAACCACATACATTATTGAATGTACTAATTCTTGTTGTGATAAATTAAATTAGGATCTAGGGATATGAATAGTACATAAGGGCACTTTCACATATATGAGTACATGAGTTCAGAGCCCATCGTCAATGGAAAACATCAGGTATGACCACATGTGTATCTGTAACACAAGCAACATAAGGGGTAGATATATGAGAATTGCTGAGGTTTTCTTTATGCCAGCCTGGCTCCAGATTCAGTGAGAGACATTGTCTCAAAGACAAAAGGTAGAAGGGCTAGAGAGATCGCTCCCTGATTCAGATGGCACTTACTGTTTTTGCAGAGGAACTGGATTTGGATCTCAGTACTCACATGGTGAATTCCACCCATCTAAAACTCCTGTTTGAGTGGATCCAGTGACACCTTCTGTCCTCTACAGACACCAGGCACACATGTGGTACACATACACATATACAGACAAGCACTCACACATATACATTAAATAAACATGAAAAAAGAGAAATATGACATAAAAAAGAAAGGTAGAAAATTCTTCTACATCCAAGCATACACAGACACACACACACACACACACACACACACAAACACACACAAGTAAGGTTATATATAGATTAGGAAATGCAGTTCAGATAAACCTAAGACTTGAGTTGGTTCCTGCTGTGAATACTTAAAGATACACTGGTACTTTTCAACAATTATTTATACCTGGAATTATTCACATCCTCAAAAATCAAGCAATAGGAGGAGGTCAAGAGATTGAAAACTTAGGTCAAGCAAACTATGTCTTCTCAATTCTATATATATCCATGAAGAATTCGGCTTCTAGTGGAGAGCATGATCTGTCAGTCACATAATTGCTAGTTGTGGTGACTGAGCAGGTATCTTTTAAATTTCCTATGCTTCAACTCAGTCTTACAGTGTTGTATATTAAGCATTAGGAAATGTAAAAATGGCACTTAAATTCACACCAGGCTAGCTGTTGTCTTTTTTAGCTCTTAGATGCTTCAGAGACCCACATTGTAGTCATGTTGCCTTCTTTAGAAGCCTCCCCGCTGTGGAAAAAAAAAAAGAAAGAAAGAAGGTGCGGGGCCTGGCGTGCCCGGATACAGCGGCACACGCCAGGCCGGGCCGGCGGTGTGCGGGCCTAGCTCTAGGGCCAAGGTAGCATACATATGCAGAGGACTCAGGCAGACACGGAAGTTCCGCGGGGGATTTTGGGAAAACAGGCAAGACGCATGCGTGCCTCAGCCTAACGGGGAGCGGGCGGTCACACTGCCTGCCGGTTCGCGCATGGAGCGCAGAGAGATGTCACACAGAAGGCGTTCTGGTGTGGATCTCTCTGCACATTACCTGTGCTTAGACTGTCCACGTGAGTGAATCCCAGAGTCTCAGACGGCTCAGAGCTCTGTGTGGCGAATTTAGTAAGAGGCGGCCCATAGCTTTGATGTTTTATTATTAAGAAAATAGAAAGAGAAAAGAGATAAAAAGATAAAGAAAGAGGAGAAAATAGATAAGAGAATCCATGACCATGTGGAAAGGGGAGAAAATAGAGAGATAGACAAAGAAGAGGGCTGGGAGAGGACAAGCGGGGAGAGAGAGCGAGCAAGGGCTGAGAGGTGTTATTTATAGTGAGTTGGGTGGTCAGGTAATGAGGAGGCGGGGACAGTGTGGCTGCAGGCAGGTGACTGCCTAGGCGGAGTCAGGCTAGAACCTGGGGCATGGCCACACGTCTCATTAAGGTCCCACACCTCCCCACTTTCAAACCTCTCTTTTTCTATGAAACATTTACCTTAGTAATTTTTATGTACCATCAGTAAGTTAGAAACCAAGTACATAGCATTTAATAAAGCTAATGCAATGCCATTTTGGCATTTTTTTATTGGATATTTTCTTTATTCACATTTCAAGTATTTTCCCCTTTACAGGTTTCCCCTTCAGAAACCCCCTATTCCGTACCCCATCTCCTGCATCTATGAGGGTGCTCCCCCCATCCACTCCCATTCTCCTGCCCTGGAATTCCCCTACACTGCGGCATTGAACAGCATCAGGCCCAAGGGTCTCTCTTCCCACTGAGGTCCAATAAGGTCATTCTCTGCCACATATTTGGCCAGAGCCATGGTTTGCTCCACGTGTATGTTTTGGTTGTCGGTCCAGTCCCTGGGAATTCAGGAGGGTCAGGCTTGTTGACACTGTTGCTCCCTCCACAGGGCTGTAACCCCCTCAGCTCCTACAGTTCCTTCTCCAATTCCTCCATTGGGGAATCCTGAGCTCAGTCCAATGGTTGACTGTGAACTTCCACCTCTGTATTTATCTGGCGGAGCCTCTCAAGAGACAGAATATCAGGCTTCTATCAGCAAGCACTTCCCAGCATTTACTATAACGTCCTGGTTTGGTGTCTGTATATGGGATGCATCCCCAGGTGGGGCAGTCTCTGGATGGTCTTTCCTTCAGTCTCTGCTCCACACTTTGCCTCAATATTTCCTCCTGTGAGTATTTTGTTCACCCTTTTACAAAATACTGAAGCATCTAAATTTTCGTCTTCCTTCTTCTTAGGCTTCAGGTGGTCTGTGAATTGTATCTTGGGCATTCCAAAGTTTTGGGCTAATAAATACTTATCAGTGAGAACACACCTTGTTTGTTCATTTGTGACTGAGTTACCTCACTCAGGATGATGTTCTCAAGTTCCAATCAATTGTCTGCAAATTTGATGAAGTTGCTGTTTTTAATAGTTGAGTAGTACTCCATTGTGTAAATGTACCACAATTACTGTACCCATTCCTCTGTTGAGGGACATCTGGGTTCTTTCCAGCTTCTGGATATTATAAATATGGCTGCTATGAACATAGTGGATCATGAGTTCTTATTCATGTTGGAACTTCATCTGCATATATGCCCAGGAGTGGTATACCTGGGTCCTCAATTTTTCTGAGGATTCACCAGACTGAATTGCAGATTGGGTGTACCAGCTTGCTATCCTACCAGCAGTGGAGGAGTGTTCCTCTTTCTCAAGATCCTTACCAGCACCTGCTGTCACTTGAGATTTTGATATGAGCCTTTCTGACTGGTGTGAGGTAGATTCTCTAGGTCATTTTGATTTGCATTTCCCTGATGACTAAGGATGTTTCTTTAGATGTTTCTCAGTCCTTCCAGTTTCCTTAGTTGAGAATTATCTGTTCATCTCTATTCCCCATTTTTTAATAGGGTTATTTGGTTCTCTGGAGTCTAATTTATTGAATTCTTTGTATATATTAGATATTAGCCCTCTATTGGATATGATTGGTAAAGATCTTTTCCAAATCTGTTAGTTGCCATTTTGTCCTATTGACAGTGTCTTTTGCCTTACAGAAGCTTTGCAGTTTTATGAGGTCCCATTTGTTGATTGTTGATCTTAGAGTATAACACATTGGTGTTCTGTTCAGGAACTATTCTCTTATTGTCATGTGTTCGAAACTTTTCCCCACTTTCTCATCTATTAGATTCAGTGTATTTGGTTTTATGTGGAGTTCCTTAATACACTTGGACTTGAGCTTTTAACAGTAAGATAGTACTGGATCAATTTGCATTCTTCTACATGCTGACCAACAGTTAAACCAGCATCATTTGTTCAAAATGCTGTCTTTTTTCCACTGGATGGTCTTCAGCAAACTTTATCAATGATGAAGTGACCGTAGGTGTGTGGGTTCATTTCTGGGTCTTCAATTCTGTTCCATTGATCTACATGTCTGTTACTGTACCAATACCATGCAGTTGTTATCACTATTGCTCTGCAGTACAGCTTGACGTCAGGGAGGCTGATTCCCCCAGAAGTTATTTTATTGTTGTGTATACTTTTTGCAATCCTGGGGTTTTTGTTATTCCAAATGAATTTGAGGATTGCTCTCTCTAACTCTATGAAGAATTGATTTGAAATTTTGATGAGGAATGCATTGAATCTGTATATTGCTTTCAGCAAATGGCCATTTTTATTATATTAATCATACCAATCCATAAGCACGGGAAATCTTTCCATCTTCTGAGGTCATCTTCAATTTCTTTCATCTGAGACTCGAAGTTCTTGTCATACAGATCTTTCACTTGTTTGGTTAAAGTCACACCAAGATACTTTATTTTGTTTGTGACTATTGTGAAGGGTGTCATTTCCCTAATTTCTTTCTCAGCCTCTTTTTCTTTTGTGTATAGGAAGGCTACTGATTTATTTGAGCTAATATATATCCAGCCACTTTGCTAAAGTTGTTTATCATCTATAGGAGTTCTCTGGTGGAGTTTTTGGGGTCATGTAAATATACTATCATATCATCTGCAAATAGTGATATTTTGGCTTCTTCCTTTCCAGTTTGTATCCCTTTGACCTCCTTTTGTTGTCTAATTGCTCTAGTTAGAACTTCAATTACTATATTGAATTGCTAGGGAGAGGAAAGCCTTGTCTAGTCCCTGATTTTAGTGGGATTGCTTCAAGTTTCTCTCCATTTGTTTGATGTTGACTGGTTTCCTGTATATTGCTTTTACTATGTTTGTGTATGGGCCTTGAATTCCTGATCTTTCTAAGTCTTTTAACATGGAGGGATGTTGAATATTGTCAAGTTCTTTTTCAGCATCTAATAAAATAATCATGTTTTTTTTCTTTCACTTTGTTTATATAGTGGATTACATTGATGGATTTCCATATATTGATCCATCCCTGCATCCCTGGGATGAAGCCTACTTGATCCTTATTGATGATCTTTTGAATGTGTTCTTAAATTTGGTTTGCGAGAATTTTATTTAGTATTTTTGCATCAATACTCGTAAGTGAAGTTGACCTAAAGTCCTCTTTTTTTTGGTTGGGTCTTTGTGTAGTTAAGCATAAGTGAGGCTTCATAGAACAAATTGTGTAGTGGTCCTTCTGTTTCTATTTCATGGAATAATTTGAAAAGTATTAGTATTGGGTCTTCTTTGAAGGTATGATAGAATTCTGCACTAAAACCATCTGTTCCCGTGCCTTTTTTGGTTGGGAAACTTTCAATGTCTGCTTCAATTTCTTTAGTTGTTATGGGAGTGTTTAGATGGTCTATCTGCTCCTGATTTAACGTTCGTATTTTGTATCTGTCTAGAAAATTGTCCATGTTGTCCAGATTTTCAAGTTGTGTTGAGTATAGGCTTTTATAGTAGGATCTGATGAATTTTGGTATTTCCTTACTTTCTGTAATTATATTCTTCTTTTCATTTCTGATTTTGTTAATTTGGATACTGTTTCTGTGCCCTCTGGTTAGTCTGGCTAAGTGTTTATCTGTCTTGTTGATTTTCTCAAAGAATGAGCTCCTGGTTTTGTTGATTCATTGTCTAGTTCTTTTCGTTTCTACTTGGTTGATTTCAGACCTGATTTTGATTATTTCCTGCTTTCTATTCCTCTTGGGTGTATTTGCTTCTTTTTGTTGTAGAGATTTCAGATGTTCTGTCAAGCTGCTGGTGTGTGCTCTCTCCAGTTTCTTTTTGGAGGTACTGGGAGCTATGAGTTTTCCTCTTACCACTGCATTCATTGTATCCCATAATTTTGGGTATGTTGTGTATTCATTTTCCTTAAATTCTAAAAAGTCTTTAATTTCTTTTTTTCTTCCTTGACTAACTTATCATTGTGTAGAGTGTTGTTCAGCCTCCATGTTTATGTGGACTTCCTGTTGATTTGTTGTTATTGAAGACCAGCCTTAGTTCATGGTGATCTGATAGGATGCATGGGATTATTTCAATCTTGTATTTGTTGAGGTCTGTTTTGTGACTGAATATATGGTCAATTTTTGGAGAAGGTACCATGTGGTACTGAGAAGATATATTCTTTTGGTTTAGGATGAAATGTTCTATAGATATCTGTTAAATTCTTTTGCTTCATAATTTCTGTTAGTTTCACTGTGTCTCCATTTAGTTTGTGTTTCCATGATCCGTCAATTGATGAGAGTGCTGTGTTGAAGTCTCTCACTATTAATGTGTGAGCTGCAATGCGTGCTTTGTGGATTACTAACGTTTTTTTGCTATTTTTTTTTAATGAATGTGGGTGCCCTTGCATCTGGGGCATAGGTGTTCAGAATTGAGAGTTCATTGTAGTAGAATTTTTTCTTTGATGTGTATGAAGTGTTCTTTCTTCCTTATCTTTTTTCTTTTCTTTTCTTTTCTTTTTTTTTTTTTGGTAACTTTTGGTTGTAAGCTGACTTTATTTGATATTAGAATGGCTACTCCAGCTTGTTTCTTGGTACCATTAGCTTGGATTTTTTTTCAAGCCTTTCTCTCTGACATATTTTCTGTCTTTTACACTGAGGTTTTTTTCTTGTATGTAGCAAAATGCTGGGTTTGGTTTATGTATCCTGTCTTTTACTGTCTTTTTTATTGGGGAATTGATTCCATTGATGTTAAGAGATATTAAGGAATAGTGATTATTGATTCCTGTTATTTTTGTTGTTAGTGACAGAGTTATGTTTGTGTGGCATTTTCCTTTGGGTTTGTTGAAATAGATCACTTTCTTACTTTTTCTAGGGTATAGTTTCCCTTCTTGTGTTGGAGTTTTTCTTGTGTTATCCTTTGTAGGGCTGGATTTTTGGAAAGATAGTGTGTAGATTTGTTTTTGTCATGTAATATCTTAGTTTCTCCATCTATGATAATTGAGAGTTTTGCTGGGTATAGTAGCATGGGATGGCATTTGTGTTCTCTTAGGGTCTGTATGACATCAGCCCAGGATCTTCTAGCTTTCATAGTCTCTGGTGAGAAGTGTGGTGTAATTCTCTTAGGTTTGCCTTTTTATATGTTACTTGACCTTTTTCCCTTATTGCTTTTAATATTCTTTCTTTGTTTTGTGCATTTGTCATTTTGATTATTATGTGACAAAAGGCATTTCTTTTCTGATCCAGTCTGTTTGGATTTCTGTATGCTTCTTGTATGTTCATGGGCATCTACATAGTCTTTAGGTTAGGGAAGTTTTGTTTTTTTTTTTTGTTTTTTTTGTATAATTTTGTTAAAGATATTTACTGGCCCTTTACATTGCAAATCTTCACTCTCTTCTATACAGATTATTCTTAGGTTTGATCTTCTCATTGTGTCCTGGATTTCCTGGATGATTTTGGTTAGGACCTTTTTGCATTTTGTAGTTTCTTTGACTATTGTGTCAAATGGTTTCTATGTTATCTTCTGCACCTGAGATTCTCTCTTCTATCTCTTGTTTTCTATTTTTGATGCTTGCATCCATGATTCCTGACTTCTTTCCTAGGTTTTCTATGTCCAGGTTGTTCTACCTTTGTGATTTCTTTATTGTTTCTGTTTCCACTTTCAGATCCTGGATCATTTTGTTCATTTCTTCACCTGCTTGGTTGTGTTTTCCTGTAATTCTTTAAGGGATTTTTGTATTTCCTCTTTACAGGCCTCTATCTGTTTATCTGTGTTCTCTTGTATTTCTTTAAGGGAGTAATTTATGTCTTTCTTAAAGTTCTCATTCATCAACATGAAATTTGATTTTATATCATAGTCTTCTTTTTCTGGTGTTTTGGGGTATCCAGGACTTGCTGTGATGGGAGTCCTGAGTTCTTATGATGCCATGTAGCCTTGGATTCTGTTGCTTAGGTTCTTGGGCTTGTTTCTTGCCATTTGGTTATCTCTGGTGTTAGTTGGTCTTGCAGTCCCTGACTAGAGCGTTAACCTCCTGTAGGCCTGTGAGCCTGTGACTTTAGGTGTGTCAGCACTCCTGGGGAGTTGAGATCTCTCATGGGTATGATTTTGGTGCAGAGTGCTATGGGAGAGCCTTAGCTCTGGGGTTCAGATGGAGACTTTTGAAGCCATCAAGTGCTCTTAACCTCTGATTCATCACTCTAGCCTCTAGTTAACTACTGTTTTTATTGCTTACATTTCATTTTAAAAACTACAGAAAAATACTTCCCTCTTGAGTTCCCGTCAGACTCATTTTAAGAATTCTGTTGTTCTTGAGGGTGTAGGAATGGCTCAGTAGTTAAGAATAGGTACTGCTCTTTAGAGAACTGACATTTGGTTCTTAGCACCCAGGTTGGGTGGCTCACAATTGTCTGTAACTGCTCCTTCATGATATTTAATACTCTTTTCTGTCGTCTGTGAGTACACATACATATATAGTAGCACACACACTCCTATACAAATACACATAAATAAAACTGAAATTATCTGTCAGTCATATGACTGCTTGTTGTGATGACTGAGATTTTAAATTTTCTATGTCTCAACCCAATATTTTAAGAAAATTATTGTTTTTGGTCTTGGAATTAAATGCAGAGTAAGCATGCAGGTGGTTATTTGCTCTGCATGTGAAGTGATGTCAGGAATGTTTAAAATACTTAAGAGAATTAAACTCCCAAAGATACACATACCTTGCCTCTAAACCAGATTATAAAATTAATATCAGGAGATAATAGGAGATTAATGAAATTACAATTGCCTGAGATGATTTTCAATCTGTTGGAAGTCTATACATTTTTTATTAGATATATTCTTTATTTACATTTCAAATAATTTCCCCTTTCATGGTTCCCCCCTCCCTGAAAGTTCCATAAGCCCTCTCCCCTCCCCCTGTTCCCCAATCAACCCCCTCCCGCTTCCCTGTCCTGGTATTCCCCTACACTGCTGCATGGAGCCTTTCCAGGACCAGGGGCTTCTCCTTTCTTCTTCTTGGGCATCATTTGATATGTGAATTTTGTGTTGGGTATTCCGAGCTTCTGGGCTAATATCCACTTATCAGTGAGTGTATACTTTTGTGACTGGGTTACCTCACTTAGGATGATATTTTCCAGTTCCACCCATTTGCCTAAGAATTTCATGAATTCATTGTTTTTAACAGCTGAGCAGTATTCCATTGTGTAAATATACCACAATTTCTGTATCCATTCCTACGTTGAGGGACATCTGGGTTCTTTCCAGCTTCTGGCTGTTACAAATAGGACTGCTATGAACATACTGGAGCATTTGTCCTTATTACATGCTGGAGAATCCTCTGGGTATATGCCCAGGAGTGGTATAACGGGGTCCTCTGGTAGTATCATGCCCAGTTTTCTGAGGAACCACCAGACTGCTTTCCAGAGTGGTTGTACCAGCTTGCAATCCTACCAGCAGTGGAGGAGTGTTCCTTTCTCCACATCCTTGCCAGCACCTGCTGTCTCCTTAGTTTGACCATATTAAAAACTGGGGTACAGAGCTAAACAAAGAATTTTCTCCTGAGGAATATCAAATAGCTGAGAAGCACCTAAAGAAATGTTCAACATCCTTAGTCATCAGGGAAATGCAAATCAAAACAACCCTAAGATTTCACCTCACACCAGTCAGAATAGCTAAGATCAAAAAAACACTGGAAGTCTATATATTGATATACGTATAGACCTCTAGAAAAGTTTCTAGGCTAGCACATCCACTCTTTATCTAAAACCATGATTCTGAATATTTGCTTTGTCTATGCAAGTAATTTTAAATGAAAACCTACTCTGAAATGCAAGATGTTTCCAAGATTTACAAAATAGGATCTCAAATATTGCTCCTATATCCACCCAAACTTCAGGCAGTGGCTTCCTAGTAAGCATCTTCCTCTTACATAAGGCTGCACATTTCTGTCTCTCTCACTAGATACATCCTTAGCACTCTGGAGAGCAGTAACAGTCTATTATTTATCTCTCCATCCCCTTCCTGCTATTCAGTGCCCAGCATATTGTAAATGTGCTCAGTGGGTACGGAATAAATTTTCCCTTTTATGGGATTCAGTTTGCTATTGTGTTGTTGGTTTAGTATGGCTCTGTTTTTGAAACAGGTGCTCCTGTTGGATGCATAAGTTCTTCCAGTAAATACAGACTTAGAGAGATATAAAGTAGTAGCTGAGATGCTTAGGCCTAAAATCTATGAGGATGATGCAAAAGAATATGTGGTGGGCACAGGAAACATTGCTCATTCAAGAAAAGGAAAAGGCATTTGGTATTCTAAAGGAGCTTTAATTCTCTGGGTCTGGTGGTGCAAGGCTTGTTGTCCCAGCTACAAGGGAAACTGGAGCAGGAGGATTGCAAATTAAAGGGGTGCCTAGGGTACATAAGAAGTTAAAGATCAGGCTGGGAAATATCGCAAAATAAAAATTCAAAAAAGGCTATAGTGTAATTCAGTGGTAGAATACTTACCTATTATGTCTAAGGTCCAGTGTTGAATCTCCATCATTGTCAAGATAGTGATGTAAATAGCAGATTTTTAGTGTATATTAACTGTGGAAAAGGAATTTTTCACCATGATGTGTGTGTGTGTGTGTATGTGTATGTGTGTGTGTGTGTTTATATGTACTTGTGGAGGCCAAAGTACAACTTTGAGTGTTGTTCTACAGGAAGCATCTACTCAAGACTGTTTCTGACTGGCCTGGAGTTCACTGAGTAGACTAAGTTTGCTTTCCAGTGAACCTCAGGGATTCACCAGCTTCTGTTGCCTCAAGGATGGAATTACAATCATGTACCACCGTGCCTAGATTTTTTTACTTGTGTTCTAGGGACTGAACTCAAAACCTTGTGTTTGGGTAACAAGTACTTTATGAACAGAGCCATCTCTCCAAAATTCATCCTCATTTTTATTTTATTTCATTATTTTATTTTATTTTATTTACATTCTAGTTGTTGCACCTCTCCTGGCTCCCCCTTCCACAGTCCCTCATCCCATTCATCTTCCTCCTTGCCTCTGAAAGGGTGCTCTCCCACTATACCTCCCCCTTCCCTGGGGCCTCAAGTCTCTTGAGGGTTAGGCACATCTTCCACGGAGGCCAGACCAGGCATTCCTCTGCTGTAAATGTGTCAGGGGCCTTGTATCAGCTAGTATATCAGCTAGCTCTAAAATTTGTGCTTCTTTAATTATTCAGTGGTCATCAACTCTCCTAATGTGACCCTTTAATTCAGTTTTTCATGTTGTGGTGAATCCCAACCATAAAATTAATTTCATTGTTACTTCCAAACTGTGATTTCATTACTGTTATGAATCATAATGTGAATGTCTGTGTTTTCTGATAGTCCTTTGGGGATCCTGACCCACTGGCTGAGAGCAGCTCAATTGCACACACACACACACACACACACACACACACACACACACACACGCACACACACACACACCTGGATTATTTGGATTATTTTAGTGTTGCTCATATGTACATGCGTTTAAGTGTTTAGGACTGACGGTTTGGGATTTGATGATCTATCTGGGATTCTTCCTCTGTAAGCAACCATAATTACCTCTGCCTCTTCACCTAGAAGTGGGGCTTTGTGATATTTTTCAAGCTTAAATTCTTGATGTAGAAATAAAACATTTTTAAAGCTGGTAGCAGTACTAGTGTATGGTAGGACCAGATTCTTAGCATTTAGTATTGGGCTTTGCATGGGGGCAATTTAGGTGCTTTTTCTTTAGACCATACGATATGATATTGACATTCATATCGGAAAGGATTATTTGAGTTGCCTAATATCTATAAATTTACTTTTCAGTTAAATCAAAGTAGATTCTGTTGCTTGCAACTCTCCTGAACAATCTTACAGATAATCTTCACCCAGTTTATTCAACAATCCAGTTTGACATTATTAAGAAATAGGGAGAAAACAGAATTAAATGAAAATTCAAGTTGGGAGTGGTGGTTCATTGTATTTGAAAAATGAAGCCAAGCAGATGGCTTATAACTGCAATCTCAAAATTTAGAAGGCTGAGTCAGGAGGACCATGCTGAGTACAAGGACAGAGTGGGCTAGATAGAGAGTTTCAGGCCAGCATAAATTATCAAGTGAGACCCTGTTTCATTCCTTCATTCAATAAACAAATAAGTGTGAATTAGCGAGTTGTGCCTTTACAGTAGATTTCCCATGGATTGAATAGTGAGTATAATATACTTCAAGAGGTCTTTTATTTCAATTTTGGAAAAGTGTTCAAACTCTATCACATTTCAGTGAATTATAAAATACTGCAAACCTTTTTAATGATTTTTAATTGTCAAAAGAATGCCAACAATAAGTAGATGAATTGTGAAAGAGAATACAGAAATTGGTGTCTCCTGGTTTTTATGTACATGTTGAGGAATGGGGAGAAGATAATGGCTACTACAGAGATCCCTGAAGCAGCCTAGGAAGTGTACTTTCTCTGAATTCTCTTGGTAATTCTCCCAATTATTTAAAGGTTCTTTTCTACTGGGCTTGTCCATCACAGCTCCCCAGAAGAGCAGGCTGTGATCCTTTCTAGGATCCAGAGAGTATCTCTTTTCCCTAGAACTGTCTGCCCCTATTTGTTTTCATTAGTAGTACTGAAAACAAATGGAGTCCCTAGTTGCCCTAGGCAGAAAAGATGCTGCACCCTCCCATCAATTCTGCCTGCAAACTTCTGAGCTCACACAGAAAGCTTTGTAAGATAAGGATGTGTTTTTCATGGACCCCACCCCACCCCCTCCAGGAGCTTGGACACATTAAATTATTTTGGAAGTCTAGTCTTTCGGCCAATCAAAACAAATCACCTTTAGCTTATTTTTAACCAAATGATGGCTTTGTAGGTTCAGACTGTTCTCAAGATTTCACCATTTCCAGGATGCTTCCTTTCCATCTGAATGTTCACATAGCATCATATTCCTGTTCCTGCCTTTAGAATTTGCACGAACAAAAGATCTCCTCAATAGCTGCAGTTAATTGTGGGAATTTATGTTTACCAATGTTCCTTCTCTCTTTTGCAAACTCATGCTCAGCTCTGCAGCCCTGTAAAGCTGATTCTCCTCAGCAGATGTTCTCTCTGTCGGCCACTGGCTGTGTTCTGTGCTCTCATTTTGTACCACCCTGCTATCCTCTTCTACAGATCAGCCCAGAGTTGTGATTTCTCCTGCTTCTTCTATAGCCCTGTCGGCTAGCAACTCAGAATTGCTTGCTTCCACATACTACAGCTACAGCTACAGTCTTGTAGTCTGTAGCTAAGCACCATGTTTGCAGCTGTGCGGCACACAATGGGGTGAAAATGGAGTCTATCTATTTGTTGCAGTGCTATAGTTTGAGTGTGTCCTCCAAAGCTTCACACATTGCCCTCTATTGTAGTTATTTCTGATTCCATGGCTCTTCACAGTTGGACATTAAAAGCAATGAGAACTACAACTTTCCTTTTTTTCTTTTCTGACATCATGTCCCTGTGCTTAAACTCTTCTGTCACAGTAGGAGACAGTACTGCTAGAAAAATTCAGTCAGCCAGTACGGTTGTCTTTGAGTAATATCTGACCCTTGCCTCTCTTCTTTATCTTTTGTGGATAATCCCAACATGTTGCTGCAATGCATTGAACTCCAATCCAGGCTCTGTAACACTGTGCTCACTGGTCAGCTCTGCTGGGGCCTTCATTGTACCACAAATGTGTTTCAGCTGTGAGAAAATATTTGAGGGGCTAGGAATTAGACAGATCCCTCCCTGATAGGCATCTGGAATCATAATAGGGAGAGGGACCACAAACTTCTGACTTCTTTCTCATTCATTGGAGACAAAGGCTGCCTGAAACAAAGGACTAGTCCAACAAATTCAAAGCTTGATCCAGGATACATTTACCCAAAGTTGTAGGCCTATTGGCTTCCTTGTATTTGTTTAAACTAAATCAGGAAAAAATAACCCTTAAAGGCCCTTAAAACCCTAATCCCTCTAGGAGAGACCAGACTTTGGCTTCCTGAGTCCTCCTGCTCTGCAAAGCACAGGATATTTTCTCTGCATGCCTCCTGTGTACGTGTTTACTCATGTCAAATAAAAGTCTTTCTTCACTGATTAATTCTGTCTGCAGTGCCTGAGATTTTCCCTGCTGCTGACTGTGAGCTTGATATTTTTCCTGTCTTTTAATTCTTTAACTAGCACAGGAAATGAGTCCTATCAAAACCTGTAGTTTACAACACTGTGAAAAAAAAGGTTCTGGATATACATTCATTTGTCTATGTTTTCTGGTGTCCACAGTGCTATTTGTTTGCTTTATAAGGATGAATAAACTCTCCTGTTTTTTCCATAGGGTTGTGTGATCAAATTCCTCTTCTGGAGGGAAGACATATAAAGTTCAAAAATGGGAATAGTACAAAGAGGGATTATCTAAAACAGATCATAGTTCTGGGATTTGGGTGTCATATGACTAAGTTATTAGCTAGTGACAACTTGTTATAAATCAAATGTTATTCTTGACTAATAAATTTGCACTCTGTACCAATGTACCATGTTTGAGGATGTAGGAAACACTGAGATGTGAATGTGAAGTCTCTTCTTGTCCTGATTTTCTGAAGGTTTGAGTGTGTCCTCTGAAAGTTCATGTCTCAGAAACTATCCCTCAACCTGATAATGCTGGGAGATGGGGCCCACTGAGAGATGTTTTCATCATGGGGTTGGAGACTTAAGAACCAAATAACCACTTTTCTTGGTAACTACTCAGTTTGCACTATTAGCAACAACAACAACAACAAAAAAATGGACGAATACATATGCTGACTTTCACTGACCTATATAGAACTATGCCAACAAGACCTGGGATCTCAGGACCTGAAAAAAATGGGCAGCCTATTGTCGAATGATGTAGACATTATTTCAGTTTCATTGCACTTTTATATTGTGAATGAAACAAAGCAAGCAATGATCCAAGGAAAATTGTTTGAGTTTAGAAATCATGATCACGAAAACATATAAGTAAAGGCCAGTAAACACATAGTAAATATTAACAGAGCAGTCTTTTTCCAGAACTTTCTCAGGACAGACCAATTTAAACATAATTGCCTGGCATGTAATACATATTATATCTGAAAAACCACAAAAATCAGGCAGAAGGCCATATCTAGATTCAGGGTATACTGACCAGATTCGGTTCTATAATTATGACGGCTTTTATAAATCAACAGACTTTATTTAATACATAAACACTAAACCAATATGCTTAGATATTATCCCAGGCAAAGATAATTTTATTAACTCCTCTGTTTATTCCAATTTGATGCAGAGTGGGATTCATGCGCCCTTGGTGCGTCTGGTCTTGTAAGTCTAGATTATGATTGTCAGCCTGTTTCAACTCACCTGCTTTTGTTTTCCTCAGCTCTTAAAAGTATGTTTATTGATTGACCTCGTGTCTTGGCCCAGGCCTAGCCAATTTCCTCCCTGAAATCTGAGCAGTCTGAAACAGCCAGTTTATTATGAGAGGAAGCTCAGCCTGGGATTAAAGTAAGTGTGAATGTACCTCATTCAGACTTAAGACTAAGTCTAGTGCACCCTGCCCTCTGTACTATCAGGTTCCACATCTGCAGATCTATCCAACTTTAAATATGTGGAATGTTTCTTCTTATTCCCTAACTAATAAAGTATAACATTTATTTGGTGTTATATTTTATATTCTAATACAATTATAAAGACAAAATATTTTATATTTATTTTATAAAATATTTATGAAACAAAATATTTCTATTTTTTAAATATATTTTTATTATTATTATGTTTTATTGGATCTAGTTTAAAGTTTACAGGAGGATAGGCACAAGCTTTATGCAGTTGCTATATTACGTAAGTTACGTAAGGCACTCAAGTGTCTGTGGATTTGGTTGCTTGAATGGAGGGTGTCCTGGAAGCAATCATCTATGAGTACAGAGGCAGGACTGTGCTCTCTGGATTTCCCCAGTCAGCCATGTCCCCATTTTTAGAGATGTGCTTCCATGTTAATGCTTTTAATGTGATCTTCTTGAGGAATTCCTCATATCAAGATAAAGTCTTTGTGAGGGCACCAGACTTATTTTGTTTTTTACATTTATTTATTTATTTATTTATTTATTTATTTATTTATTTATTTATTTATAGTCCAATCGTTGTCCCCTCCTGGTCTGTCCTCCCTAGTCCCTAATCCCATTCCCCCTCCCCCTGTCACCAAGAGGATATCTTCCCATCCTCACTCCCCCACCAGACCTCCCCACTCCTTGGGGTCTCCAGTCTCTCGAGGGTTAGGTGCATCTTCTCCCACAGAGACCAATTGAGGCAGTCCTCTGCTGCGTATGTATCAGATGCCTCATATCAGCTGGTGTATGCTGCCTGGTTGGTGACTCAGTGTCTGAGAGATCTCAGGGGTCCAGGTTAGTTGAGACTGCTGGTCTTCCTATGGGGTCGCCCTTCTCCTCAGCTTCTTCCAGTTTTTCCTAATTCAACCACAGGGATCCCCAATTTCAGACCATTGGTTGAGTGTAAGTATCTGCGTCTGCTGCTTGTTGGGCCTCTCAGAGGACAGCCAGGCTAGGCTCCTGTCTATAAGTACACCAAGCATCAGAAACAGTGTCAGACCTTGGGGCCTCAAAGGCACCAGACTAAGGAAGAGATTTTATCTTCTTTACAGTTTTTAGGTCCTGCTCTAATCACTGATAAGACTCTGAAAGAAGTAGGGAAACCTCTAAAATGAGTCTCTCTGGCTCCTGTTCTATTTCCTTTTCATCCTTTCAAGTTTCCCCATAAAAGTCTCCATCTGCTATGTTAGACTTCTGGAGCTTTGTGCCATGAGTCACCAAACTTTCTACCTTAGACTCTGCAGCCTTGAAGTAAGGTTCTCCAGGCACTATAGAAGTTATTCAAATGATCGTACCTCAACTGCATCTTGCTGACCCTCTTTTGCTCACCATAGTACACTAATATGTCAATATGCTTCCAATGTGACAACAGGACATCTGTCAAAACAAACTTTTCTTTTGCTTGACTGTCAAATTTTCCCCTCCAATGGCTCTTACTGCCTGTTATACAAATATATCCATCAGGGGAACAACTTATTCAAATTTATTGCTGTCTACCAAACTTTATATTCCCTCCACATCTACCTCATTTTGCTCCATTTAATATATTCTTCTTTTTCTCAATTTCTGATGCCATAGAAGAAATTATTCTGTTTCTTCCCTCCAACTTATCAAGATCACCAAATATGTGAGGGAAAACTGCAGTCTGAAAAAGAAACAGAATATCAGCAAACAGAAAAATATAAATTTAGAAGAGAGACAACATGGATGTAGAAGGAAACTTAAAAGAAGAAGTTCCTAAAAGTGATTAAAAATTTTATCTATAAAACAAAAAGTAAATTATAAATACCTGAAAGTTTTATGTACGCATAATTTTTGGATAAGACATCACATGTAGCCTAGCCTGACCTTGACCTTACTACAATCCTCTGCTTCCATTTTCCAAGTTCTTGTAGTCACTACCTACAGCAGAAAATTTAACTGAAAATATAAAGATAAGATTGTTCCTGAAAATTATCATTTGATTGAGAAACTGTAAAACAACATTGATAGAGTTGTTCGATTGGTTTTCTCTTGTTCTCTGAGTTTGAGGTAGGAACTAAATAGGCACCTTTGAATGTCATTCACCCTTGAAGGTAAATCAGACAGAGCTTGCTACTGAGTATATGAAATCGCTACATAGGGCCCTTGATCATGTAGGTGATTACATAGAATCTGAAGACGATTCTCCTTCCAAGTTTCATTAGCCATATTCTCCTGGGTATAGCACATCAAATTTCATTTATTTTTATTGGTTATTTATTTCATTTTTTTCATTTATTTGGGAGAAGGTCTTGCTATAAGCTATGTAGAGAGGCTAGATGGCAACTGGCCATATAGCCCAAATGTGCCTTCATAACCTTTGTGCCTTAGCTTCCTAAATGCTGGGATTACAACTGTGTGCCATTATTCTTCGCTTCCATACTGCTCTTGAGACGTTTTTGTGTGGTTGAAATTTCATATAATCAAACATGATCTCTTAATGGCCAATTTTAAACCAGGATATTAAAGGTATCCTATTCAAAAAGAACCCTATAATCATTGATACTTATTAACATTTAACAAATTATTATTTGAATCCCAGGCATTGCATCAAATAAGTTATGAATGGACTTAAATTATTTTTTATATTTTGCTATAGTTTTATTATATGAAAGACTTTTTAATTTGATTATATTTTTATTGTACTCTCCTCCTCCTCCTCCTCTTCCTCCTCCCCCTCCTCCTCCTCCTCCAAGTAATGGTCCTAAATTCTATACTGAAGGTCCATTCATCTCTTTGTAAGATTAATCAATGAAGCATGTAGATCTCAAGATCAAGACTTAAGTGAAGGATTGGAAAGTTCTTCCTTAGCCTGAAACCCAAATATGATTTTAAATCTAGACTTTGCTTGAGAACACTGTACTTGAATATTTTATCATCAAATTTAACGTTATTATCAAAGTTTTATTTGGGCTCCATCCAATTCTTGACATTCATATACTGCTACTCCAAACTCACAAATTTTGGAAAACAAAAAGTAACCAAAATAAAGCTAAATTAAACAACATACATTTGAAATACTCAAAGGACTTTTAATGTGTATGACATACCTTTTGTTCTTATCAATCAAAGCCATAACAAAAGCAATAGCTTTTAGGGAATGTGGTATTATCACAAACACTGTGCTATGCACTCACAAATGATATTTTATTACTTGAAAAATATGTTATAGAAGGCAAGTATAATTGTTATTTCCAGTATACATATTAGAAAGCTGAGACAAGTTAGAGTAAGAGATCTAAAGAGCAAAGACATTACATAGCATGTCCATAATCTAAAAGGGGCTGCAATAGAAACTAGAGTGACTAATTTCAAGTGCTTCTCTCATTCTTTTGTTATAATTTCTATTATTGTTTGAGATTATAATTATGTCATTACTTCTTTCCCTTTCCACCCTCCAAATATTGCTATAGACTCCTCTTTGTTTTCCTTCAAATTCATGGTCTCTATTTTCATTAATTCTTGTTGTATGCATATATGTACTCATAAATATAACTTACTCAGTTTATAGAATGACGCTTGAATTATGTTTTCAGGGATGACCTCTTTGGTAGTAAATACTCAACTTCTGTGTTTTCCATGGGGAATATTATTTCTTATACTCCTAGGATTCCATGATTGTCTGTAGTTATTTTGTGTAGAGTTGAAGTCTCATAGACTTTTCCTGTCTATTTTGGAATATCTATTTTTGTTGTCATGTTCACCTCACATGTAGGCAGGTCTGTTGTTGAAATTTTATAGTTGGAGGATCTGACATTCCCCCTGATCCTCTTGCTCTTACAGTCTTTGTACCTCCTCTTCTGCAATGTTTCCTGAGACTCAGTTGTAGTAGTGTTTGGCAGATATACCCATTAGAATTGGGCTCTGCAATCATGCATTTTGATTAGTTCTGGTCTTGTGCAATGCTCTCTATCTGTTGCAAAGAGAAGTTTCCCTGATAAGGTGAAGGATTGCAAATATCTCTATAGATAAGGACAAATATTTGTAATGTAATTATGACTAATATTGGTTTAAGTAAAGTTGTGGTTATGGGTTCTTCTACAAGATCTATTATTTCAGTAGCTCTGGGTAATTGGTTAGGTTTCCATACTAGGCTTGATTTCCCTCTTGTTGAGTGGATCTTAAGCCCTATTAGAGATCTATTGGTTATTACCAAGGTATGTGTGCCACCACCATGTCCTTAGCATTAGTGTGCCATTTTGACAATTGCTTTAGTCCATAGATATAAATGGATATGGTGTAGGTTTCTTCCTTCCTTCTCTTCCTTCCTTCTCTTCCTTTCATTATTAAAGTAGGTACTCTTGGTGCTTTCATGAAACACTTCTTTGAAACTCAGATCTCTTTGCTATCTCTTTGTTGAAAATCCATAACACAAAGACTAGTTTAAGTATCATTTCTTTAATAAAAAATTCTTCCTCAGTTCTTAGCATTGCTGTTAATTTCCTTTTGTACTCCTATGTCTCAGGTTATGTGCATACAAATAGTTTCTTAAACTAGTAAGGGAGTGAAGAATCAAGCCAAGAAATGGGAAGGAGCTATGGCAACCCCAAGCCCGACTATATCATTTAAAACTCAGACTTTCTCTTGTTGACAGGTAAGAGATTAGACCTCCTCCATACCTGGCAGTCATTTGTTAAGCACATCTACATCAGATATACAAAAGGCATTTCAGTTTTTTAGTGTGTAGAAATATAAAAACTATAGGTCATTCTAGGTAGGTAAAACCGTCCTCAAATTGGGAAGGAGCTGACAGAAACATAACAAGGATCTGAAGGGATCAAGGAGAACAGAAAAAATCTTCAATGGTATTTGTTAATCTTTATAATTAAAGCTCTATTGTTTTCATTACTTATTTCAATATATATGAGTATATATTTCAGTATATATCTCATGTAGATGAATATATAATTTAGTATATGTCATATATACATATACATATATATGTTGCATATATATGCTTTACTGCATGACCCCCCCCCCACATCTTCCAAACACTATTTGAAGTTTTAATTCACCTTGATAATGAAAAGTAGCTATGAGCAGACTAAACAATTCTCAATTTGTGTTTTGAGCGCTCTCAAAATTCGTCATTTGCTGTCACCTCTATTGGATCTCATTCTTTTGATAATTCCCAAAGATATCAACCCCTATTAAGACTTTTCCTTTAAATCTGAAGGGATAATATATTCTAGTGGATTTTTTTTATCTCGGTAAGACTTAAATAGTCAAGTCATTCTGCCATTTTAGGATGGATGATGTTTTTACTCTCATAATTCCACTTTCTCCTCCTTCCTAATCCAAGTTTTGAATAGAGAAAATTTTAAAAATTACTTTGTAGGTGAGTTATGCTAATACAGCTCATGTGTTCATAATTAGCATAAATGACTATATCACCTCACAATATAAATATGGAACAAAGGTTCCACAGGTTGAGTTGCTTCAATAGTCAAATTATCCAATCCTAGATTCACAAAAGTTTTCCCTCCAGGAGCTGGAAAATAACACTAGTTCAGACCCCTTAGGTTTCCACAGAATACATACTGAGGATTGATATGAAGATATAACTCTACCAGAGAAAACACACAGAGATTCTTAAAGTTGAGTAGAAAGTCTAGATTGTTTGCTGGAAGTTGCATGGGAAGTTGCCCAAATCATTCAGCCCCAAGCCTTACCATCATTTGTCTTTTATACACACACACACACACACACACTCATACACACATCATTCTGATTAGTATATTTTAGTTAGCAAGAACTGTTAATGAGAAGCAAAATTTCAGAAGCCAAAGAGCAATGATAATATATTTAGGGACTTGGATCCTGAAACTATGTACTATGTCTTTGATGGATTAAGTCTTTGTTCCCTTTTTTTTTTTTTTTTGGTATTAGAGCTTGCGTGCTAGGTTCTAAGGTCAGACTACTGCCTACAACCTGGCATCAGTTGTGTTACAATCTGGGGCCAACAAAGGGAGAGTTTCAAAGATTCTTGTGATGCAAGTAGAAAGGAGAAATATGAGACATGGCCAAATTATCAAATTTCTGCTTTATAATGCTCACCATTATGAATTACATATTGTGGACCAGTCCCTATGTAGAGTTCAAGATGTGGTATCTAAATTATCTTTATAACTACTCTTTTATTCAAGTCGGTTTCTAAATAGAGACACTGCAACATAGGAATATACATCATGTTTCTAAGAGTAGATAGTCCAGATGTTCAGATCTGAGATCCGAGAGCAGAAATGAAATGACTCATGTCAACATCTGCTCTCAAATCCTAGAACACTTCCAATTCTCTACACAGAATAAGACTGTATAGCTTAGTCAATCAAACCCTCTCCAAATATACAGTATATTTAATGTCAGTATCACCAAATTATGTTGAAAGTCCCACCCCAAAGACATTGTTCCTCTCAGTTAAACCTTAGAGTATACAACTGCATTGAACAAAATGTGTTTAAATCTGTCTTTATGATCCAAGAACATATATTGTGGTTTTGAGGTTTGTTTATTATAAATAGAATGTCAGTATGAAAAAAATTAGGAAAAGGAATGCAGAGAAATGGATCATTCCATTAAACAAGATGAATTGGTATAAGCAATTATTTGAGACCATTGTAATCAAGTATTACTTTTCCCTAAAATTGAAGCCTATACATGAACCACTGTTCTACAGTCCATGATATGCCATTAATCCATATAAGTCCATACATAGAGGGAATTCATATGCAGTTCTATAACTCAGAATATTCATAGTTCCAATCTGTCTTTACTTATAACAATTATAATTCATAACTTTCTAAGTCAGTAACTATTTTTTTAGCTTTGATGTTTTATTATTAAGAAAATAGAAAGAAGAAAGAGATAGAAAGACAAAGGAAGAGGAGAAAATAGATAAGAGAAGCCATGACCACGTGGAAAGGGGAGAAGATGGAGAGACAGAGAAATAGACAAAGAAGAGAGCCAGGGGAGAACAAGCAGGAGAGGGAGCAGTCAGTAACTTCTAAAGGATCAATTAAAGTGTATTCTATTTTTCACTAAAAGCTGTGCTAATATATGGGCTATAGGGCTGAGAGCAGACTATATTATTCTTTTATTTCATTTTATGTTTGAACATTAATTATTTATTTGGCTAAATTTACAATGAAAATTTGCTTAGTGGTTAAGAGCACATATAGCTCTTCCAGATGACCAGAATCCAATTTCCAGGACCTGTGTGTAGTGCTTTACAACTGCGTGTAACTCTAGCTCCAGGAAATCTGACATCTCTCACCTCCATGTGCACCCACACTCATGTGCATATACCCACACAAAGACAAACATACATATACAGATTTTAAAAAGAAAAAAAAATCCTAAAAAACAGTTTAAATTAGAAAGCCACAGAACCCCAAGTGCTAGTAGAACATCTTGCTTGCCTGTCTTTCTTATGTCCTGGCGGGACATTGAAAGGACTATTTGTCAAAAGGTTGATGGGGTATAGGGCAACATAATAGATGACACCAGAGCTAGTAACCACTACCTGCTCTTAGCCCTAGAGTCTCAAAGAAGTACTAGCCACTGAGAGCTAAAGGCCTAGCAGCTTGCATTTGATGACTACTGACAAGCCCTTCCCAAAAGGACCAAGACAATAAACTCTCAGGCTTCCTCCTCTCCTTCCCTCCTTCTTTCCTCATAATAAGAAGATAGCCCAGTATGTATCCAGGGGGCAAAAGAATCTCTCAAAGGCCCATCTCTGGGGACTCAGAGCTGGCAATGTAACATTCCTACAGTGTAAGCATTGGTCCCTTTGTCTCGCTATCTTCTAAACATAGCAAGGATTGTTTTAGGGTGGGATGAAAGAGGAATTGCTCTTTTTTTGTTAGAAAAGAACTCTTCGGTGATATCTATAGAAAAGCAAAAGAATAAATTTTAGAAATGTTGGCTTATTCCTCAGTGTGCTAGCACTTTTATGTCAGCTTGAAACAAGATAGTCATTTTGGGAGAGGAAGCCTCAATTGAGAAAATACCTCTATGAGATTGGACTGTGGGCAAACCTATAATCCATTTTCTTAATTAATATTTGATGATTGGTATGGTAGGACCCAGCTCACTATGGGTGGTGCTACTGCTGGGAGTAGTTCCAGGTTTTGTAAGAAACGGGGATGAGAAATCCATGAAAAACAAGCTAGTCAGCATCATGGCCTGTGCTTCAGTTTCTGCCTCCAGGCCCTTGCCCTGATATCCATTCACTGTGGAGTATATGATATAAGATGAACTAAATTTATTCCTCCTTAAGTTGATGTTGTTCATGGCATTTTATCACGGCAATAGAAATTCTAAAGGTGGCCAACTTTACCCCCAAAGCTACTACCATGATGTGATCTCAAAGTCAAAAACTGACGGGCTTATTTAGGAGTATCTATGTCTTCAGAGTTGTTTGTGATCAAACATCTGGTTTGTCCATGGAAAATTTGTTCCCTCTACTTGTTCTTGTTAAGTGTCTATCCATCAATTTTTGACATTGAGCTCAAGTCTTATTTGGGAACTATGTTTTGGCCCTTTCTATTTTTCATAGTGTTGTATCTGCTTTCCATATTCTCTCACCCTCTGACTCCATCTCCTAATCTCCTAATCTGTGGCTAAGATGCAAGAGCCACTTATGGGATGGTGCGATGTCTCAACACATGAAGATGCCTGACCACAAGCCCGAAGACCTGAGTTTGATCCCTGAGGCCCAAATGGTAAGAGAAGAGAACTGACTTCCACAGGTTGTCCTCTAACTTCCACCATCACAGTACAATACAATGCATCCATAAAACCACAGATTGATAAATAAGAAAACAATATTTGTTTTTAGAGAAACTTCCTGAGAAAAATATCCAAGAAACAAAAGCCACTTGTGTCTGTCATTCTGGTCCAGTTATGATGACAAGCACTAATGGTATACAGCCTTGTTTTCTATTTTGTATTCAGTTCTATACAATCTCCACTCACCCTCTACCTCCAGGCCACCATGATTTTCTTTCAAAGGGACAAAGCAGAAGCTGATCAAAAGTGCTTGCCTGGCTATATCCCACACTCCCATACAAAAGTGTTGGTACTGGAGAAGTGTGGCAGGAACCCAAGGGACAAACTGCCCTCAGGTGTTGTGATGTGTGCGTGTGCGTGCGTGTGTGTGTGTGTGTGTGTGTGTGTGTGTGTGTGTGTGTGTGTAGGACTAGACATGAAAGGAAATTTTGCTTTCTTTAGTGCATAGTTTTTCTTCTTTTTTAAAATTATCATCTGCCAACCATTTCTATACTGAATTTTTCATATAACCATTGCTCTACCTGCCCATCTTCTTCCTATTTTTCTATCAATATTCATTTAAACAGTGTCTACTGGATATGCAGTTATGTCAGTCATGATAGTGCCCAAACTGTCTTCTTACCTAGGTTTCATTTCTTAGTTTATTCTTCTGTTGTATCACAGTCTAGAGTCTCCCATTCCACTACACCCACCCCTCTGTTTACCAGAAATGTCTCTTCTCTTTCCTGTCCACAAAATCTTTTACTTTGTCCTTTGGTTTCAGCTCAGATCTTCATTGTGTTGCCTAATTAGTAAATATCCCATTTTATTCACTTAGTTCTTTCTTTCTATTAATGTTTTAATATAAAAATTTAATACAGTATATTTTGACCCTATTCTTTCCTATGTCCAGCTCTTCTTAGATTTTCTCCACCTCTCTACCCTCCCAAATTTATGCTCTCCCTGTCTCTTGAATATTTTAACCAATCAACCAATCAACCAAATAAAACCCGAATGAAAATCACAACAGACAAACAAACCCAATAATACCAAAAGAGGGAAAAACGGAAAACAATTTCATCAGCGAAGTTTCTTCTCGATGTAGATGGCAATTAACACAGAGGTGCACAACTGGATCATATGCAGCAAGTGAGAGACTTTGCAGGTCGCAGCCCTAAATAGGATGTCTTCATTCCTGCTTTCTGCTCACGGCCATGCAGTCTATGCAGAAGAGGAGGTCGAAAGTAATTTAAAGCAGAGGTGGCAGATGACTCTAAGGCAAACAGTGTCCTCTAGACCCAATAGAACTGATAAAAATATGAACTTACAGAGATGGTGGCAACATGCACAAGGTCTGCCCAGGTTCAAGACAAACAAAATTCCAGCACTAGGAAGGACAAATGGGCACAAAGCCACACACCAAAACAAGGAGTTACTTTCAATTGGTATTTGCAATTGATTCCCTGCTGGGAAAGAGAAAATTCGTTCCAATGTTGTGGCACTGATGGTATCAACCACACTCCATCCAGGGCAGGCCCCATTTCAGGAGTAGTTTAACAATCCAAAACACACTGTGTTTTTTGTTTTCTTTTATTCATTCACTCTGTATGTGGTCTTTGTGAGGTGATTTCTTTCCCATTATCATGCTGGTGACGGGTGTTCTTTTGGTAAATATCCTTATTTATGGCTATGAGCATCATCATTTTCATTATGTTTCATTCCTACTGCTGAAAAATGAGTTTCTGGTAACTATACTGTTTGATGTGTTGTAGCTTAAAAGAGATATCTTACCTGAATAATAACCCCACCACCACCAAAATGTACTTTAGAGGTGGGTCTGTGGGTGTGGAAACACTGTGCACTGATGATAAAATTAAGTACTAAGTGCAACCAAAAATCCAAGAGGTTTAGGAAAGAAACACTACACTGTTAAAAGGTTCATTTATTCTAGCTAGCCCATATAAAAGACATACAATCCTGGTATTTTATTTACAAGCTGGAAGCCTAGATTGGGTAGGTTTTGAGCTATTCTAATTTACACCCCAGCTATATGACCCTTGTCACTTGCTGTTTCTCCTGGCTATGTGCTCCTGATCCAACTCCTCTCATAGTGGCATCCCCCTCTCTCTCATGTTTCCTCCTCCTTACCTCTCATTTTTGCTCAGTCCCCTCACTGAATCCTCACATTCTGCCTTTCTCTCCCTACTGCCCAATTATAGGCTCTAGCCTTTATTAACCAATTAACTTTAAATTGGGGAGCAAGGATTACATAGCATCACTTGGTGTATGTGAGAATCTTATCAGGTACAACCAGATCTTGGAGTACAGAATTTAGCATTTGAATACATAGCAGCACCTGACAAAACTCCAATACTACATGAAAACTATAAGGAAAACCAATAAAATTTGCATTTTTATGAAGATAAGCAAGAATTTTTTTTAAATTCTACCCTTTCCACAACCAAGGTTAACTGCCAATATAGCCCCTAAGAAAGGAATGGGACCTCATACGCCCCTCCCTCAACCATGATGAATGTTGGTGAGCCTAGTCATGTGAAGATATCCATAGCTGCAGTGAATTCAAGAGTACAACAACTATGTCCTATTTACTGAGTAAGCTCCTGCACTAGGCTCCAACAGACCAGGCTAAACCTAAAAATGAAGTAGTTTATGATGAGGTTCCATACCACCAAGCTAAAACTACACTGTTTATTTGGTCTTTTAAAAAGTTAGGGTTAAAGAGATCATAGCCACATTTCTCAGAAAACACAGTTTCATCTAACATGATAGAGAAGTTTGCTATCCCTAATTCTTACATGCTCATGCAAGAGTGCAGATGTATGTATGCATGCACATATACACACAAAGCATGCATGCATGCACACACACACATACACCCCCCCATACACACACCCAAACACACCCCATAGTGATGGGGAGAGGGAGAGACAGACAAAAACAAAGAGAAAGGAGATAATTTAAAGTCACTTAATGTTAACAAGTTTGTTTGTGTTTGTTTGTGTGTGTGTGTGTGTAATGTCTGTTTTTTTAAATGACTAATGTGATTTTTAACTTTTATTTCTGTTTTGTGTAGCCCTTTCTTATTTATCAGATCATTCTCTGCTTCATTCATTGTAATATATTGTATTTTATGGAATGAAATATTAATCAGTTCTAGAATTGAAAATATAGACCATTGAGATCTGTAAATTCAGTTGTAATTTTGTCTGTTAACAGAACTAATTGTTAAGAACTGAACCTATGAACATTTTTATTTAGTTTTCTGTCTGGTTTTCTTTTTATACTGTTTTTTAGTATGATCTGACTAGAAACAAGGTGTCTTCATTGAACCACTATCCATTTTCATCTGTAGAAGTATATAATTATATTTTAGTTTAAATGCAAGAGAAAGTCATGGTAAAGATGCATGCCAAGTAGTCATGTTTTTAGTATTCAAAGGATATTATTAAAAGTAGTATTCAAAGGATATTATTAAAAGTAATATTATTTCTTCAAAATACTCAAAGTACTTATCTTTCTTTTTTTTTTTTTGCTATTAGTGTTGTTTTTAATTTCTTGTTTTTTGAGGAATCAACTATAATAGTGGAAAATCTTTAAACAGACAAATGAAAATTTACTTCTTATTGTATTTTGAGTAGTGAAAATTGTACCCAGGATTATAAAATCAAATTACATTGTTGCTAGGAAATTCTATGAATCATCCCAAGTCAGATTTTTACCAGAATGATGCAAGTGTTCCCCTTGATTTTTTTTAATTTACATTCCAAATCATTTCCCCTTTCCCGTTTCCTCCCTCCCCGAAAGTCCCATAAGCCCCCTTCCCTCCCTCTTTTCTCCATTCAATCCCCTCTCGTTTCTCTGTCCAGGTGTTCCCCTACATCCAGTCTTTCCAGGACCAGGGGTCTCTCCTTCCATCTTCTTAGAAATCTATTGATATGCGGATTGTGTCTAGGGTATTCCGAGATTCTGGGTCAATATCCCCTTATCAGTGAGTGCATACCATGTGTGTTCTTTTGTGATTGGGTTACCTCACTCAGGATGATATTTTCAAGATCTGACCATTTGCCTAGGAATTTCGTGAATTCATTGTTTTTAATTGCAGAGTAGTATTCCATTATGTAAATATACCACATCTTCTGAATCCATTCCTCCATTGAGGGACATCTGGGTTCTTTCCAGCTTCTGGCTATTATAAATAAGGCTGCTATGAACATAGTGGAGCATGTGTCCTTATTGCATGCAGGTAAAGCCTCTGGGTATATGCCCAGGAGTGGTATAGCTGGATCCTCTGGGAGTGTCATGCCCAGTTATCTGAGGAACCGCCAGACTGCTTTCCAGAGTGGTTGTACCAGCTTGCAATTTCACCAGCAGTGGAGGAGTGTTCCTCTTTCTCCACATCCTCGCCAACAACTGCTGTCTCCTCTGTTTTTGATCTTAGCCATCCTGACTGGTGTGAGATGGAATCTCAGGGTTGTTTTGATTTGCATTTCCCTAATGACTAAGGATGATGAACATCTCTTTAGGTGCTTCTCAGCCATTAGATATTCTTCAGGTGAGAACTCTTTGTTTAGCTCTGTACCCCATTTTTTAATAGGGTTACTTGCCTCTCTGGAGTTTAACTTCTTGAGTTCTTTGTATATATTGGATATTAGCCCTCTGTCGGATGTAAGGTTGGTAAAGATCATTTCCCAGTTAGTTGGTTGCCGCTTTGTCTTTTTGACAGTGTCTTTTGCCTTGCAAAAACTTTGTAATTTAATGAGGTCCCATTTGTCTATTCTTGATCTTAGAGCATAAGCTATCGGAGTTCTGTTCAGGAAATTCTCCCCTGTGCCCATATGTTCAAGGTTCTTCCCTAGTTTCCCTTCTATTAGTTTCAGTGTGTCTGGTTTTATGTGGAGATCTTTGAATCACTTAGAATTGAGCTTAGTGCAAGGAGATAAGAATGGGTCAATTTGCATTCTTCTGCATGTTGACCTCCAGCTGAGCCAGCACCATTTGTTGAAAAGGCTATCTTTTTTCCACTGGATGGTTTTAGCTCCTTTGTCAAAGATCAAGTGACCATAGGAGTGTGGATTCATTTCTGGGTCTTCAATTTTGTTCCATTGATCTACATGTCTGTTACTGTACCAATACCATGCGGTTTTTAACACTATTGCTCTGTAGTACAGCTTGAGGTCCGGGATACTGATTCCCCCAGAGGTTCTTTTACTCTTGAGAATAGTTTTAGCTATTCTGGGTTTTCTGTTATTCCAGATGAATTTTTGAATTGCTCTTTCTAACTCTATGAAGAATTGAGTTGGGATTTTGATGGGGATTGCATTGAATCTGTGTATTACTTTTGGTAAGATGCTCATTTTTACTATATTAATCCTGCCAATCCATGAGCATGGCAGATTTTTCCATCTTCTGAGGTCTTCTTCAATTTCTTTCTTCAGAGACTTGAAGTTCTTGTCATACAGATCTTTCACTTGTTTGGTTAGAGTCATGCCAAGATACTTAATATGGTTTGTGGCTATCGTGAAGGGTATTATTTCACTTACTTCTTTCTCAGCCTGCTTATCCTTTGAGTATAGGAAGGCTTCTGACTTGCTTGAGTTGATTTTATATCCGGCCACTTTGCTGAAGTCGTTTATCAGCTGTAGGAGTTCTGGTGGAGTTCTTTGGGTCGCTTAAGTATACTATCATATCGTCTGCAAATAGTGATAGTTTGACTTCTTCCTTTCCAATTTGTATCCCTTTGACCTCTTTTTGTTGTCTAATTGCTCTAGTTAGAACTTCAAGTACTATATTGAAAAGATATGGAGAGAGAGGGCAGCCTTTTCTAGTCCCTGATTTTAGTGGGATTGCTTCAAGTTTCTCCCCATTTAGATTGATGCTGGCTACCGGTTTGCTGTAAATTGCTTTTACTATGTTTAGATATGGGCCTTGAATTCCTGATCTTTCCAAGACCTTTAGCATGAAAGGATGCTAAATTTTGTCAAATGCTTTCTCAGCATCTACAGAGATGACCATGTGGTTTTTTTCTTTGAGATTGTTTATGTAGAGGATTACATTGATGGATTTCCTTATATTGAACCATCCCTGCATCCCTGGGATGAAGACTACTTGATCGTGGTGAATGATCGTTTTGATGTGTTCTTGGATTCAGTTGGCAAGAATTTTATTGAGTATTTTTGCATCGATATTCATAAGAGAGATTGGCCTGAGATTCTCTTTCTTTGTCAGATCTTTGTGTGCTTTTGGTATTAGTGTAATTGTGGCTTCATAGAACGAGTTGGGTAGTATTCCTTCTGTTTCTATTTCGTGGAACAGTTTGAAGAGTATTGGTGTTAGGTCTTCTTTGAAGGTCTGATAGAATTCTGCAGTAAAACCATCTGGACCTGTGCTTTTTTTGGTTGGAAGACTTCCAATGACAACTTCTATTTCTTCAGGGGTTATAGGACGGTTTAGATGGTCTATTTGATCCTGATTTAATTTTGGTACTTGGTATCTGTCAAGGAAATTGTCCATTTCCTCAAGATTTTCTAGTTGTGTTGAATACAGGTTTTTGTAGTAGGATCTGATGATTTTTTGAATTTCCTCAGTTTCTGTTGTTATCTCTCCCTTTTTGTTTCTGATTTTATTAATTTGGATACTATCTCTGTGCCCTCTGGTTAGTCTGGCTAAGGGCTTATCTATCTTGTTGATTTTCTCAAAGAACCAACTCCTCGTTTTGTTGATTCTTTGTATGGTTTTATTTGTTTCTACTTGATTGATTTCAGCCCTGAGTTTGATGATTTCCTGCCTTCTACTCCTCTTTGGTGTATTTGCTTCTTTTTGTTCCAGGGCTTTCAGGTGTGCCATTAAGCTGTTAGTGTATGCTGTCTCCCGTTTCTTTTTGGCGGCACTCAGGGCTATGAATTTTCCTCTTAGCACTGCTTTCATTGTGTCCCATAAATTAGGGTATGTTGTGCCTTCATTTTCATTAACTTTCAAAAAGTCTTTGATTTCTTTCTTTATTTCCACCTTGACCAAGTTATCATTGAGTAGAGCATTGTTCAGCCTCCATGTGTACATGGGTTTTCTTTTGTTTTTGTTGCCATTAAAGACCACCCTTATTCCATAGTGATCTGATAGGAGGCATGGGATTAGTTCTATCTTCTTATATCTGTTGAGGTCTGATTTGTGACCATTTTTTTGGAGAAGGTACCATGAGGAGCTGAGAAGAAGGTGTATTCTTTAGCTCTAGGATGAAATGTTCTACATATATCTGTTAGTTCCATTTGGTCCAAGGCCTCAATTAGATTCACTGTGTCCCTGTTTAGTTTCTGCTTTCCTGAACGATCCATTTCAGAGAGCGGGGTGTTGAAGTCACCCACTATTATTGTGTGCGGTGCGATGAGTACTTTGAGTTTTAGTAAAGTTTCTTTTACAAATGAGGGTGCCCTTGCATTTAGAGCATAGATATTCAGAATTGAGAGTTCTTGATGGTGGATTTTTCCCTTGATCAGTATGTAGTGTCCTTCTGTGTCTTTTTTGATGACTTTAGGTTGAAAATCAATTTTATCTGATATTAGGATGGCTACTCCACCTCGTTTCTTGGGGCCATTTGCTTGTAAAATTGTTTTCCAGCCTTTTACTCTGAGGTAGTGTTTGTCTTTGACACTGAGGTGCGTTTCCTGCATGCAGCAAAATGCTGGGTCCTGTTTACGTATCCAGTCTGCTAGTCTATGTCTTTTAATTGGGGAATTGAGACCATTGATATTAAGAGAGATTAAGGCATAGTGATTATTGCCATCTGCCATTCTTGACGCTCTCTTTATGTTTGAGTGGTTATCTACTTTTGGGTTTGATTCAAGAAGGTTATTATCTCATTTTTTCCAGGGTGTTGTTTCTCTCCCTGTATTGGAGGTTTCCACCTATTATCCGTTGCAGGGCTGGATTTGTGGAAAGATATTGTGAAAATTTGATTTTATCATGGAATATCTTGGTCTCTCCATCTAGGGTGATTGAGAGTTTTGCTGGGTATAGTAGTCTAGGCTGGCATTTGTGCTGTCTTAGTGTCTGCATGAGATCTGCCCAGGATCTTCTGGCTTTCATAGTCACTGGTGAGAAGTCTGATGTGATTCGGATAGGTCTTCCTTTGTATGTTACTTGGCCCTTTTCTCTTACTGCTTTTAGTATTCTTTCTTTGTTTAGAACATTTGGTGTTTTGATTATTATGTGACAGGAGGTAGTTCTGTTCTGGTCCAGTCTGTTTGGAGTTCTGTAGGCTTCTTGTACATTCATCGGCATCTCTCTCTTTAGGTTAGGGAAGTTTTCCTCCATAATTTTGTTGAAGATGTTTACTGGCCCTTTAAGTTGCAAATCTTCACTCTCATCTATACCTATAATCCTTAGGTTTGGTCTTCTCATTGTGTCCTGGATTTCCTGGATGTTTTGGATTACACGTTTTTTGCATTTTCTTTGACTGTTGAGTCGATGCTTTCTATGGAATCTTCAGCACCTGAGATTCTTTCTTCCATCTCTTGTATTCTATTGTTGATGTTTGCATCTATGACTCCTGATTTCTTCCCAAGGTTTTCTATCTCCAAAGTTGTCTCCCTTTGTGATTTCTTAGTTGTTTCTACTTCCTTTTTTAGTTCCTGTATGGATTTGCTGAGATCCTTCACTTGTTTGTTTGTATTTTCCTGTATTTCTTTAAGGTATTTTTGCATAACCTCTTTCAGGATTTCTTCCTGATGACCCACGTTCTCCTGCATTTCTCTGAGCGATTTTTGTGTTCCCTCCTCATGGGAATCCATCTGTTGATCCATCGTCTCCTGCATTTCTTTAAGCAGTTCTCGTGTTTCCTTTGTAAGGGCATCTAACCGTTGATTCATTTCTTTAAGCAATTGTTGTGTTGCCTCCTTATGGGCATCCGTCTGTTGACCCTTATTCTTCTGCATTTCTTTATGCAATTTTTGTGATTCCTTTGTGAGTGCATCTACCCGTTGATTCATCTCGTTAAGTGATTTTTGTGTTATCTCCTTGTGCGCCTCCATCTTTTGATCCATGTTCTCCTGCATTTCTCTAAGCGATTTTTGTGTTTCCTTTGTAAGGGCTTCTAACCGTTGATTCATGGTCTCCTGTAATTCTTTATTAGATTTATTTGTGTCCTTCTTGTGATCCTCTAATAGCATCATGAGAAGTGATTTTAAATCCAGATCTTGTCTTTTGGGTGTGGTGGGGTATCCAGGACTTGCTACTGTTGGAGGGTTGGGTTCAGATGGTCCCATATTACTTTGATTTCTGTTAGTAACATTCCTACGTTTGCCTTTTGCCATCTGGATACCTCTGATGTTAGTTGGTCCTGCTGTCCCTGGCTGTTTGTTGGACCTCCTGTGAGCCTGCAAAGCTATTTCTGACCCCTCCCCTGGTTTACCAGGATTCCCCTGGCACAGATTTCTGGGGCCTGCCCTGCTCCTGAGTGACTTTGGAGCCCTGATGTGCCTTGCCCCAAGTGATGTTATATTGGGGAGTCCTTGCACATCCAAAGGCTCAGCGTAGTGGATTCCTGGAGCAGAGGTCACCAAAGGGAGGCTGGTAGGCTCCTGTCCTGTGCAGGGGTGTGTGATCTCTCCTGGGGGGGGGAGGGGGCATCCCTCTGCCAGGCAGAAATCCCACAGCAGAGCTAGCATGCTGGTTACTGCAGATCTGCCCAGCTCTTGGGAGCCACGTACACACAATCAGCCCAAGACCCAAGCGATATTATGCCTGTCAGTCTTAGAGCCTGGCTGTGCCAACTTCCCAGCCACTGGAGCAAAGATGGCGGAGTGCACTGTGCACTCTCTCCCTGGTGCTGCTCACCCTGCAGACGGGATGGCCTGCAGATCTGGCACCCAGACGACCACAGCGCTGACCCATTCTCGGGTGCAGGCGGAAGCCCCAACAGGCCGTGTCCCAAGTGATGTTATGTTAGGGAGAACCTGGGTACCTGTCTCTTCAGTGCAGTCTGCGGGAACAGAGGTCGCGGAAGGGAAGCTGGTAGGCTCCCGCCCAGTGCGGGGTCCCTCTGCCAGGCAGAAGTCCCACAGCAGAGCTGGCGCGCTGGTTACTGCAGATCTCGTACTTATCTTTCTATGCATATGCACTTGCTTGCCTTTTATTTTAAACTAAGCCTCATCTTCATTATGATTTGCCACTTGTCAGCCTATCATGAATCTGGCTCTTCTATGTACTAGCCTAGTGCTCCTTTCTCTATGCCTCAGATCTTTATGAAAGGAGTAATAAATTAATATGCACCCCATGAAGCTGTAACAGTAAATGACAGAACACATATGAAGTGCTCATATATGTGCCTGGGACTTCCTGTTCTAGTGTCAGCCATTACTTGAATTATTGTAATTATTGTCATTGCTTCTTTCACCTTTATTCATGTGTGGAGCTTAAATTAGCTTTTATTTCCATAATTTTCCAGGTGAAAGAAATGAAGCCCAGAGAAGATCACCTACTCTCAGTGTAAACCAGCTCATCCCCTGAACACCTATCTGAATAACCGTGTTACCAAGTAGAACCTCATTTGGATGTCACAAGTGCAGGGCTAGGGGATAACTTACTGTTTTAACTTGAGAACAGACTTTTTGGTGTATTTAGTTATGCAGTGATGTTGGATTTACAAAAAGATCCCTTTGGGCTTCTTTGGTACTGTGTGTTTGCCATGTCCTCTCCCCAATAATTAGAGCTTGTGGAGTGTGAGGGAAGAGTAAGGGGTGGCAAGAGGGCAGCAGGCAGAACCAGGCTGGAGGATTCTTATCCATAATATTGTTTGCCCATTTAGGTTTAGACTCAGAACTCAAATGTTCAACTCAGCTATAGCAGCAATTCATCTCATGAATCAATTTGACAAGGCATTGGGTTGAAAACCATTACAGTGAATCTGGAGTAGAGTTCACAGCTAATATGCCAACAGGGTACCCTTATAGGGCAGTGACCATTTAAGCTTCTTGCTCAACTCTACCTCCTTCTAGTGCTGCTAAGTCAGTTAGGTCTCAGATTTTAGTTCTTATGGAAAAACTGGCGGGCATATTGACTCAGAAAAGTAGATATTAGCAGAAGAAATGATACTTTCTTACTCTGGACGATCTCTTCAACTTTAGATAACCAGAAGAGCTGCCAGTGAGTTGTTTCAGCAGGAAGAAATTTGATATCTATTTTCAGTGGTGCACTCATTTAACAGTTACTTACAAACCTGGTTACCCCCACCAAACTTTATAGATATTTTTTCTGGAAAACTAATACATCTGGCAAGTTTCTGCTTCTGATAGTTGGTACTGATTTTCCAACATTGGATATGAACTGATTGTCCTTTCATGAAAATCTGTTTTCTTCTCTTCCATGATATTCCAATATTTTAATCCTTTACTTACCCATCTGCAGACGAGGACATACCACGATTTTCCTATAGGTGTTTCTTGAGCTTATTTCATTAACTTCTTGGATCAGAATATTGGCCTACTAAAGATTTTCTTACCCTATTCTCCTACCTGTTTGGGTTGGTTATGGCAATTTTAAGATCACATTATGCTGAAGAATTTGAGATGGGGAGGTCATTTCTAGATTATCCAGGAGGGACCAACATAATAATATGCAGGTGGCATGAAATCGGCATTGAAGATGGTAATAAGGCATCCTAGCCAATGGAAGTAAATGGCCTCTAAAATCTACAGAAATCCAGGAAATGGAGTGTATCATGAAACTTTCAGAGAATTACACCCTTGCCTATTTGTTGCCTTTAAGATTTCTAACTTTCTTAACACCACAGTGATGAGTCACTGTTATTTTAAGGTACCATGTTTGTGGTGATATGTTATATGGTCAGCAGAAAATTACCACAAATATCTTTTTAATTTTAAAAATTCTAAGCCTGCAATTCTTGCAAGTTACAGAGCTAAAATCCTGTAGACATTTCTACTTAGATGCTTCACTAGCATCTCATGTAAAAGTAACATTAATAATCACTGGATTCCTGGTACATATGCATTATAATCTTACCACTCAGTGGGCAGAGGCAGGGTTCTTGAACTCAAAGCCAACTTGAGATACATAGTGAAAATCTGTCTCAGGGTATACTATCTCCAAAAATCCATTCCTCCCATGAATTTTTATGATTTTCCTTATTCATTCATTTACTGACTAGTACTTATTCACAAAGTTACATATTTGTTTCTACCGTATAGTTATTGCCTGTCTGATAGAATGCAGACATGAACAAAAGTCTGTGCTCTGGTGAAGACCAATTCTAGGGAAGATACAAGCACAAACAGATTAATCAGATGACATTATTCAGCAAATTATAATAATAGAACACTGGGGAGCAGGCACTGAATGGTGGCAATCACAGATAGTACCTTACAGTCAAAGAAAGCCCTAAACAAAGTCACACCTGACTAGTTGACAAGAAGGGATCAGTGTAAGAATACACAAAGGAAGACCATTCAAGAGAGAAGGTGCATCAGATAGAAAGAGGCTTAGGTAACAATGAATTTGGATTATACATGTTCAATGATTATAAGAAAAAAAGGGGAGTAGTGTGAGGAAAGTGAAAAATAGTAAGGAAATAAAATCATAAAGATAGGCAGAAGCTTCTGAAGTTAGATGGAAATTTGGATTCTTTTTCTGACTGTAATGGGGACTTCTAGAGAGTTTCTAACAGGGGAGTGATGTGATAATGTGATCTGATTTATAGTTTACAAAAATCTCTGGTTGCTCTATAGAGAACAAAACAAGAATGGAGAGAAATCAATTTAGCAAAGTTTCTAACAAATGATTGTAGCTTGGCTTAGAGTGGTAATGGATGGAAGGCAGCACCACGATGGATTTGATGCTGATGGTTAAACAAGGAGTTGAGGACAAATACTAAATGTTTGCATTTTGGCCAACATGTCTTTAGTCATCTAAGTGTAGATGTCACATGGCAGTTGAATACTGGTATGTGAGTCTTCTGCTCAAAGAAACAGTCTGGAATGAAGACAAAGGCACAGACCTGAGACTTAGTATTATAATACTGTAGAATTTGTTAAAATATATACGAAAGTTAAAGATAGGAAGAATTTAAAAAATCTAAATCTTAGGAACACTGATACAGGGAGAGGGGAGAGGAAGAGATAAAGCCATCCAATGAGATTAAGAAGTGCCAGTATGGGAGGAATGGGAAGATTGTATACATCATAAATGAAATTAATGACTGTAGAAGGCAGACTCTCTGGTGAGGAAGGAGCCAAATGTGAGCGAGAAACAAGGAAGAACAATAGAGGAACTAATGATGAAATACAACATACTTGCTGTCACATAAAAAATATAGAAATATAAGCCTTGAAAGCTGACAGAGATTACTTGGGGGAACAGAGGGAACAGGACAAGGATAATTGAGGAGAATATAAGCATGTGTAAATATAAAGAAAGTCATAATTTTATATGCTAAGTAAAACTAATTTTTTAAAAAGCAAAAAAGAATGACTGACTGCTAAATATTCATGAAAAGTTGCTTTTAATTTGGTTATATGACATTCTAACCATTACAAGGTCTGTTTCCTAAAAGTGGTTGGAAGGGGAGAGGCTTTGTATAGAATGGGATCAAGAGAGGGAAAGGAAGGGTAATCTGAGACAGAAGGTATAAGTACTTTGCAGGGAAGGCATTGCTATATACAGAGGGTGAAAACAAAATCATAGTTTAAAGGAGATGTCAGATAATGCCTGGTTGTTTTGTCTGAGGATTGAATATATTACATTTAAGATGAAAGCATCTATATCAAGTTTACATGATGTTGGAAATAGGGATTATCATAAAGACCTTGTCTCCTAGTAACAAGGGACAACAGGAAGGGCAAGGGGTTGATGTCATGTGATGGGAGGAGAAAATAAATTTTAAAATAATCTTTTTAAAACAAAGCCAACATTATTTTGTTGATACCAATAGTTAATTAATACCCAAGACTCTGACATCATCAACATGTGTCTTAGGTAATGTCTATCTATTCTAGGGATCTCTGATCTCTATGAACTTATTTTCTAAATGCAGAGACTACTGCCAGGCCTAGAGGAGGAACCCACAAGAAGCAGCTGTTTTTTACACCTACCCTTTACTATTTTTTCAAATTAATTTTATGGAAATTATTTTCATGTTATTATCTATTATGTGCTGAACAAAGACAACCCATATCCATATCCCCTGCTCCTTTTTTTCCCCTTCCTCCATGTCATTTTGTTGCCCTTTTCCTCTAGCCAGCTTTATTGTATATGTGAATACATGGTTTTCTGTAACTATATAAAATTTAGAAATCACAAATGAGGGAAACATTATTTGTCTGAGACTGCCTTTATTCATTATTATATTCAATTACTCCCATTTTCCTGCAAATAACCTGATTTCCTTCTGTGTTATGGCTGAACAAAACTAGGCTTATCCTGCCTGTAGCCATGAGCGGTTGTGTTGTTGCTAAGGGATAAGGGTGATTGTGGCAGTCACACTGGCCCAGATTTCCTCTTTGAGTCCCAGGCCACCAAATCCAACTTTACAGTCAACTTATTCATTTCCAAAATTATATGTGTTTTCACAATCAACAAATTCCAGACAGCCCTCTTTACTTTCAAATACTTGCACCCTAAATCTGGCACCCCAGCCTGTCTCTTTTCTTATTGAATGGTAGAACTGAGAAGTCCAAAGTCATCTTTTACCCCTCCTTGTCCTTAACCCCCGTATCAAATCTATTCCCATGGCATACTTCAAATCTATTTTTCCATGAAAGGGCAAACATAATTCACAGATAATACCTTTGACTCTTTGACCTAGTAAAATCACCTCTCTTCTCTGACTGAATGTAACAACATTCCAACTAAATTTACTTCTTCTGTTCCTATAATGTTCTTTAAAAGTTTAGTCTGCATTATACCCAGGGTAAGTGAAACCTCTTCCATGAATTTCCACTGTATTTAGAATGCAATCTCAATTCATTGTCATGGTTTCTAAGGCTCAGAATGATTCATTCCCAGCTTACCACACTGCGGCCACACCAGTCTTCCTGACTTTTGATCATGCTAAGTTTATGGTCAACTTTAGAACTTTCTACTTGTTATTTCCTCTACTAAGAACTTTCAGTCACAGCTTGTCAAAGGGCTCTCTATTTCTCATCATTTAATCCTCAATCCAAATGTCACCATCTCAACTCAGCTTTGTCATAAAATGTAATTTGAAACCTCTAGTCCTCACTCCTAACTTGCCTTAGTTAGTAATCACATTTCCTGTACTTTATTTCTGTTGGAGTTTACTTTGCATATTTACTTCCTGACTTGCTTATCACAGGTTTCTCTGTTTTAGAATGGAATTTCAATGAAGACAGTACCTATCTTCATCATGTCTGAAATATGCTCAGGGCCTAGAAAGTTTGATATATAGGCAACATTCACTAATACTTATTCAATAAGTGTTGCAGTGCATCTATTGTGAAATATTTACATTTCTCATAAATTGGGTATCTTCCAACTCAGAAAATTGCCAAAACACCTAAGTACTATCATATAACATATAATAGTAACATATAACTTACTACTTAAATTTTAGTCTAATTATTTTATACCTAATTTCTTCTTTTGCCCTTCTGCTACTATGAAGCCTGTCTGCGTGGAAGAACCTAGAAAATACTTTACTATTATAATGATTTCTGAAAACCAAACCAAACCAAACAAAACAATAACTAGAATAAATAACAAATTTTCAACATCTATAATTATTTGGATAAAATTATGTTCAAGGTTCCAATGCCTGTATTTACCACTAATCACTAATACATTGGAAAATATATACTTAGCTCTTGACAAAATATATAAGATTCTCTCTGTGTCTGTGTCTGTGCCTGTATCTGCTTTTCTGTATGTCTCTCTCCCTCTATCTCTGTCTCTGTCCCCCTCTGTCTGTCTTTCTGTCTTTCTCCCTCCTTCTCTCTCTCCTCTCTCTCTCTCTCCTCTCTCTCTCTCTCTCTCTCTCTCTCTCTCTCTCTCTCTCTCTCACACACACACACACACACACACACACACACACACACACACACTCACAAATAAATATGAATATCCCACTAGCCATTTTCAAAGGTCATCCATATCAACATGGCTACTAGCAACAGCATTGGCATGGACATCAGCATAGCTTTAGGCAGCAGTACAGACCATTGACATCTGTATGGTCCTTGTTGGTTGACATGGGTCATGAACATGAACATGATACCCTGCTGCAGGAGAACCATGGACCCTGACATATCCCTTTTACTGGAGGCCATATCAATGCTTCTGGGCTGGACTGCTGTTGTGGGACCATATTGGTATCCTTGACTTGGTTATACCTGAGGCCATGTTGATATCCTTGCCCTGTGCTACAGCCAGGGTGTCTGTGGTCCATACTGCAAGAGAGGACCATATTGATATCTATGTTCTGTACTTTCTATGGTCACCATGCTGAGATCCAAGGCACATACTGAAGACAGAAATCATAAGGTAGTACATACTATATGCTTCTGTAAAGAGCAAGGAGGATACTTTTACAGTGGTATTGATGACTGCAGACTTACAGTTAAGAGATACATAGATGCCTTTGGTGACAACCCCTACCCATACCCAACTTCATCCCCTGCCAAAAGTAACAGCCTGAATAGGAAACATCGAAGAGATCTCTTAAAATTTGTGATAAAGATGCTGAAGTACAGCATGCCACAACTGAGGGATTCTTCCAGAGGGTGCATGGAGAGGGGTAGGGAGACTCAGTTCTCTTTAAGGGACTGGCTATTGGAAGTTTGACAATGCTCCAGTGAGTATATGGGCAACACAAATTGGGCTTGTGTATAACTCCTTCTTCTTCTTCTTCTTCTTCTTCTTCTTCTTCTTCTTCTTCTTCTTCTTCTTCTTCTTCCATTTTTTCTGGGGGGAAAAGGTCAAAAATGTGGAGGCAGACGTGGGAGTACTGGGAAATGAGTATGATTGGGATGTATGATTCAAAAAGTCTAAAGAGTCAGTAACAATTTTATTGAAGAAAAAATGTCACTAGACCTACCTACCAGAAAACAGCTTTCTTTCAAGCTAATTGTTACTTATTAGACAAACATCTGTTTTATACTATTGCATTCCATATATATGTATATGTATGCCATTTTCTGAGTGGGGTTGGGATAATGATTGGGGAAAGTACTCATTTTGAGGAGAATCCTGCTGAGGTTCTATGGAAAGATTTGTAATGACCAAGAATTGCAGGCTGTTCAGTTAATTGCTTTTTTCCTATCTAGAGAATAGTCATTCTTTTATTTTCATGGTAGTCATAGACTAATCTCAAGGTGCACAGTTGAACTCCCTCCAGTTTTGAGAACATGTGTTTTTACAAATGGAAAACTTGCTACCAATTTAATAAAGGAAATTGTATGGGTTAAAATTATCCCTTCCCATTTGTTCTCTGGGGACATGTTATTATCTTTCTCACAGTGAAAAGCTGACCCAGAAGGTAAATGAAAACTGACAATAAGATTTGCACCTGTGCCTGTAGTTGACACAGGGTGCTGGCTACCCACCCACTCCTACAACACCCAGGGGAAGCTCAACTCCCAGGATCTCTGACATACCTAGCCTCATAAGTGAGGCTACAACATCTGCAGCAACATCTGGAGTAACTGGAACCCCTAGGATCCAGGGATACAGGAGCTCCTGCCTAGCCTGAGGCACAGGTCTCTTCCAGTTTGTATCTGTGCCCTGAGTGGACCCAAGGCTCTGGCTCCACACCCACTAGTACAACACCCAGAGGAAGCTTGACTCCCAGGAGACCTTATTCATTCAGGATAACTGGAGCTCTAACACATCCAAAATCACAGTTTTGGCCACAACATCTGCCTTAACAGCTGGCCTAACTGGGACTCCCTGCCACCCCTCTTGGAAACCAGAGTCTCAGAAACCCCCAACCAGACAGAGGCACACATTTTTTGGGGGGTTTGCAACTGTGCTTGGAGTGAACACAGGGCTCTGACTCGCCACCCACTCCTGCAATACCCAGAGAAAACTTGACTCCCAGGACCTCTTACATAACAGGAGCTCAGGAGCTCAAACACACTAGGATCTCAGAACCCAGAGGCAGATTGACTCCCAAGAGCTCTGCCACACACAGGATCTCAGGATAACAGGATCCTGGAAACATAGGATCACAGAGACAGCTGGAATCCCAGGAGTTCCAACAAAAACTGGCTTATAGGAGGGAGAGACTCCAGTCAGAGACAGCAAGGGTAGTGAGCACTGGAGATAACCAGATAGCAAAAGACAAGCACAAGAACATAAGCAACAGAAACCAATGCTACTTAACAACATCAAAACTCAGTTCTCACACCACACCAAACCCTGGATGCTCCAAACAATCCTGAAAAACAAGATTCAAATCTAAAATCCAATTTCATGGGTATGATAGAGGACTTTAAGTAGGATATAAATAACTCCTTTAAAGAAATACAAGAGGACACAGATAAACAGGTAGAAGTCCATAAAGAGGAAATATATAAATCTCTTAAAGAAACAGGAAAACACAATCAAACAGGTGAAGAAGTTGAACAAAAGAGTCCAGGATCTAAAAAAACTGAAATAGAAACATTAAAGAGAACAGAAAGGGAGACAACCCTAGAGATGGAAAAACCAGGAAAGAGATCAGGAGAGAGAATCTCAGGCATAGAAGATATCATAGAAGATATTGAAACAACAGTCAAAGAAAATACAAAAAGCAAAAAGCTCCTAAGTCAAAACATTCAAGAAATCCAGGACACAATGTAAAGACCAAACCTAAGAATAATAGCTATAGAAGAGAGTAAAGATACTCAACTCAAAGGGCCAGTAAACATCTTCAACGAAGTTATAAAAGAAAACTTCCCTAACCTAAAGAAAGTGATACCCATACACAAGAAGTTTACAGAACACTAAACAGATTATACAAGAAAAGAAATTCCTCCCATCACATAATAATCAAAACACCAAATGCACAGAATAAAGAAAGAATATTAAAAGCTGTAAGGGAAAGTGGTCAAGTAATAAACAGAGGGAGACCTATCAGAATTACACCAGACATTAAACAGAGACTCTAAAAGCCAGAAGATCATGGACAGAAGTTGTACAAACCCTAAGAGAACAAAAATGCTAGCCAAGGCTACTATACCCAACCAAACTTTCAATTACCATAGAAGAAACCAAGATATCCCATGTCAAAACTAAATTTAAACAATATCTTTCTACAAACCCAGACCTGTAGAGGATAATAGAAGGAAACTCCAATACCAAGAGGGAAACTACTCCTAAGAAAAAGCAAGAAACTAGACTTCTCACAAAAACCCAAAAGAAGAAACCATACAAACATAATTCCATGTCTAACAACAAAAATTGCTGGTAGCAACAATCATTGGTCCTTAATATTTCTCAACATCAATGGAGTCCATTCTCCAATAAAAAGACATAGAAAAACAAGCTGGATAAAAAAGAGGACCCAGCATGTTGTTGCATACAGGAAACACATCTCAGTGCCAAAGACAGAAATAACCTCAAAGTAAAAGGCTGGGAAAAAATTTCCAAGCAAATGGCCCCAAGAAACAAGCTGGAATAGCAATTCTAGTATCCAATAAAACAGATTTTCAACCAAAAGTTATCAAAAAAGATGGAGAAGGACACTACATACTCATCAAAGAAAAACTAAATCCACAAAGAGGAACTCTAAATTCTGAACATCTGCGCCCCAAGTGCAAGGACATATATGTAAAAGAAACATTACTGAAACTCAAAGCACACATTTAACCTTACATAATAATAGTAGGAAACTTTGCCTCCCCTCTCTCACCAACAGACATATCATGGAAACAGAAACTAAAGAGACACAGTGAAACTAACAGAAGATATGAACCAAATGAATTTAACAGACATCTACACAACATTTTAAAACAAAAGAATACAGCTTCTCAGCACCTCATTGTACCTTCTCATAAATTGACCATGTAATCCCATGAATCCTATTAGATCATCACAAACCATGGTTTGGTCCTCAGTAACAACAAAAACAACAGAAAGCCCATATAAACATGGAAGATGAACAATGCCCCACTCAATGATAACTTAGTCAAGGAAGAAATAAAGAAAGAAATTAAAGACATTTTAGAATTTAATGAAAATAAAGGTACAACATTCCCTAAGTTATGGGACACAATGAAAGCAGTGCTAAGAGGAAAACTCATAGATCACAATGCCTCCAAAAAGAACCTGGAGAGAGCATACACAAGCAGTTTAACAGCACACCTGAAAGCTCTAGAACAAAAAGAAGCAAATATACCCAAGAGGAGTAGACAGCAGAAAATAATCAAACTTAGGGCTGAAATCAACCAAGTAGAAAGAAAAAGAACTATACGAAGAATCAACCAAACCAGGAGCTGGTTCTTTGAGAAAATCAAAAAGATAGATAAACCCTTATCTAGACTAACCAGAGGGCATAGAGACAGTATCCAAATTAACAAAATCAGAAATGAAAAGGGAGATATAACAACAGAAACTGAGGAAATTTGAAAAATCACCAGATCCTACTACAAAAGCCTATATTCAACAAAACTGGAAAATCTAGATGAAATGGATGATTTCTAAATAGGTACTAAGTACCAATGTTAAATCAGGATCAGATAAAATATATAAACAGTCCCATAATCCTTAAGGAAATAAAAACAGTCACTAAAAGTCTCCCAAATAAAAAATGCCCAGAATGGTTTTAGAGCAGAATTCTATCAGACCTTCAAAGAAAATCTAATACCAACACTCCTCAAACTATTCTATAAATTAGAAACAGACGGAACACTACCAAATATGTTCAATGACGCCACAGTTATACACGTATCTAAAGCACACAAAGACCCAACAAAGAAAGAGAACTTCAGACCAATTTCTCTCATGAATAATGATTGTTTCATAAGATGCTGAAAAATCTTTTGACAAAGTACAACACTCCTTCATCTTAAAAGTATTGGAGGTCAGGGATGGTGATTCCCCTGGAAGTATTTTTATTGTTGAGAATAGTTTTTGCTATCCTGGGTTTTTTGTTATTCCAAATGAATTTTCAAATTGCTCTTTCTAACTTTCTGAAGAATTGAGTTGGAATTCTGATGGAGATTGCATTGAATCTATAGATTGCTTTTAGCAAGACGGCCATTTTTACTGTATTAATCCTGCCAATCCATGAGCATGGGAGATCTTTCCATCTTCTGAGATCTTCAATTTCTTTCTTCAGAGACTTGAAGCTCTTGTCACACAGATCTTTTATTTGTTTGGTTAGAGTCACACCATGGTATGTAATATTATTTGTGACTATTGTGAAGGGTGTCATTTTCCCAATTTCTTTCTCAGCCTGTTTATCCTTTGAGTAGAGGAAGGCTACTGATTTGCTTGAGTTAATTTGAAGTTTTGAATACCCAAAATACAATTAACAGGCCACGTGAAGCTCAAGAAGTATGAAGACCAAAGTGGGGGTTATTTTGTTCTTCTGAGAATGGGAACACCATGTGTTGGTGTTCTCCATCTATTGTCCTTTGTAGGGCTGGATTTGTGGAAAGATACTGTGTAAATTTTGTTTTATCCTGGAATATCTTGGTTTCTCCATCTATGGTGATTGAGAGTTTTGCTGGATATAGTAGTCTGGGCTGGCTTTTGTGTTCTCCTAGGGTCTGTATGAGATCTTTCCAGGGTCTTCTAGCTTTCATCATCTCCAGTGAGAAGTCTGGTGTAATTCTGGTAGGTCTGCCTTTATAAGTTACTTGCCCTTTTTCCCTTACTGCTTTTAATATTCTTTCTTTGTTTAGTCCATTTGGTGTTTTGATTATTACATGCTGGAAGGACTTTCTGTGCTGGTCCTTTCTGTTTGGTGTTCTGTAGGCTTCTTGTATGTTCATAGGCATCTCTTTCTTTAGGTTAGGGAAGTTTTCTTCTATAATTTGTTGAAGATGTTTACTGGCACTTTAAGTTGTAAATCTTTACCCTCTTCTACACTTATAATCCTTAGGTTTGATCTTCTCATTGGGTCCTGGATTTCCTGGATGTTTTGGGTTATAAACTTTTTGCATTTTGCATTTTCTTTGACTGTTGTGTCAATGTTTTCTATGGCATCTTCTGCACCTGAGATTCTTTCTTCTCTCTCTTATATTCTGTTGTTGATGCTTGCATCTATGACTCCTGAATTCTTTCTAAGATTTTCTATCTCCAGAGATGTCTCACTTTGTGATTTCCTTATTTTTTCTACTTCCATTTTTAGATCCTGGATGTTTTTGTTCAATACTTTCACTTGTTTGTTTGTATTTTCCTGTAATTCTTTAAGGGATTTTTGTTTTCTCTTTAAGGGCTTCTGCCTGTTGACTCATCTTCTCCTGTATTTCTTTAAGGGATTTGTCTGTTTCTTTTTTAAGGGCATTTACCTGTTGACTCATCTTCTCCTGTATTTCTTTAAGGGAGTTATTTAAGTCCTTCTTGAAGCCCTCTATCAGCATCATGAGATACGATTTTAAATTCAACTCTTACTTTTCCAGTGTGTTGGGGTATCCGGGCAGATGTCATATAGAACCTAAGAGAATACAAATGCCAGCCCACACTACTAAACCCAGCAAAACTCTCAATTACTGTAGATGGTGAAACCAAGATATTCCATGACAAAAACAAATTTACACAATTTATTTCCACAAATCCGACCTTACAAAGGATAATAGATGGAAAACACCAACACAAGGAGGGAAATTACACCCTAGAAAAAGCAAGAAATTAATCTTCCAACAAACCCAAAAGAAGTTAACCACACAAACATAACATCAAAAATAACAGGAAGCAAAAATCACTATTCCTTAATATCTCAACATCAATGGATTCAATTCCCCAATAAAAAGACAGACTAACAGAAATAGTTTTCCTTAATATCTCTCAACATCAATGGACTCAATTCCCCAATAAAAAGACGTAGACTAACAGAAATATTTTTCATGTAAATCTGCAATTTTATCATAAAATGTTTGTAATTCCTTTTTCAATTAATTTAGTAATGATTTTATGTCTACCATTTTATCTGCATTGGTTTTCATGATAATCTTCAATTTTAACATGTTTTTCTATATATTTCCTCTATTTTATCAGAAATATTTTCCATGTAAATCTTTGATTTTATCACAAAATGTTTTTAATTCAACCTTCAAATAATTTAGAAAGGTTTTTTTATATCTACCCCTTTATCTGTAAAATTTTCCTTTAAATAGTCAATTTTAAAGTGTTTGTCTATATATTTCTTGAATTTTATCAGAACCATTTTTCATGTAAATCTTCAATTTTACCTCAAAATATTTATAATTCCACTTTCAATCAACTTAGAATCATTTTTTATGCCTACTATTTTATCTGTATAATTTTCCATGATAATTTTTACTTTCAACATGTTTTCCTATATATTTCTTCACTTTTACCAGTAATATTTTCCATGTAAATCTTCAGCTTTATCAGAAAATTTTTATAATTTCACTTTTAATCAACTTAGGAATACTTTTATACCTACCATTATTTTATCTACATAAAATTTTCCATGATAATCTTCAATTTTAACATGTTTTTCTATATGTTTCTACAATTTTATCAGAAATATTTTCCACATAAATCTTCAATTCTATCATGAAATGATTATACTTCCTTTTTCAATTTATTTAGCAATGTTTTTATGTCTACCATTTTACTCTTTAATTTTCCATGAAAATTGTCACTTTTAATGTGTTTCTCTATATATGTTTTCTATTTTACCCGAAGTATTTTCCATGTAAATCTTCAATTTTATCATAAAATGTTTTTACTTCCCTTTTCAATAAAAGAACATGCTTTTCAAAAAAAAATAAAGAAATACCTGTAGGAAAAGAACTTCAAGTCTCTGAAGAAAGAAATCAAAGAAGACCTCAGAAGATGGAAAAATCTCCCATTCTCATTGATTGGAAAGATTAATATAGTAAAAATGGCCATCTTGCTGAAATCAATCTACAGATTCAATTCAAGACACATCAAAATTCCAGTCCAACTCAATTCATCCTAGAGTTAGAAGAGCAATTTGCAAATTCATTTGGAATAGCAAAAAATCCAGGATAGCAAAAACTATTTTCCACAATAAAAGAACTTCTGGGGGAATCACCATCTCTGATCCCAAGCTGTACTACAGAGCAATAGTGATAAAAACTGCATGGTTTTGTGTATGTGACAAGCAGATACATCAATGGAATAGAATTGAAGACCCAGAAATGAACCCACACACCTGTGGTCACTTGATCTTTGACAAAGGAGCTAAAACCATCCAGTGGAAAAAAGCCTTTTCAACAAATGGTGCTGATTCAACTAGTGATTAGTATGCAGAAGAATGCAAATGAAGCTAAAGAAGAAGGAAGACAAAGGTATGGATACTTTGGTCCTTAACTGAAGGGGGAACAAAATGCCCATGCGAAGTGATACAGAGATAAAATGTGGAGCAGAGACTGAAGGAAAGACCATGCAGAGACTGTTCCACCTGGGGATCCATCCAATATACGGTCACCAAACCCTGACACTATTGTGGATGCCAACAAGTACTAGCTGACAGAAGCCTGATATAGCTGTCTCCTGAGAGCTTCTGCCAGTACCTGACAAATACAGAGGTGGGTGCTCTCAGCCAACCATTGGACTGAGCTCAGGATCCCTAATTTAGGAGCTGGCCAAAGGACCCAAGTAGCTGAAGGAGCTTGCAGCCCCATAGGAGGAACAACAATATGAACCAACCAGTAACCCCAGAACTCCTAGGGACTAAACCACCAAGAAAAGAGTACACATGGAGGGACCCATAGCTCCAGCTGTATGTGTAGCAGAAGATGGCCTTGTTGGACATCAAAGGGAGGAGAGGCCCTTGGTCCTGAGAATGCTCAATGCCCCTGTATAGGGGAATGCCAAGACAGGGAAGCGGGAGTAGGTGGGTTGGTGAATAGGGGGCGTGGGGGATAAGGTAGGGTGTTTTCAGAGTGGGGATCCAGGAAAGGGGATAACATTTGAAATGTAAATAAAGAAAATATGTAATAAAAACCAGTGACTTCATTAAATTTGCTGGCAAATGGATGGAACTAGAAAATATCATCCTGAGTGAGTTAACCCAATCACAAAAGAACACACATGGTGTGTGCTCACTGAAAATTAGATGTTAGCCAAAAAAGCTTGAAATACTCCCAATACAACTCACAGGTCATATGAAACCCAAGAAGAAGGAAGACAACGCTAAAGTGTGGATGCTGCAGTCCTACTCAGAAAGGGGAAGAAAATAATCTCAGGAAGTAGAGGGAGATTAGGTTCTGGGAGTGATAGAGGAGGAGGAGGAGGAGAAGGGTAAAAGGGGGAAGGTTTAGATAAAAGAGGAAATGGGGGACAAGTACAGAGGGTCAGGAATTTGAATGGAACTGTGCAGCAGTGGGGGAGGCAGAACTAGGAGTAGTTATTAGAATGTCCCAGATGACAGAGCACAAGAGGTTCCCAGGTCCCAACAGGGAGAACCTTATCCAAAATACCCAACAAAGGGGGATAGAAGCTACAGAGACTGCATCCAGTGGTTAGGCATGGCCTACAATTGAGAAATTGGGCTACCCACCCACCTAAAAAATATTAATCCAGAATTCCTCCTGTCAAAAGGAAATTTGGGGACAAAGAGTGGAGCAGAGCTTGAATGAAAGGCCATCCAGAGACTGTCTCACCTAGGGATCCATCCCATCTGCAGACACCAAACCCAGACACTATTGCTGATGCCAAGAAGTGCTTGCTGACAGGAGCCTGGTATAGCTGGGCTCTGCCAGAGCCTGACCAATACAAACACAGATGTTTGCAACCAACCATTGGACTGAACACTGGGACACTAATGGGAGAGTTAGGCCAAGGACTGAAGTTGCTGAAGAGGTTTGTAACACCATAGGAAGAACAAAAATATCAATCAACCAGATCCTTCAAAGCTCAACCATCAACCAAGGATGCTGGATATGTAGCAGAGAATTTCCTTATTGGCATCAATGGTAGGGGATCCCCTTGGTCCATTGGAGGCTAGATGACACAGTGTAGGGGAATGCTAGGGAAACGAGGCAGGAGTGGGTGGGCTGGTGGGAGAGCACCCTCATAGAGGCAGGTGGGAGCAGGGAGGGGATAGGTTGTTTTGGAGGGGAAACTGGGAAGGGGGATAAGATTTGAAATGTAAATACATAAAATAACCAATTAAAAACAAACAACCAAACAAAAAAAAAACCTGACAATAAATAGATGTGTTTATAGAAAGGTCTGCATACTTCTTCAGTCATTGTATTTAGGTCATTTGTTCTTCAATGACAAAACAAATGAAAGGTCATTTTAAATGTTCATTTCTAAGGAGCATTAGTAATATTTTTCTTTTAAACTACTCATAACCATCCTATCTATCATGTCCTGTCCATTTGAGAATCTATGACTCTTTACAAAAATTAATTCTCTCAGTGTCACTATGAAATAAGATAGGTTGATCTCATATCAGTTAGTCTGTTCACATATTTTAAGAATACTGCAGCAATTTCCCAGCTTTAAAAGGTCTGTCCTAGCCGGGCGGTGGTGGCGCACGCCTTTAATCCCAGTGCTTAGGAGGCAGAGGCAGGCGGATTTCTGAGTTCGAGGCTAGCCTGATCTACAGAGTGAGTTCCAGGATAGCCAGGGCTACACAGAGAAACCCTGCCTTGAAAAACAAAACAAAACAAACAAACAAAAAAAAGGTCTGTCCTTTCTTATTGTATCTTCCCTACAGAGAAGTTATTAGTTACTTTTCAGAGAAAATATCTTATTTATATCTGAAATAGATCAAACATATTGGCAATTCTGAACAAAATTCTACTGCAAAACAGTCCTGTATTAGCCGGGCTGTGGTGGCACATGCCTTTAATCCCAGCACTTGGGAGGCAGAGGCAGGCAGATTTCTGAGTTCAAGACCAGTCTGGTCTACAGAGTGAGTTCCAGGACAGCCAGGGCTACACAGAGAAACCCTGTTTCGAAAAACCAAAAACAGTCCTGTATTGATTACAATCAACTTATTAGTTATATGTGAAACAGATCTGGCCAAACGAGTTCATCTTTAGAACTCTCCGCTCAGTAGGACTTCCCAGATGACACACACCTTCAGTGTGAATGATTATTTTCCATGGACCTGAGCTTCAGGTGAAGTTTGAAGTGAAGTTTAAGATTAGAAATTGATATTTCCGCTGCAGACACCGCCATGCTTGTCCATGTCCTGCCACCCCCAGGACCAGGCCACAAGCACTTCCGGGTGGCATGGGAGTAACCACGTTCGTGGAAAGGGGAGGGGAGGCCTAACACCCTATTAAGTTACTTAGCCCAGGGTAGACCTCCAGAACCCGGACTATTTGTGTAGAAGCTGCAGCCTCGGTTAACCTTCAGCTCTCATTCCACAACGTGAGATGTGCTTGGTGGGGAGGGTGTGTGTGCAATGAATAAGCCAATAAGTGAGGTTTTGCACCCAGTGAGACAAGTGTGAGGAGGTGTGGCTGTAAGAAAGCACCTCCCTTCAACACATGCAGATAGATGTGCACACAAGCTGCACACAGGACCCAGAGGTTCTTTTTTTTTTTTTTTCTGAGTTTCATGCCAATGTTCATACTGTGATTCTGTCTGCTTTTCCCAAGCGCACAAGTGCTCTTCTTATATGTTAATTGTGGTACCAAGAAACAAATCCCTGTTTTATTGTTCGTTTTTTGTTTTCTGTTGTTTGGAATTTGTTGTCTATTTTGGTTTTGAGGCAAGGATTCATCATCTCCCACTGTCTGCTGTGCTACACCTCCCAGCTCTGATGTTCAGGTTTCTGTATCAAAGCTAACTTGACAAGATGCAGTGGCCCATGCTTGTAATACCATATGCTCGGGCCATAGAGTCAGCCTGAGTTACATACTGAAATATGTAAATATATAATAAATGAACAGCTTGATCTGGCACACTCCCCCCAAAAGAAATTGATATTTTTATTTATAAGGTTTGTCAATAAGGCTTCTTTATAAAGATACTCAACAATACTTGTAGGTGTCAAAGGAAGGGTTATTAGATGTTTTTCAGAAACTATACTTTGGAATTTTCAAAGTCCATAAAGATTTTCTCTATAACCATTAACTATTTTCTGCTATAAGGTAAAATGATAATTAGAGTACAGAATTTTTATTTGCTCTGATAAAACTTAATAAAATATCAGTTGAGAGTTGCCTTCAAATTCAAGAGGATTGAGTCAGAGACCTGCTTTGGCTACATTATGGAGACCCTGTCTCAAAATAAGTGAATAAATTAGTTAGTTAAAATAATTAAAATATTAGTTAAAACTCTTATTGGCTGACCTTCCTTTAATAAATCCCTCAGCTTGGGAGTCAACATTTTAATTAACATCATAAATCTAAAATGTGATTGAAAGATGAAAACAAAGATAGTTTCACCCATTTTTAGATATTTGATAGTCATTGGCTTTTCTTATTTAATGAAATACCCCAAGTTCGATTATTTCAAATGGAAACCATCTAATTAGTAAATTATTGGGGCTTTGACAGTGTAGCCTATGTTCTTCTGAATAATTTGGTGTCTCCTGTAATTGCTGGTGAATTGACTTTTCTAAGAGCACTTCTTGTCCAACAATTAATTTCACCTTTGTGTAGTCCTATACTTCAGTTTGCTACTGAGCAGTCCTTCAAAAGGGACAAACATACAAGTCCTCTTGAAGTCTAGCCTCAAGCATACTATCATTTCTGCTGGATTCTACTGGCCAAACCAAAATCTCAAAGAAAGGATTGAGGATTCTCAAAGGATTGGTAAATCAGAAAGCCTTGGAGATGTCAAAGTAGATAGTTACTTGGGTATAAATACCCTGGCCAAAGACTCTCTTTTTAATTATGGAGTCTGCAGATATTCTAGTTTAAACACATAGAAATTATATCTCTGATACAGTCTCATGTTTAAAGTACAGGTTTCTGAGTTTTACTTTGGATGTGGTACACTGATAATTTCCTGATCAATATACTCTAGGATCATTAATATTTGTTGCAAACAAGAACATTGAGACTCAGATGTATTTAACTCTTTCTTGTCCAAACTTTTTAACTCTCTCTGTCATGTTACAGAACTTAGCTTCACTCCTGCTCTGTACCCTGAATTCGATTGTATGGAGATATTGGGGCTGTGGTGCTAATTTCAGGACTGGGTTCTTGTACAAACATCATAGATTGAGTCCCCCTAACCCCTCTAGTATCAAGAGTTTACTGGCTTGATCATATTTGCCCCACAATTGGTCTCAGTCCACTACCTGGGTCTGATTACTGCAACTCAAAGAGACTGTACCTTTTCCAGTTACTGATTATTGGAACAAGGAGGGGTGATAATTCCTACATAGTGAACTTGAACCAATAAGACAGCAGACAGAAAGGCGTTTGAGTATAAACTCCTGGCTCTCTCTTCCAATCGGACAAAATGCTTCAAGGAATCAGGAGAAAAAAAACCTTACATGCCTGATCAATCAGTCAGATTTCTTGTGCCTTTGTGAATGTCTTAACAAAGCATTGCCTTAACATTGGATTTTTCTCCTTCCTTGACTAAAATCTCTCTTTCCCTCATTTTTGATTCTAAGAGATTACATCTTGTCCAAAGAACATGTTTGTGAAATAATGTAGCTTTAAATTGTTTTTTTCTTTTGGTGATGGGTGGTGGTGGGGTGACTTTGGATAAAACACAGTAGCATATAAAAGTCCAGAAACTTGTACATTTGTTATTTTCTGCTAAGTAAGCATGTTGTTGGAGGACTTGTTAGCTTTAAATTTTGTCCAACAAATGAATGATGCTTGTATTTAGGAATAGTTTTGATTGACTGGAGCATATTGTGGTTTGTTCTGCTAAAGTTTAACATTTTATCTCCTGTGCTTTGGGACAGATTGGCAGAGTTACCTAGCTAGATATCATCTGTAGCCTGCCTACAACAAAGCCAGTTTTAGTAAAAAATGTTCTGTTAAGACTTTTTTTTTAACTTACAAAAAAAAAGACTATTTTTACTGGTCCATCATGGAGACAGAAACTCTTTAAAATTATAATGGCCTATAATATTAGTACAAGCCCAGGGTGAAAACTTTATGCTCTCTTCCCCTTTATAATGATACAATATAAGTTATAACTTGAATTCATTATATCATGTGACTACTACACTTTAAATAACACCAATTTCTATAGCAGTTAATTTTTCACTAGAAGCAAAGTAGAATATTACCATCACATGTCCAATATAGTCTGTTCATATCATAGACTGATTTTCTTACTACTTGCTCTGCTTAGAGAATTTTATGATGCTTGATTTTAAAGATAAATTTTAGGTGTTGTTGTTGTTGTTGTTTTATCACATGAATGGATTGTTCAAATACTAGTTTTGCCTTTGTGGTTTTTCCAGGAGTCACAAACAATTCAAATAGAATATTGCTGCAAAACGCACAGTAGTTTTCAGAATATCACAGCAGACTCATATAACCAAATATAAGTGAAAATAAAATACTTTCAAAGACTAATGCTTTTATCATTATTTATAATGTATATACAAGTACACACAGAGAGACACACAAAAGCTGCAACGTTCCTGTGAGACTCAAGCTTGTCAATTCTCCTTCTCGCATGTGGCTCCTGGTGACTTCAAATTCTATTTCTTGTGGTTATTATTACATCTAGTCATATTTATCTTTGTACCTACTTGCACTTATTTCTCATATGTTTTCTCCTGACAGTTTTGTTTGCACCACCTGCTTAATGACTTTATAAAAATTATTAGATTGTATGGAGCTGGAGAGATAATTCAGTGGTTGGTTAAGAACCCTGGGTTCAGTTCCCAGCATGCACATGGTGGTTAACTCTAGTTCCAGAGGATCTGATACCCTCTTTTGCCTTGTAAAGACACTGCATACACATGGTGCACAGTCATATGTACAGACAATACATATAATATAAACATATAATATAAAAAGAAATAAATCTTTTAAAGTATATTTAAAAATAAGGTTGCTGCTGATATTTTACTAATTTTAGACAAATTTGTTTTTCGCCCTTAGCCTTAAGTCATAGTTATTTTAATGTATGTTTCTTATTTTACTTTTTGATTATGTTTCTGCTTATTATCATTTTCTATTTCTATCAATGAAGTCTTTTTCCCACTTTTTCAATTGGAGAAATTCTGGCTCAATTTAGTGTAATTTGATGATGATGATGATGATGATGATGATGATGATGATGATGATGCCTATGCCATGGTGCACATGTAGAGGCTAGAGGACAGTCTTCTATAATTAGTTCTCTTCTTATACCAGAGGTTCTTTTCCTGCATCAAACTCAGACTGTCATGCTCGCATAGCAATTACCTTTACCTACTAAGAAATGTCAGTCCCCACCCACTTACCAGGTAATTTTAAGAGCTTTCTTTATAACCATGGACTTCCATTTTCCAGAGATTTTAATGTAAAAGAATACAACTTTCATAGCATTGAGTTATCGTTCATAAAACAAGGTACAAGAAAAATAGAACTATATTTAGTTAATAAACCTTGATGTGTTTTTCTCATTCATATTATATCAACTATGCAGAATTATACATATAAATGGGAAATAAAAGTGCTATAATTCAACAAGGTAAAACTAATTTTTGTGGCAAGAACAGTTGCTCATACCTATAACTCAACTTCTAGGACTCTGGAAGTTGAAACAGAAAGTTTCAAAGGTCCAATGCTAGCCTGAGCTATGCACTCAGACTCTGCTGATACAAAGAAACAAGTAAATAAATAAATAAATAGTTTAAAAGTGACTGCAATATGTTGGCCTCATATTAACTGATAGGAAAAGCAAAATATGAGCTGATAATTCCAAAAAGGAAAAGTATAGCATATAAACTAGAAATTTTGGTAGCCAAGAAAAGTGAATTAAAATTTATTCTAAGTATTTTAAAGATGTTTATTGCTTTATTTTGTCCTGCCATCATTGATTTATGGATTTGAAAATTATGTTATTAGACACAAACTAATCTTACATTTTTATAACTTTTGTACATATTGATTCTTACCAGAATGCTTTGTATCTTAAGGTTTTCTTTGTCTGATATCATTTGAGCCATACCAGATTTCTCGGGAAAGAAATCTCTACGGTCTCTTTTTAAATGTTTTTTATTATTATACTAATAATGGTGTTTACTACATACAGAAAATATAGTTGAATTTCATTTCTTTGAAAACCTCACAATTTAACTGCTTTGTAGTTGGGCTGAAGAATTACTCCACAAGAGGTAACCCAAGCCTGGCACTGTAAATTTGGCCAAAGTCCCCTGTCTGGGAGGTTACAAACCCTAGTGGAATACCTACTGGTTATGGGAGAAGGTGGAGATAGAATGGAGGATTGATACAATCTAATTACATTAGCAAATAATACACGTTTTAAAACATCACAAAGCCCACATGGGGTACATTCCTTTAATTCCAGTACTCAGGAGTCAGGCAAACTTTCTAGGCCAGTGTGGTCTACACAGTAAATTCTAATACAATCAGAGTCACAGCAAGACCCTGTCTCAAAACAAAAACAACCAATCAACCATTCATCCAAACAACCAAACAACAACAGCAAAGTCATACAATATCCAAAATATTCAAACAATCTACTTTTATTTTTATTTTATATAAAAACTGAGTTTTATTAATTTTTAAAACTTGTGAGATAAATTCATAAGGTGATAGAATTTTATCCTTTTTTATTTTTCTAAACAATCTACTTTTAATACGATTGTTTACATATTTAGATTTAGATTTGTCACAATACTTGCTCCCTACATATTAAGTATATTTTAGTTTTCTTTTCCTCTCTTATTTTCTCCACATTAAATAATTACAGTTTTTTTATTCCACTTCTCTTATAAAACTTCTATTGGAATTTTAAATTGGTAACTTCTAGTTATTTACTGTAGTTTAAGTATAATAACAACAATGACTTTCCCTTTGCTTTTTATTTAATGGTGTTTGGATTGTAACTCGCAGAATCAAACATTTACAAATGAACCATACTATCACCCCTTCTAATTTTCCACTGGATATGATCATTGGTGCTTTAAAGCACTGGATTATAATTTCTTCCTCTAGTGAGGACATACCTTTGTTTCTGTATGGCAGTGATATTAGGAAACCCAACCAATCAGGCATGGAGCTGTTTCACAGCTATCAGTCACTCTTAAGGCTGAACTATTTACTATTCAGTATTAGTCTTAAATTAGACGTCTTTGAGGCCATTTGTTCTTCACAGGCTGCAATCAGAAACCACCCCCCCACACACACATGCTGAAACCCATGAAACTTTCAGAAGCCCTAACATTTTCAGCTTCTCAGCCACCACTATTTGCTACATCTTTTCTCCTCAGGTGTATTCTGCCTTGCTTTTGAGTCTAGCCAAAGGCAGTGTTAGATTTTCAAATGCGCAGAAGTAAGTACGAACTTCCTATATGACTAGAGGCGATACATACTTGTTATGTTAAAAGCCTGTGGACCAAGAATCCCATTTCATAAATTCTCACTTGATTTGTAAGCAGAAAAGATCTAAACTAAACTTAGTGAACAGCCGTACTCTAAAAATCTCTTTCAGTCAGGCTATGATGATCATTGTTTTCACTCTACAGAAAAATATGATACCTACTTCCATCTTGTCTGTGAGAATTTTAGACTAGTTTCTTAGGACTGCTACACCAACCGATTGACCTAAACAGAAGGGATTTATTCTCCTAGTCTGGGGTTCTGCAGTATGAAATCAAAGTTTTATCAAGGTTGGTTCCTTAGGAGGCTGTGAAAGCCCATCAGCTCTATTTCACTTCTTTAGCTTCGGGCAGCTGCTGGCAGTACTTGGCATTCTTTAGCCTGCAGCTGTGACACTTTACCCTCTGCTTCTGTCATAGGCTCTATGCCTCTATGTCTAAATTCCCCTCCTATTATAAGAAAATCAGTGACATGAGCACAGGCCACCTTAATTCATTATGACCTTTTCTTAACTTGCTAGCACCAAAAGAGACCCCATCCTACCAGGGGATAGGTTTCTTACACACATTTTTGAATGACATAATTCATCTAAAAAAGCAATTAAGTACCAGGCGGCTGTCATCTTGCAGTTCCCTCATTCTTCTTGTATATAGGGCTTCTAGCTTTGTTGGAGTAGTTTCCATAGTAATTACTGACCAGGATTGAACAGTCAGCACTAAGTAAGAAGTGTTCTGTCACAACTCTGTTAGGGAAAGTGAGAAGGCTTAGTGGATAAAGAAACTGACATTTCACCATCATGAATCCTTTGGATAAACACTTTGCATTCCTTCCTCTGTGATATACTAGGAAGTTTGGGCATTTCAATCTCATTTATAGTACATCACTTTGAGTCTGTTTTATGCAACCAACAAAGTAATTTGTCAGAACTCTTTTAAGCCTTTCAAGTTGAAATGATGAATCCGAACTCTTTGCCTTATTTATTCTATTCCAGACTGCTCTGTGACCACTTCCCCCTTCAGAGACCCTAATCTCCAGAGTCACTCTACTTGGAGATAGGACCTTTAGAATGGTCATTAAAGCTAAGCAAGGCAGTAAAGACATGGCCATAATCCTACAGAGTCGGTGTCCTGAGAAGAGGAAGAGACAATAAAGCATTTTCTCTTTTTCCAGGTATACACTTCTAGTAGAAAGGCCATTAAAAGTAGAGTGAGAGAGCCCTCACTCAAAACCTAGCCTGATGGAGTCTTGGTCACAAAACCCAAGTCTTTCAAAATTCGAAGGAAATAGATTTTGATATTCAAATTGTCCTATCTTGGAAGATATTTAAGTTCCCTTGTCTTTGGGACATTCTGTTGTTGTAGCCTAATATAGGCTGATGTTCATAAACTCTGTATTTAATATTCTTTTCACTTTGACCCTGTATTTTTAGGATTGATTTGATTGAAACACATATTTCCCAGGTGTTTGAGCATGTAAATGAAAGAATCACACAACTGCAGGTCTTCTTCCAAGTTGCTGTTCTTTGACTATTTTTTTTTTTGAGACAAGGTCTGTCATAGCCTAGGCTCTAATTCCCAGTGTAGCTGAGGATGATCTTAAACTCCTATTCCTCCTGCCTCTGTCTCCCAAGAAATGGGTGACTGGCAGGAATTGCTATACCTGACAAAACCATGCTGCTCTTTGGTTTTCACACTAGAACTAAAGTATAGGTAGACGTGGAGAAGCAAGGATATTTGCGGGCTAAGTCCAGAAGGGGGTTATCAGTGCCTTACAGGTCAACCACTTCACTGAAGGTCGATGCATGTTGCTGAGAACCTGACCTTCTCAGAAGGTCCTAGAAGAGTTGATTCTGCTGGTGAAGCAGAACTTAAAACAGTGAGAGATGCTCTGCCTTCTTAGGAGCTTCTCATAGGATTGCACTCCAGTTTTAATATGTCACTATTCCCCAAAAACCAGTTCTCAGTTTATTCCTAGAGATGTTGTGAGGCTGGGAATTTAATGTGCATAATTCAGCACTGGCAGGAAGAATCCTTGGTTTGCTTCTCAGAAATCCCAGTTCCTTAACTACAAAAGATAAACATTCTTTTAGGTCAGACAAAAGTGTTTTTCCATCCTCTCTGTGGACATTGATATGCAAGTTTAAATCCCTGAATTTGTCCTTTTCTTCCTTTCTCCAGCACAGTTAAGAGAAACCCAACAGTCCTTTTATACTTTCTGGTGTAATATATTCTAAGATATCAAATACATGTTCATTCAAAACCATGCCATCCATACAGAGATATTTATGTATCTCCAATTCTGTAGTCTGCTGTTGACTACAAGTGCCTTCTTAATCCCTGGAAATATACTCATTGGCACTTTGAACTCTAACTTTAGTTCTGTAATATCCAAAACCAATTCAAAGAAGTCATTCATGTCACTCACTATTGTTCTGAAACTGCATTTGGTATAAATCTATATCTTCAACTTTAATCAAAAGAAATCATTAATATCTATCTCTAGACATTTCTATATTCATATCAGAATTTCTTTAAAGTGACATTATTAGTGATATGGAGATGTAGATCATTTTGTGAATTGTGGGGATTTTACCAATATCCCTAGTCTCTATTTATTAGATATCAATAGAAAAGGCATGTACCCACACTGAGTGAGAACATTGCCAAATGTTCTGTGAGGAACAAAATTGATGCCTGGTGAGAACCACCAGTATGTCTATTCCTATCATCTATATTTATTTCTCAGTTCTGTATCTTTCTAAGACAGATTTGTTATATAGTACTGAGTTCATCTGGTTTATTAAAGCTAGCTAAGTAGTCTCCGTATGACTATTTTCTCCCATTGGTTGTAAAAGTTCTCTGCTGGTTGTTTTTTTGTCAACTTTACACAAACTAGAGAGAGTTGGGAAGAGGGAACATCAATTGAGGAGTTCCCTCTGTCAGATTTGCCTGAAGGCAAGTCTTTGGGGGTCATTTTCTTGATTAATGATTGATGTGGGAGGACCCTTCCCACTGGGGCCAATGCCACCTATGGATCTTGGTTGTATGTACAGGCAAATTAAGTGAACTACATAGAACAAACCAGTAAGCAGTTTTCCTCAATGGTCTATTGCCTCCAGGTTCCTACCTTTTATCCCGTTGATGACAGATCATAACCAAAATGTATGTCAAAAAATAAATTCTTCTACAAGCTATTTATCACAACAACAGAAATCAAAAATTAGGAAATATCCAAGATCCCTTGGGATGTTACCCAAAATGGAAGCCCATAAGCAGGATGAAACCATCAAGCCTACGTCAGTTCTTGTGGCTTTGGACCTTGGTAATAATAGTGACCAGCAGAAGTGGTGCTCTTTGTCATAAAGTTATCTATCTGATTCAAGAGTCTGAAAAACTGAAGGAGGATCAGAGAGATGTAAGTCATTTTCAGGGTCATGTGTTGCTTCAGATCAGCAGTGTGAGACAGCAGAACAATGCACATGGGCTTCAAAATAGGCAGCTCTCTCCATCTAGCCGATTCATTCCCAGAAATCTACTGTTTCACTGGCCCGAGTCCAAAATGAACAAGAGGATGCAGATGGGGAAGTAGAGTACAATTTTTGCAAGTTGACACATTAGAAACTATTACAAGATAGTTTACTCAAAGCAGAATCCAAAGTAAGCCAAGAGTCAAATGAAAGTATTGATCAAGCTGGGACAATTTGCAATTACAAAGATTAACTACAAGAGAAATGGTAACTTTATACAAATCAAGCACATATTAAATATCTAGGATACTCCAGAACTCCTTAAAACATGGTTTTTCCTTATTAATGAGGTCACAATGATGGATCCAGCAACTGTGCCTTGTGGACTGGGACAAGAACTGCAAGAGCATCTCGAGAGTTATGAGGTTTGAATATGGTTTATCATCACCAAAATTCATGCAGAAGCCTGGTCCCTCCTGTGGCAGTATGGAATGGTGGTGGAAACATTAAGCAGCATTTTGGATCATAGAGCCATTTGTCTTGAGAGGGCCTAATGCCTGCATTGCAGGAAGGAGGTAGTTTTTGTGGCACCTAAATGACAATGTTTAACATGAAATCAGGTTATTGCTAACTCACCTGAGCTTCCCACATGATATCTTCTGGGCACACTTGCCTGCTTTCACTTACCTTTCTCTGCCAACTTGTGAAACAATTTGCACTGTTCTAGTAACGCCAGATGAAGAAAATCAGCACTCAACATATGGTACAGTTTCATCTCACATCGATATTCCCAAATCCAAGAATGGAAATGGGAGTGATACCTCTTGCTGTTAATACTAATAACACTCTGGCAAAAGTCTTGCTTTCACTCCAGTTACTTCAGGATGGTCTAGGGCCCTTAGTTTTAAAGAGAGGGCTGCTTTATAAGGTGTATTGGCTCTTTCTATCATCATTATGACCAAGTAGCCATCATAAACAACGTAAGGGAGAAAGTTTGTTGATGCTCATGGCTTCAGAGTGTTCAGTGTTGTCTTCAAAGGGCAGCTTTACATTTGTAGCACACTAGCAACATCAGGATAGTGGGTACATGGCAAGACTAGTGAATAGCTAGTGTCCAGGACAACTGCTGCACTTTTGCTCTGAAGGTTGATCAGACTTGGAAGCAATGTTTCTTCATTTCTTTTTTTTTCTTCATTTCTTTCTTAAGTAAAATTTGTCAGCCCTGGCTAAAGTCACCACAAGGCCTGTGTGGGTAGGGATAGTCACCATCTGACTGTAATTTACAGGTTATTATAGAACTCATCATTGCTTAAATTCATCACAAAAAAGGGCCTCATTTTAGTGATTTCAGTGTCCTGTAAAATATCTTAGTGAGAAGAAAACTGTTTTCATCTAGGATGTTAGTCATTTCTAACTAGATGCATATTAATCACATTAAATATTTCCTGGGTAATGACTAAATCAAAAATTTTCAGGCATGAGGATTTTGTATGGGATGCCTGAATAATCATTACACAGAGAAGAGTCAGGGAGTGGGGTTTAGAGGATTTTGACAGGAAAAAAAAATAAAGAGCAGACCAGGCAAAGTTGGATTGGATGGGCCATTTGATCAGAGAGGGTATGGTAAGGATTCTGGCAGCCCAGATGACAATGTTGCAGTTATAGTCCATAAAAGATAATTCTCTTGAATAAAAGGAAGAATATGTAAAGCAAATGAAATAGAAAGGTGTCTTTTAAATTTTTAGTTATTACACTGTTTTGACTTCTTTCTTTTCTTCCTCCCTCCTTCCCTCCCTCCCTCCCTCCCTCCCTCCCTCCCTCCCTCCCTCCCTCCCTCCCTTCCTTCCTTCCTTCCTTCCTTCCTTCCTTCCTTTCTCACTTTACACACCATTTATCAAGAAATCTAATATCTATTGCAGAATATTCCTTGAATCTGATACTGTGTTCTTGTTTCTTTTAAGCCATGTGTGTGTGTTACCCATACAACACAGCCTGCGGATGTAGGTTCTCTCTGTCCGCTTTGTTTTTGAGGCATCTGTATCTACAACTTGCAGCCGATTCTCTTATATCTACCCCCTATTTTACCTTGGGGAGACCTGGGTCTAGGTAGGCAGGTTTATGCAGCAAGTTCTTTCACAGCTGGGACATCTTGCTGTCCTGACTTCTTCCCTTTTTCTACCCCACGCTTTTACCCTAGTCTGTGTGATGATTGATTTCAACACTTTCTCCATTTCTCTCCTAACACACTCAGTCTACACCCGCCTGTATAAATAGTGCATCCTCTCCAACTTCACTCATTTTGCTCCTCTTTTTCATGTCAAAATCCTTTACACCCACTTTCTGACTCTTAGCTGCATGATGCTTACTCAACCATCCCGTACAAAACCCTCACAGCCTGTGACTTTTTCATTTAAGCATTAGACAGGAAATATTCATTGTGATTAATATGCATTTAGATAGAAATGACTAACAAACATCCCAGATGAAAACTGTTTTCTTCTCAGTGGGGTATTTTGAAGGGCACTGAAATCACCCAAATGAGGCTCTCTTCTTGTGATGAATAGTTTTAAGCAATGATGAGCTCTATAATCACCTGCAAATTATAGTCATTTGGTGACTGTCCCTACCCACACAGGTCTTGGGATCACTTTTCCAGGACTGGCAAGTTTACTTAAGAAGAAACAGGAGGAGGATCAAGAGCCAGAGGAGTAGGAGGAGCAGAAAGCGCATTGTTTCCAACTTTGATTACAGTCATAGCAAAAGTGCAACAAGTTGACCTTCACCTTTGCTATTCGCTAATCTTGCTGGGATCCCACCATCCTAAAGTCGTTGTTATGTTACAAATGGAAAAAAAAATAAAGCCCTTTGAATTCACAGTAATGAGCATAGCTGCTTTCCCTTATGGTCCTGGATAAGGACAGCAAGATTTTACTTACAATATTGTGGTTTGAATATGATTTGTCTTCACCAAAAATCATGCAGAAACTTAGTCCTTAATGTAGCAGGGTTTTGGATCATAGAGTGATTCGTCTTGAGAGGACCTAATGCCCATATTGCAGGAATGAGTTAAGTTTTGTGAGATTTAAATGACTGTGCTTATCATAAAAGGAGGTTGTTGCTGAGTTTTGTGTTCTTTGCTCACCTGAGGTTCCTGATTTTAACTGTAATCTCTTCAGAACACGCTTCTGCTTCTCGGTCAATTTGTGATGCAGTTTGCACTATCAGATGCACTATCAACACCTAACATATGGTACTGGTTCCCCCCCCCCACACACACACACACACTGATATTTCTAAATCCAAAAATGGAAATGGGAGTGGTCTCTTGCTGTTAGTACTAATGACATGCTGGGCAAAGTCTTGCTTTCACTCCAGTTACCTCAGGCTAATGGTCTAGCGCCCTCAGTTTTCAATGCTTTGTAAGGTGTTTTGGTTATTTTTTTCAAATCATTACTGTGATCAAACAGCTGCCAGAACCAAAAGGGAAGAAATATTTTAGCTCAGGGCTTCAGAGGGCTCCATTTGTGCTTCCTTACTCCCATGTGATTAGAATATTATGGCAGTTGAATATATCAGAGGAAAGATCCATATCTCATGTCCAAAAAGAAATAGAGTGTGGAATGTAGGAAGGGGCCACTATTTATAACTTCATGGCCATTACTCTAGTGACCTACTGCTTCAGATTATGCTCTAAAATCTTCTTTCCATCACTTCATAAGAATGCTATCAATCAAATTAAGAATCTCTGTATGGATTTAGGCAGTGACTAGGTCTGAATCCTAAATATACATTGCTTCCCAGGAGTTCCATAGTTGGAGACTATTGAGGACACTTCATATTTAAATTATAAAAAGTTAGGTTCTTTAAAAAAAAATCAGTCCTCTGAGCTGGCAGTTGAGAGTACTGTAGAATCACTGTCTGTGAGATGAGGTAGCTGAGAAGGGAGCTAATGTCTGACCAATCTCATTGCCAAGGGGGAAATTGGCCTGTTTCTACTATACAATGGATCAAGAACAATATGCTCATGACTAGGAGATCTCTTGATGTGTTCCATGGCCAGCACAGCTCTGGACATGAGAGGGACCTGGAAAGGAGTGTAATGGTAGACAGAGGCACAAGACTCTAAGTTCACCAGAAGAATGAATGATTTTTTCTCCACTACTGATTTAATAGTGTTTAACTAGCTACTAGAGATAACGCTGCAAGCAGAGCTTGAGCTAACAGTACCTTTTTCAGTTTTATCTGAGTTCTTTCTGTTGAAAGTCCTTGTCCTTATAGCCTTGTTTTGCCCTAAGGGACATTCCTCCTAGGTTTTATCTGGTGCCTGCTAGGTTTTCTGAAGTCATAGGGCCAAGGACAAGTTGGAGTTGGGGTGAGGATGGCAGGCACTGACTGGATAAGGGGTTTGTGCTTAGCAGAAACTTAAGACCATTCTGACTCAAACTAATATGCTCCTTAGTATCCTCAGCTCTTATGGTGAAAGTTACTGGTAAACTATAGCATCCCCATTTAGGTAAGAATGCCAACAGACTACATTTTTCAGCAATGAAGTTTTGAATTCCCCAGCAAGTTAAAAGACCAAAAGAAATAAAGTGTCTGTTGAAGGCAGTGGAATATGAGATTTAGTGAAAAAAGGCAATTATGCATACCTGCTTATAACCTCATGACTAAAATGAGGATTATAATGTTAACTCATAATTTTACTATTTTTATTTAATTATTTGACATCACATTTTAGGATTTTGATTCCTTTCTTTGTGTTACCCTTACATCATGTAAGAAAAGACTTGCTGATCATTGTAACTATATCCTACCTAATTTGCAACACAAAAATAGAAAAAGCAGAAAGTATCTAAGAGAAAGAGTGAAAGGAGGAAAGAGAGAAAAAAACCACTTATTTTCAAAAACTGGATCATATAACCAGGCAGGGTGATACAGATCTCAAATCCCAGCTACTTGGCAGATTGAAACAGATGAATAGCAGGTTCATAGCTTGCCTGCCCTATACAGAATGAGCTGAAGGTCAACACAGGCAATTCAGTGAGCCTGTCTCAAAGGAGAATAAAAGAGAACCAAACACAGGTACCAATATTCAATCCCATATACAAGAAGAAAAAAGTGGTTCTTGTGATTGTGGAGGCTTGATGTTTTAGCCAGTTCAAGTTGCTTTGACAAAATATTAAAAGCAATGTTATCATTCATTAACAACACAAATATATTTCTCAGAGTTCTAGAAGTTGGGAAGTACATAATCATGGTCAAGAACATTCAGAGTCCGGTTCATAGATTATGCCTTTTAGCTAGAGCCTCATGCAGTCATAAGGATAAGCAATTTCTTTCTGGCTTCTTTTGATAAGGGCACCAATACTATGCATGAGAGCAGAACACCTCTGACCTAATCATGTCCCAAAGGTCCCTCATTCTAATACCATCACTTTGACGGTCAGGATTTCAAAATATGAACATTAGGAGAAATACACTCAATCAGACCACAACACATACTAAGTTTCTGAATGGGATGAATGGGATGGGCTAGCAGCCTTGATATCTGGAGAAAAGGTGCAATTTGAGTTCAAAAGTAGTGGGGATGTGGCTACAGAATTTCATGCTGTTTAGAGGAAGCCTGTCTTTGTTCTCCCAAAGCCTTCAATTGAATGTTTGAGTCCTATCAAAATTATGAAATGCCAGCTGCTCATTACAGACCAGCAGCATGCTAAGTCTTAATCTTATCCAAATAACATTTTACAGAGACATTTAAAATAATATTTGCCCAAATATCTGAGAACCATGGCCCAGACAAGTTGACACGAACTTAATCCCCACACTAGTTCCAAAGATCCTTCCCTAAAATGTATACTCATTGGGAAAATGAAGTCCTGTCCTAAAACATGAAGAGAATGTTCTTTGTGTGAAGGAGCAAAGCTATAAATTGAAGTCTTATAAAGGACTTGAACTGCCCCCATCAGGATGAATCCATGCAGACTTAGAAGAGGAATCATTCAGAAAATTAGTTAAATGTACTGTTATGAGGATTTTTTTCTTCATAATTTGCTCCTTGTAGAGAATTTCATTCAGTTACTAGTAAATATGATTAAAGTAAACAGGACATGTTCACATTCCCATTCTCTGAGCAACGAATGAATGATTGGAAACTTCAGTATTCAAAGACCATGGAGTTCCCTTGGTAAAATTGACACTTATTTAAAAGAAAATATATAGAGATTTGGAAAATCACTGGAATTTGAAAATTTATTTTGGTCATTTGGACAAAATATGAGGGACAAGGAGTTCTGAGACGGTAGGTCCATGTGAAGTAATACTATGCTAAAAATGTAAGAACAAAGGAGAAATGTTTATTTGCATAATTAATAAGATTATACATACTGAGAGAAGATCAGATAATATTAGGAAAAATTGCATTCAGGTAAAATCTAGAATTACTAACTTTAAACATGCAAGGAATTCAGGAAAATGGGTTGAAAATTACAAAAAGCACAGTACTTTCAGAATAATTGGGAACACTATGAGAGATCAGGAAATTGATATGCTCAAGGAAATGAAAGAATGAATCTCTCTCTCTCTCTAGCTCTCTCTCTCTCTCTCTCTCTCTGTGTGTGTGTGTGTGTGGGGGTATGTGTGTGTGTGTTGGAGAGAGAAAGAATTTCTTCTGTGTCTTCTACAAAATCTGATGGTGTAAATGAAACAAAGTAAAACTATCAGGCACATGCTCTGTCTTGCTCCTTCAGACCAACTCAGGACTTAATATTATGGAATGAGAGAACAGAAGGACATTTTTTTAAGCTACAAAAGTGTTACAGCTTTCCTAGAAAACTGGATTCTGATTTCTTACCTCCTTGTGACTTTTAGGAGAAATCACAAACTAATTAGAAGACTGCGATATTGGTCCACTTTCCAGTGGTAAAATCAATAAGAAAAAACTATCTGTAGCAGAGTGTAGAGGTCAGTGGTCAAGCACTTCCCTAGCATGTGTGACATGAATGAGGACTAAGTCTGATGCCTTACACCACACAAAAAGTAAGGAAAAAAAGACATCAAAAGAATAATAGATCTGATCAAGGAAAAAATGAAATGAGTTGCATTACCAAAGGAAATAAATCAAAATGAAAAGCAAATTACAAATGAATAAAATATTTACAATATATATTACAGACATAAACTTGATAGCTTTAATATGAAAAACCTTCTAAAATAATGAGGAATGACAAATTGCTGCAATAGAATAATAGGCAAAATGTATAAACTATCATTTTACATTAAAAGAAGTATTATGTGCCTGAGAACGGGTCAGCGCTGTGGTCGTCTGGGTGCCAGATCGGCAGGCCATCGCGTCTGCAGGTGAGCTGCGCCACGGAGAGAGTGCAGATTGCACTCCACCATCTTTGCTCCAGTGACTGGGAAGTTGGGACAGCCAGGTTCTGAGACAGACAGGCATTATATCGCTTGGGTCTCAGGCGGCTTGTGTGTATGCGGCTCCCAAGTGCAGGGCTGATCTGCAGTAACCAGCTTGCTAGCTCTGCTGTGGGTCTTCTGCCTGACAGAGGGATGCCCCCTCCCCCCCCAGGAGAGATCACACACCCCTGCACAGGGCAGGAGCCTACCAGCCTCCCTTTGGCGACCTCTGCTCCAGGAATCCACTAGGCTGAGCCTTTGGAGGTGCAAGGCCTCCCCAATATAAGATCACTTGGGGCAAGGCACATTAGGGTTCCAAAGTCACTCAGGAGCAGGCAGGCCCCAGAAATCGGTGCCAGGGGAATCCTGGCAATCCAGGGGGGGCAGAAATAGCTTTGCAGGCTCAAAGGAAGTCCAACCAACAGCCAGTGGCAGCAGGACCAACTAACACCAGAGGTATCCAGATGGCAAAAGGCAAACGTAGGAATGTTACTAACAGAAATCAAAGTAATGTGGGACCATCCGAACACAACTCTCCAACAGCAGCAAGTCCTGGATACCCCACCACACCCGAAAGACAAGATCTGGATTTAAAATCACTTCTCATGATGCTATTAGAGGATCACAAGAAGGACACAAATATATCTCATAAAGAGTTACAGGAGACCATGAATCAACGGTTAGAAGCCCTTACAAAGGAAACACAAAAATCGCTTAGAGAAATGCGGGAGAACATGGATCAAAAGATGGAGGCGCACAAGGAGACAACACAAAAATCGCTTAACGAGATGAATCAACGGGTAGATGCACTCACAAAGGAATCACAAAATTGGCATAAAGAAATGCAGAAGAATATGGGTCAACAGATGGATGCCCATAAGGAGGCAACACAAAAGCTGCTTAAAGAAATGAATCAACGGTTAGATGCCCTTACAAAGGAAACACGAGAACTGCTTAAAGAAATGCAGGAGACAATGGATCAACAGATGGATTCCCATGAGGAGGAAACACAAAAATCACTCAGAGAAATGCAGGAGAACGTGGGTCATCAGGAAGAAATCCTGAAAGAGGCAATGCAAAAATACCGTAAAGAAATACAGGAAAATACAAACAAACAAGTGAAGGATCTCAGCAAATCCATCCAGGAACTAAAAAAGGAAGTAGAAACAACTAAGAAATCACAAAGGGAGACAACTTTGGAGATAGAAAACCTTGGGAAGAAATCAGGAGTCATAGATGCAAACATCAACAATAGAATACAAGAGATGGAAGAAAGAATCTCAGGTGCTGAAGACTCCATAGAAAGCATCTACTCAACAGTCAAAGAAAGTGCAAAATGCAAAAAACGTGTAACCCAAAACATCCAGGAAATCCAGGACACAATGAGAAGACCAAACCTAAGGATTATAGGTATAGATGAGAGTGAAGATTTGCAACTTAAAGGGCCAGTAAACATCTTCAACAAAATTATGGAGGAAAACTTCCCTAACTTAAAGAGAGAGATGCCGATGAACGTACAAGAAGCCTACAGAACTCCAAACAGACTGGACCAGAAGAGAAATACCTCCCGTCACATAATAATCAAAACACCGAATGTTCTAAACAAAGAAAGAATACTAAAAGCAGTAAGAGAAAAGGGCCAAGTAACATAAAAAGGAAGACCTATCCGAATCACATCAGACTTCTCACCAGAGACTATGAAAGCCAGAAGATCCTGGGCAGATCTCATGCAGACACTAAGACAGCACAAATGCCAGCCTAGACTACTATACCCAGCAAAACTCTCAATCACCATAGATGGAGAGACCAAGATATTCCATGATAAAATCAAATTTTCACAATATCTTTCCACAAATCCAGCCCTGCAACGGATAATAGGTGGAAACCTCCAATACAGGGAGAGAAACAACACCCTGGAAAAAATGAGATAATAACCTTCTTGAATCAAACCCAAAAGTAGATAACCACTCAAACATAAAGAGAGCGTCAAGAATGGCAGATGGCAATAATCACTATGCCTTAATCTCTCTTAATATCAATGGTCTCAATTCCCCAATTAAAAGACATAGACTAGCAGACTGGATACGTAAACAGGACCCAGCATTTTGCTGCATGCAGGAAACGCACCTCAGTGTCAAAGACAAACACTACCTCAGAGTAAAAGGCTGGAAAACAATTTTACAAGCAAATGGCCCCAAGAAACGAGGTGGAGTAGCCATCCTAATATCGGATAAAATTGATTTTCAACCTAAAGTCATCAAAAAAGACACAGAAGGACACTACATACTGATCAAGGGAAAAATCCACCATCAAGAACTCTCAATTCTGAATATCTATGCTCCAAATGCAAGGGCACCCTCATTCGTAAAAGAAACTTTACTAAAACTCAAAGCACACATCGCACTGCACACAATAATAGTGGGTGACTTCAACACCCCGCTCTCTGAAATGGATTGTTCAGGAAAGCAGAAACTAAACAGGGACACAGTGAATCTAATTGAAGCCTTGGACCAAATGGAACTAACTGATATATATAGAACATTTCATCCTAGAGCTAAAGAATACACCTTCTTCTCAGCAACTCATGGTACCTTCTCCAAAATTGACCATATAATTGGTCACAAATCAGACCTCAACAGATACAAGAAGATAGAACTAATCCCATGCCTCCTATCAGATCACTATGGAATAAGGGTGGTCTTCAATGGCAACAAAAACAAAAGAAAACCCACATACACATGGAGGCTGAACAATGCTCTACTCAATGATAACTTGGTCAAGGTGGAAATAAAGAAAGAAATCAAAGACTTTTTGAAAGTTAATGAAAATGAAGGCACAACATACCCTAATTTATGGGACACAATGAAAGCAGTGCTAAGAGGAAAATTCATAGCCCTGAGTGCCGCCAAAAAGAAACGGGAGACAGCATACACTAACAGCTTAATGGCACACCTGAAAGCCCTGGAACATAAAGAAGCAAATACACCAAAGAGGAGTAGAAGGCAGGAAATCATCAAACTCAGGGCTGAAATCAATCAAGTAGAAACAAATAAAACCATACAAAGAATCAACAAAACGAGGAGTTGGTTCTTTGAGAAAATCAACAAGATAGATAAGCCCTTAGCCAGACTAACCAGAGGGCACTGAGATAGTATCCAAATTAATAAAATCAGAAACGAAAAGGGAGAGATAACAACAGAAACTGAGGAAATTCAAAAAATCATCAGATCCTACTACAAAAACCTGTATTCAACACAACTAGAAAATCTTGAGGAAATGGACAATTTCCTTGACAGATACCAAGTACCAAAATTAAATCAGGATCAAATAGACCATCTAAACCGTCCTATAACCCCTGAAGAAATAGAAGTTGTCTTTGGAAGTCTTCCAACCAAAAAAAGCACAGGTCCAGATGGTTTTAGTGCAGAATTCTATCAGACCTTCAAAGAAGACCTAACACCAATACTCTTCAAACTGTTCCACAAAATAGAAACAGAAGGAACACTACCCAACTCGTTCTATGAAGCCACAATTACACTAATACCAAAAGCACACAAAGATCCGACAAAGAAAGAGTATCTCAGGCCAATCTCTCTTATGAATATCGATGCAAAAATACTCAATAAAATTCTTGCCAACTGAATCCAAGAACACATCAAAACGATCATCCACCACGATCAAGTAGGCTTCATCCCAGGGATGCAGGGATGGTTCAATATAAGGAAATCCATCAATGTAATCCACTACATAAACAATCTCAAAGAAAAAAACCACATGGTCATCTCATTAGATGCTGAGAAAGCATTTGACAAAATTCAGCATCCTTTCATGCTAAAGGTCTTGGAAAGATCAGGAATTCAAGGCCCATATCTAAACATAGTAAAAGCAATTTACAGCAAACCGGTAGCCAGCATCAATCTAAATGGAGAGAAACTTGAAGCAATCCCACTAAAATCAGGGACTAGACAAGGCTGCCCTCTCTCTCCATATCTTTTCAATATAGTACTTGAAGTTCTAGCTAGAGCAATTAGACAACAAAAAGAGGTCAAAGGGATACAAATTGGAAAGGAAGAAGTCAAACTATCACTATTTGCAGACGCTATGATAGTATACTTAAGCGACCCAAAGAACTCCACCAGAGAACTCCTACAGCTGATAAACGACTTCAGCAAAGTGGCCGGATATAAAATCAACTCAAGCAAGTCAGAAGCCTTCCTATACTCAAAGGATAAGCAGGCTGAGAAAGAAGTAAGAGAAATAATACCCTTCACAATAGCCACAAACCATATTAAGTATCTTGGCGTGACTCTAACCAAACAAGTGAAAGATCTGTATGACAAGAACTTCAAGTCTCTGAAGAAAGAAATTGAAGAAGACCTCAGAAGATGGAAAAATCTGCCATGCTCATGGATTGGCAGGATTAATATAGTAAAAATGAGCATCTTACCAAAAGTAATACACAGATTCAATGCAATCCCCGTCAAAATCCCAACTCAATTCTTCATAGAGTTAGAAAGAGCAATTCAAAAATTCATCTGGAATAACAGAAAACCCAGCATAGCTAAAACTTTTCTCAAGAGTAAAAGCACCTCTGGGGGAATCAGTATCCCGGACCTCAAGCTGTACTACAGAGCAATAGTGTTAAAAACTGCATGGTATTTGTACAGTAACAGACATGTAGATCAATGGAACAGAATTGAAGACCCAGAAATGAATCCACACTACTATGGTCACTTGATCTTTGACAAAGGAGCTAAAACCATCCAGTGGAAAAAAGATAGCCTTTTCAACAAATGGTGCTGGCTCAGCTGGAGGTCAACATGCAGAAGAATGCAAATTGACCCTTCCTTATCTCCTTGCACTAAGCTCAATTCTAAGTGGATCAAAGATCTCCACATAAAAGCAGACACACTGAAACTAATAGAAGGGAAACTAGGGAAGAACCTTGAACATATGGGCACAGGGGAGAATTTCCTGAACAGAACTCCAATAGCTTATGCTCTAAAATCAAGAATAGACAAATGGGACCTCATTAAATTACAAAGTTTTTGCAAGGCAAAAGACACTGTCAAAAAGACAAAGCGGCAACCAACTAACTGGGAAATGATCTTTACCAACCTTACATCCGACAGAGGGCTAATATCCAAGATATACAAATAACTCAAGAAGTTAAACTCCAGAGAGGCAAGTAACCCTATTAAAAAATGGGGTACAGAGCTACCCAAAGAGTTCTCACCTGAAGAATATCTAATGGCTGAGAAGCACCTAAAGAGATGTTCATCATCCTTAGTCATTAGGGAAATGCAAATCAAAACAACCCTGAGATTCCATCTCACACCAGTCAGGATGGCTAAGATCAAAAACACAGGAGACAGCAGTTGTTGGCGAGGATGTGGAGAAAGAGGAACACTCCTCCACTGCTGGTGGAATTGCAAGCTGGTACAACCACTCTGGAAAGCAGTCTGGCGGTTCCTCAGAAAACTGGGCATGACACTCCAGGAGGATCCGGCTATACCACTCCTGGGCATATACCCAGGGACTTTACCTGCATGCAATAAGGACACATGCTCCACTATGTTCATAGCAGCCTTATTTATAATAGCCAGAAGCTGGAAAGAACCCAGATGTCCCTCAACGGAGGAATGGATTCAGAAGATGTGGTATATCTTCACAATGGAATACTACTGTGCAATTAAAAACAATGAATTCACGAAATTCCTAGGCAAATGGTCAGATCTTGAAAATATCATCCTTAGTGAGGTAACCCAATCACAAAAGAACACACATGGTATGCAGTCACTGATAAGGGGATATTGACCCAGAATCTCGGAATACCCTAGACACAATCCGCATATCAATAGATTTCTAAAAAGATGGTAGGAGAGACCCCTGGTCCTGGAAAGACTGGATGTAGGGGAACTCCAGTACAGAGTAACGAGAGGGGGTTGAATGGAGAAAAGAGGGAGGGAAGGGGGCTTATGGGACTTTCGGGGAGGGAGGAAACGGGAAAGGGGAAGTGATTTTGAATGTAAATTAAAAAATAAAATAAAATAAATAATAAAAAAAAGAAGTATTATGGCCAACAGGCATATAAGATATTCAAATACACTAGTGCTAACCAAGAATGCAAATTATGATTTTTGCTTCTGGCCAGGATAAATAACAGGGGCCAGATTTATTCTCACACATGAAACAATTAAATAAATGAAAATGAAATAAATGAGCAATGGTTTTTAAGACACTGGGTAAGAGGTAGTGAAGGACAATGATCTTTATGAGACCAAATCAAATGAGGTGAATCCTGAGATTACATTAATTTATTGCCTGGAGATATCTAAACTAGGGTACTTAGATGGAAACCCTGGGAAAAGCATGGAGAATTCAGTTTAGGAGACAGAGCTGGGAGACCAGAGAGTCCCAAGAAAGCTGGAGTTCACAAGGCAGAATTCTGAGAAAAATTCACAGGGGATCCTATAGCCAGAGTTCTAGAGAGGACTGTCCTTAATCTTTTTAAAAATATTCTCAAGCCATGCACAGAAGAAACTACCCAAGGCTAGGGAATAACCATTTGGAGAGTTTAATGTACTATAGGGAATTTTTACTCAAGAGTGTGAATAGAGCCCTCTCCCACCAGTTAGACTGAAAAGAGTTCTAATTCTCTGTGCATGGCATGGATCAGCTTGAGAGATCTTTCTTGAGAAATAACAGGCTCTTTATAGTTCACTGCACTGTAACTGAGAAATCACCAAAGCAAGTTTATTGCATTATACCTAACAAATCATAAATACAAGATGCAAGGCATCTCAAGTTTTAGCACCAAAAGTAATCATACCAGTAGGAAAAGGTTTTATTTTCAATCTTTCAGAAAAAGAAAAGCATTTAGAAACCAAAAAGGTAAAGTCATAATATTTACATAGGATTTAGTCAGCTTTCTTTTTTAGTAAAGTAAAGAGGTTTACTTAGCTTCATTTTGGAGAATTAAATTTCAACATTGAGTTGGGGATAGGTGGGTATTTCTCTGGCCTCTGATCAGGGCAGAAGGTGACAGCATATCATATCACAGTTAGAGGCCAACTATGATCCAATGGTCACATCTCAAACTAAAACAAATAAGAAAAAGACAGACAGGTTTTCCCCTTTAATAGTAATCCTCTCCCAAAAAATGCCTAAAAGATGCATGGAAATACCTAACAAGGTCATATATTCATGTGCACAATGACCTAAGAACCTTCTACTAGTTCTTACTCCATTATGTTACCTCTTCAGGCTTCCACCAACTCGACAAAACAAACAAACAAACAAAAACACAATCTTGGGAACAAAGTCTTCAATCACTGTAAACCTGTAGGGGCCACAGAAAGTAATCAAATTCTCATTGCATTCAATCATATCTTTTAAAGATTACAAAGAAGCAGGATAGCCTTACATGAATTGACCAACATGTAAATTATCAGTCAATGGAAATTAATAGAAAACTAACTCTGATGCTAGCATTAGCAGACAAGAGTGTTGTAACACTCATCAGAAGTGTAGTCTGTGTGTTGACAAAGCAGACAGAGTGTATAGATTTAAATACCCCAAGAGAATTTATAGAAAAAAAACAAGTATAAAATGTAGGCATAATTTTTTTTCCAACCTACTTTTAATAAGGGTTTAAACTCTACTCTAGTCCACTACCCAGAAGAAGTAGTGGAAGGGAAAAGTTACTAGGATATGGGGGAAGTGGACCTGTTCAGCAATAGTTCTTTAGGCATGAGATTGATTTTTCTGGCAGCAGTTCAATCCCATAGCAAACGCTAAATATGATTTAGCAAGTGCAGACCAGTCCTCTAGACAGGCAGACATCAGGCAGGGAGCAGCAGCTACAGTCCAGTCCTTTCAACAAGCAGACACCAGGCAGCTGTAGTTCAATCCTGAAGAAACTGCCAGTCTGGCCAACTGGCCGGAGGCAAGGATATAGAAGTGGCAAGCTGCTGCAGCAACCTCATGAGCAGTTCTTGGGCCAGTTCCTCTCAATGGTGGCAATGTCACAAGTTGAGGTCAACAATGCTATGTAAGGCAAACCAACATATGTGTCTATAGCAAAGGATAGCAAGGCAGAGCAAACCAAACCAATGCTCACTGCTTCTCTCCCACTGTCTGTGGGGTCATATTTATACTCCTTTATCAAGAGTCCTTTCACGTGTTCGCTATATCAAAACATCCTGTGACCTGTGTCTACTTCAGGAAAACAGTTTTTCATGTGTTTGACTTAGCAAGACATCCTTTTACCTCTATGCCCCAGCAAAACATCATTTGACATAACTAACTTTCCAACGGGACTAGAAGTTTCAACTTTAATAAAATATGAGTACAAAAATAAGAGTAAGTTTTATTAAAATATACGAGTCATTTAAAAAGTTATTAGTCAAAGATGTAGCTTAAGTCCCTAATAGTGTAGGAAAACGAATCAGGGAACATGAACAAACAATTCAAACTCTAATGTAAAAAAGAGATTTATTATTAATGTGTGAGACTAAATATGGCATACTTGTGATGCTTGCAGGGCCCAGAAGAAGTTATTGGACACCCTGAGACTGGGAATTGAACCTGGGTCCTCGGTAAGAGCAGTCAGTGCTCCTAACTTCTGACACATCTCTTTAGTCCCTCTTTAAAAAATATATGTGTCTCCTCTGTGTGTTCAGGTAAGGCCAGATGACAGTGTTTTAACCCTTGGAGCCGGAGTAATAAGCTAAGCTACTGAACATAGATGATGGGAACCAAACTCTGGTCCAGAGAAGAACATCTGAGTCATTTCCCAAGCCCCTTGGCTTTTGCTTTTATCCATGGAACATTTTAGGAAATAATTCTGTATTAGTAAGTTTTGTATTTTCTGCTTTCCTGGAGGAAGAACCAACCAGTATCTTCTTTAATCTGTTCTATGGATCTACCCCAAGCTGGCATGCAACACGGAAACATGCTTTCTATAGCCATATGAAGGAACCTAGACCAGCACCTGCAGAGGGAGCAGGGCTAAAGGAAGGAGGAACTTTGCTTGCCCCAAGCCTTCAGTAGCAGGTATACCATGTGGATCCAAAAAAGAGGAATCCAGAAAAGAGAATTAGAAACAAACAAACAAACAAACAAATAACAACAACAATTACAAAACCCAAGTGGTTTCTATCTGCAATGTAGGAGTGGAGGAGTGAAGGAGTGGAGGGATAGGTTTATATGTACCTAACAGTTTTTGCAAAGTGGATCATGAGCCTAAATGTAAAACAAACCTCTAAGGCTTTCCAAAGAAAACTGTCCTTGGGTTAAGAGTATGATTCATGAAAGAAAAAAAAATATGTCAAGTTGAACTTTATAAGAATTGAAAACATTTGCTCTGCAAAAAATGTTATTGGGAGTATGCAAAACAATAAGCCTCAGACTGTGAGAAAACATTTTTGAATTATGTATTAAACAAAAGACTATTTATTAGGTTATAAAAACAATTTAACATGAAGAAAGAAAACAACACAATTACAAATAGACAGAAGATCTGAACAGATACTTTATTTCAAAATTCCATGCAAATAACAAACAAGTATATGAAATGAAGCTCTGCATCATTTGGTGTTAGGGAAATACAAATTAAAACAACAATGAGATGCCACCACAGGACAATGAGGGAGACCATTAGTGTCTGACAATGTCACATGCTGACAAGAATATAGAGGAATATAGAGGATCTCTTATACATTATTAGTAGGAGTGGAAAATAGTGTAGCTCTCTAGAAAGTGGTTTTGAAGTTTCTTATCATATAACCTAACAATTATACTAATAGGTCTTTGTTTTGTTACTTATGAAAGTAAAGAAACACTTGCACCCATTAATAACCTGTTCATGAATGTGTGTAAAAATCTGAGTCATAGCTGCATAAAACTGGATATAATCTAAATGTCTATCAATAGTTTAATAAACACCTGGCATATTCATACAATGAATAACCCTTAGCTATAAGAAGGAACAATTCATATTTTATTACATAAATAAATCCCAAAGATTATTATACTTTGTGGAAAAGAAAGTCAGTCTCAAAAAATTATATTTTCTAAATACATGCGTGTGTGTGTGTGTGTGTGTGTGTGTGTGTGTGTGTGTGTGAGAGAGAGAGAGAGAGAGAGATGAGTTTAAAAGGAAGTGGTTAGAGGAAAGGAAGAGAGGAGAAGAAATGATATAACACAGTACTCATGTGTGTAATTCTTAAAACAATAATTTTAAAAATTAAGTTTTTGTTGTGACCCTAACCTTTAGCAGCTCAACCATCCCTTCAGCCATACTCAAAACTTCAACCTTCAGGTAAATATTTTGAATTACAAACGACATTTCAATGTTTGAACAATCTTATTAAATAACTGTTTTGAAAACTGAAAAAAAGTGAATAAAAGCATTATATACATGATAATTTTATTTCTATGACAATTATAAAAAGCAAACATGCAAGGACAGGGAATCATCAGTCATTAGTAGTGATTTTGGTTGGAAGAAGTTAGTGACTACAAAGGACCAGCATGAGAAAAGTGATGAAACCATTTTCTGTCATAATCATGGCAATAGCTGATATAAATCTTTACATATATTCTTTACATATAAATCTTTACATATAAAACTACACACACATAATAATGCAATACCACTATACACTCATAAAGACGGTCAAAACTGCAAATGATTTACTGACAAGACCTAAACTTTTATCAACTACTCATACATATTTGAGAAATCACAGGAAAAGTCCAGCGGCACTTAATGAATGTGAATGGATAAACACATATCCTATTCCATCACTTTTACTCTTTCATATAGAGTTTAAGTGCATATATCTGCATGCACACAAGTATTAGGATGCAGTTATCTCACAAAGGGAAACATCTCAAATTCCTATTCACAGAAAAAGAAAATTAGATATTAATGTATGGTGTTTTGGTATAATAAATTATGACTTAATCCATTTGGTTAATTTCTTTTTTATTAGATATTGTCTTTATTTACATTTCAAATGTTACTCCCTTTCCTGGTTTCCCCTCAGAAAACATTCCTCCCCCCGCCCTGCTCACTAACCCACCCACTCCTGCTTCCCTGTCCTAGCATTCCCTTGTACTGGGGCATCGAGCCTGCTCAGGAGTCATTTGGAACTAACAAATTACCACACACTTGGAGTTCATAAACAACTGACATGTATTTCATCTCTGTATAATGGCAAATACACGATCAAGTTGCTAGAAATGACTATTTGTCAAGGCTTCCTTTGTCATAGACAGTGACTTTCCCTCATGCCCTTATGTGGTTGAAGAGCAAGCTAAATTTTGTATTTCTTTTATAAAAGCAACAACGTCATTTATGAAGGTAGAGCTTTCATAACCAAAATATCTCCTAAGAGTTCCATATTCTGTATCACTAAAATATGTAGGCATTCATCATGTAAAAGGAGAGAAAATTCAGTCCATAGAAAACCAGATAAGAGCAAAGAGAGCTAGCAAAATCATTGTTCTATTTACCAATACTGGTAAATCTCAAAAATATAAGAAGAAATAAAGTAAATTAAAATATGTAAAAATGTTATCATGTAATTTTCTTTAAATCTACAAATGGGACAAGTTTAGTATATTATATAATATATTATATATTATAATTAATATATAATTATATAATATAATATAGTTTAGTATATTATATAATAGGGATTACTTTGAGGAGGAAACAGGGTCTTTACAATCTAATTTTCAAGATAATAACATGGGATGAATTTTTGTGCCAATTCTTCATTGCTAAACTTGCTTTAGCATGCCATTTATTAATGACTAATGGTGACCACTGAATGAAAAAAAATGAGCAGAGGATTATCATGTATAAAAATGCAAAATATTTTTATATCTATGTTTTGTCCATTTGTTTTCACACTAAAGTCGGTAAACTTGGTATTTTTGTTGGTGCTATTATTGCTTATTGATAAATATTATTTATTGATACTGTGAACTAGGAAAATATTATGTTTTTCATCCATCTGTCCTTGTTAATTGTTGTTGATGTTGTGATTTTGTGTGTGTGTGTGTGTGTGTGTGTGTGAAAACTTCATACAAACTAGGGTCATTTGGGAAGAGGGAACCCCAATTAAGATAATGCCCAAATCAGACTAGGTTGCAAGCAAATTTAGGGCATTTTCTTGACTTATGATTGATTTGAGAGGGCCCAGCCCTCTTTGGGTGGTTCTGTGTGCACATGTGATCCAGGGGGGGCATAAGAAAACAAGCTGAGAAAACCACAGAGAGCAGGTCAGTAAGCAGCACTCTAGCCCTTTGTGCTTCTGCTTCAATTCCTGCCTCCAGTTTCCTGCTTTATCTTCCTACCCCAAATTTTGTCAGTGATGAATTGTGATGTGGAAGTATAAGCCTGATAAACTCTTTTCTCCTAAGTTGTTTTGACTATCATATTTATTACAGCAACAGAGAAAGAAATTAATATTGTGCCTGACATTCATTGTCTGGGAGCACTATAACAAAAATTTAGCAAGGTAAAATCAAACGTCTATTAAGACATGTACCTCACATATACATGGAGATGTTTTAATTCCTTTTTCCTCGAAGTTATGACACTGTAACATACAGAAACAACTGAAAGGGAAGATTTATTTTTGTGCCACAGTTTCAACTTGTTTAGTATATGATGGCATTAAAGGAATAGCAGAATAGTGTAGATCATATCACAGTAAGACAAGAAGCAGAAAGCTGGCTTCCTCCTTTCCTCTTTTCTTCCATTTTATGTTCCCAGCTTTATGGAATATTTTACCTATTTCCAAGCTGTTCTTCCCATACCTCAGTTAATCACCTCTAAAACACACTTCCAGACACACCCAAACGTTGACCTCAGTCTTAGAGGTAGTTCTGAAAGGAGTCAAATTCACAATAAAGTCTGATTATCCCAGTAGGTGTTCAAACAGGCAGTTTAGAATTCAGTTTTTAAATTCCATCTGCATCTTGGCATGCATAGGGATACATGCTTGTAATCCTATCTTCCCAGGAGGCTGAAGCAGAAAGTTCACTAATTTCTGGACAGCTTTGGCAATATAGCAAGACATTGTTTCTTATCAAATAAATATGTGTAGCAGTTTCTTCTGAGGTTAAAACCTTCCCTCTTTAGAGGTAAAATTCTTAAGACATAGGATGTGAAATGGAGGGGGGAAAGGAATATTTTTAAGATATAATGTTTTCAGGAAGTTAAAAGGACAGAATGTTCTAAGGGAGGTAAACATTCCATCCTGCAGGGTAGGAAGTAAACAACTCACAATACTTTTAATATGTTCTTAAAACTGGCTAGACTCACTAGACCCCTCCATCCTCAATGCTATAGTAACAGTAAACACTGGTGAGAATTAACTCTCAGACTAGCTGAGTTGCTTGAGAGAGGCTCAGATGGAACAGCTTTGAAGAAGCAGAGACCAGCCAAGTAGCCTCAGAGAAACAGAGACTAGCTGACCTGTATTAAAGACAGGGAAAGGACAGGCTCCATCCACTTGAGTTTCCTGTGTGTTGTGCAGTGTGCTCCAGGTTCTGGGCTTCAGTGAGCTCTCACTACTGCTGGTGTGGGCATTAGTGATGCAGATATTTTTGAGCTACTTGTGCTTATTTGACTCTCACTCATATTCCTGTAAGTAATCCCAATAAAGTTCATTGGTTCACCAAGTTGGATTTTGTGATCTTATCCATATTTTAGTCTGTCATTGGGTCCCTATCTGGGATGAGTAGACACTTGTTTGGGAATAGTGTCACAAAAAATATCTTCAGTTTAAATGAATTAAGAGAGTTTATGAAAGAGGCCAGTCATGGGGATGTGTGCAGAAACATTATAGTAAATAAAGATATAGTGTGGTATAAAGGCTCAAGTCTTGTCTGTTGTTCTGTCTGTTCTTCATTGATGAGAATGTCTAGAAACTTACAGGCTGCTTTCTCTTCTTGATACTGAATCGGTCATGGGAGGCGTAGCCTGGGGTTTCCTCTATTGCTGTAAATTAACATAACAAATGATGTTGCTATTTTTATAGCTTTTCATATGTCTGCAGTTTCTCAAAATAACCCTTATGCCTGAGGCATATTTTGGGATGGTATATTCTGATCATCTGCAGTAACAGTAAAGTCAAAATCTAAATTTGCATATGGATTTAAAAATAATATAGAACATATTGAATCACCTCCACCAGAGTAGGAAAATGTTCAAGTTCATGCATCTTTCATTCCGCACTGGAAAATATGCTAGACCATAGTGCTCACTTGCCTTAAAGGAAGAGTGCTGTAAGAATAAGTTGCAGGAGAACCATTAGCTAGGATCAACTGACATGAAACTGAGTCTGTAGAATGATTTTAGACCTTCCTGTGATTAATTTGCTTGTGGACTAGTGCTGAGGGAAATGGTCAAAGGTTAAAATTAAAAGAGATAGTTTCTTAGGTACCTCTTCTGTGTCTCCACTTATTTCTCCTAAAAAATTGGTTTAATTACTTGAATACCTTTATAAATATAGGAAAACTTCTTAACCTTTTTATTGTTGATATTAGTTCTTTCCTTTCTAAATTCCTGTCATTGAACACACAGTAAAAATCTACCAATCTACCAACCTAAGTAATGAAGGCAGTCACTACTTTAGGGTCAAAAGTTGGAAAACAATTTTGCAAGCAAATGGACCCAAGAAACAAGCTGGAGTAGCCATTCTTATATCGGATAAAATTGACTTTCAACCAAAAGTTGTCAAAAAAGATAAGGAGGGTCATATCATTCTGGTCAAAGGAAAAGTCTACACAGATGAACTCTCAATTCTGAACATCTATGCTCCAAACAAAAGGGCACCCACATTCATAAAAGAAACTTTACTAAAGCTCAAAGCATACATTGCACCCCACACAATAATAGTGGGAGACTTCAACACCCCGCTCTCAACAATGGACAAATCATGGAAACAGAAACTAAACAAAGACACAGTGAAACTAACTGAAGTTATGGACCAAATGGATCTAACAGATATTTATAGAACATTCCACCCTAAAGCAAAAGAATATACATTCTTCTTGGCACCTCATAGCACCTTCTCCAAATTGACCATATAAATTGGTCACAAAACAGGCCTCAACAGATACAGAAATATTAAAATTATTCCATGCACCTTATCAGATCACCAAGGACTAAGGCTAGTCTTAAGCGCAAACAAAAACAATGGAAAACACACATACATGTGGACTTTGAACAATGCTCTTCACAACGATAGCTTGGTCAAAGAAGAAATAAAGAAATTAAAGACTTTTTAGAATTCAATGAAAATGAAGATACATCATACCAAAACGTGCGGGACACAGTGAAAGCAGTGCTAAGAGGAAAAATCATAGCTTTGAGTGCCTCCAAAAAGAAAATGGAGAGCTCCTAAACTAACAGCTTGACAGAGCACTTGAAAGCTCTAGAACAAAAAGAAGCAATTACATCCAAGAGGAGTAGGTGGCAGGAAATAATCAAACTCAGGGCCAAAATCAACCAAATAGAAACAAAAAGAATCAACCAAACCAGGAACTGGTTCTTTGAGAAAATCAACAAGATAGATAAACCCTTAGCCAGACTAACCAGAGGGCAAAGAAGCACCATCCAAATTAATAAAATCATTAATAAAAAAGGAGACATAACAACGGAAACTGTGGAAATTCAGAAAATCATCAGATCCTACTACAAGAATTTATACTCAACAAAGTTTGAAAATCAGGATGAAATGGACAACTTTCTTAATACATACCAGGTTCCAACATTAAAACAGGATCAGATAAACCATCTAAATAATCCCATAAGTCCTGAGGAAATAGAAGCAGTCATTAATAGTCTCCCATGAAAAAAGAGCCCAGGGCCAGATGGGTTTAGAGGGGAATTCGATCAGATCTTCAAAGAAGAGGTAATGCCAATACTCTTCAAACTATTCCACTAAATAGAAACTCAGTGAGAACACTACTCAACTCATTCCATGAAGCTACAATAACGCTTAGACCTAAACCAAACAAAGACCAAACAAGGAAGGAGAACTTCAGACTAATCTCCCTCATGAACACTGATGCAAAAATACTCAACAAAATTCTGGCCAACCGAATTCAAGAATGCATCAAAACTATAATTCACGACGATCAGGTAAGCTTCATCCCAGGGATACAGGGATGGTTCATTATACAGAAATCCATCAACATAATCAACTATATAAACAAACTCAAGGAAAACAACCACATGGTAATTTCATTAGATGCTGAAAAAGCTTTTGACAAAATCCAGCATCCCTTTATGATAAAAGTCATGGAGAGAGTGGGAATCTAAGGCCCATAGCTAAACATAATGAAAGCAATATACTGCAAACCAGTAGCCAACATCAAACTAAATGGAGAGAAACTTGAAGCAATCCTGCTAAAATCCGGGACCAGACAAGGTTGCTCACTCACTCCCTATCTATTCAATATAGTACTTGAAGTTCTAGCCAGAGCAATCAGACAACAAAAAAAGGTCAAAGGTATACACATTGGAAAAGAAGAAGTCAAAATATCACTGTTTGCAGATGATATGATCGTATACTTAAGCGACCCCAAAACTTCCATCAGAGAACTCCTAAAGCTGATAAACAACTTCAGCAAAGTGGGTGGATATAAAATTAACTCAAGCAAATCTTCCTCTACTCAAAGGATAAACAAGCTCAGAAAGAAATTAGGGAAATGACACCCTTCACAATATTCCCAAATAATATTTCATACCTTGGTATGACCCTAGCAAAGCAAGTAAAAGACAAAAACTTCAAGCCTCTGAAGATAGAAATCAAAGAAGATCTCCGAATATGGAAAAATCTCCCATGTTCATGGATTGGCAGGATCAATATAGTAAAAATGGCCATCTTGCAGAAAGCGATCTATAGATTCAATGCAATTCCCATCAAAATCCCAAATCAATTCTTCATAGATCTAGAAAGAGCTATTCTCAGATTTATCTGGAATAACAAGAAACCCAGGATAGCAAAAACTATTCTTCACAACAAAAGATCTCTTGAGGGAATCACCATCCCTGACCTCAAGCTCTACTACAGAGCAATAGTGATAAAAACTGTTTGGTATTGGTATGGTGACAGGCAGGAAGATCAATGGAATAGAATTGAAGACCCAGATATGAACCCAGACACGTATGGTCAGTTGATATTTGACAAAGGATCTAAAAACATCCAGTGGGAAAAAGACATCATTTTTAACAAATGGTGCTGGATCAACTGGCAGTCAGCATGCAGAAAAATGCAAATCAACCCATTCTTATCTCCTTGTACAAAGCTCAAGTCCAAGTGGATCAAGGACCTACACATAAAACCAGACACACAGAAGCTTATGGAGGAGAAAGTGAGGAAGAATCTTGAGCACATGGGTATGGGGGAAAGTTCCTGAACAGTACACCAATGGCTTATGCCCTAAGAACAAGAATCGACAAATGGGACTTCATGAAGCTGCAAAGCTTTTGTAAGGCAAGGACATGGTCAGTAGGACAAAAAGGCAACCAACAAATTGGGAAAAGATCTTTACCAATCCTACATCTGAAAGAGGGCTAATATCCAAGGTATACAAAGAACTCAAGAAGTTAGGCTCAAGAGAGTCAAATAACTCTATTAAAAATGGGGTACAGAACTAAACAGGGAATTCTCAAGTGAGGAAACTTGAATGGCTCTAAAACACCTAAAGAAATGTTCAGCATCCTTAGGTATCAGGGAAATGCAAATCAAAACAACACTGAGATTCCACCTCACACTGATCAGAATGGCTAAGATGAAAAACTCAGAGGACAGCAGATGCTGGAGAGGATGTGGGGAAAGAGGAACACTTCTCCATTGTTGGTTGGATTGTAAGCTGGTAAAACCACTCCGGAAATCAGTTTGCTGATTCCTCAGAAAATTAGACTTAGTACTACCTGAAGACCCATCTATACCACTCCTGGGTATATACCCAGAAGATGCTCCTACATGTAAAAAGAACACATGCTCCACTATGTTCATAACTGCCTTATTCATAATAGCCAGAAGCTGGAAAGAACCCAGATGTCCTTCAACTGAAGAATGGATACAGAAACTGTGGTATATATACACAGTGGAGTATTATTCAGCTATTAAAAACAATTAATTCATTAAATTCTTGGGCAAATGGAATGAACTAGAAAGTGTCATCCTGAGCGGGGTAACTCAATCACAAAAGATCACACACTGTTTGCACTCACTGATAGGTGGATGTTAGCCCAAAAGCTCAAAATAAACAAGTTACAATTCACAGACAACAGGAAGCTCAAAAAGGTGGAGGACTGAAGTGGGGGTGCTTGGATTCCTCTGAGAAAGGGAACAATACACTTACAGGAGCAATAATGGAGGCAAAGTGTGGAGCAGGGACTGAAGTAAAGGCCACCCAGAAACTGCTCTACCTGGGGATTCACCCTATAAACAGTCACCAAACCCCAACACTACTATGGACAACAAGAAGCACATATCAAAAGGAGCATGCCATGGTTGCCTTTGGAGGGGCCCTGCCAGAGCCTTATACATACAGAGGCAAATGCTAGTAGCCAACCATTGGTCTGGGAGTGGGGTCCCCAATGGAGGAGTTGGAGGGCAGTCCGGGGAAAGTGAAGGGGTTTACAGCCCCACTGGAAGAACAACGATATTGACCTCCCAGATGCCCCAGGACTCCCAGAGACTAAACCAGCAACCAAAAGGTACACATGGTTCCAGCCAAAAATGTGGCAGAGGAATGTCTTGTTGGGCATCATTGGGGGAGTGGTCCTTGGTCAGGTGAAGGCTAAATAGATGCCCCAACAAGGGGAAATTGGGGGGGGAGGTGGGAGTGGGTCTAATGAAGGGGCATATACTTGGAGGCAGGGAGTGGGAGGAGGGTTTGGGGGGTTTAGGGAGGGGGGAAACTCAGAAAGGTTTTACCACTTGATATGTAAATGAAGATTATATTCAATAAAAAATATATAAAAAATCTACCAATCTGAAATTGGTCTCTGAAAGTAAAAATAAAAATGAAAGTAAGAATTAGAAGCATGTTTCTTAGGAGTCCTATGAAAGAATGAAAAGAACTTTATACTTTCTGAAAATCTAATCATTTGGATCTATAAAATAGTTGACAAAAAGAATCCCATACAAGTTTATTAACTTTGCAAGTGCCTAGGAATCACACAAAAGTGTGAAACCCTAGAAAGGTCACAGAGTTGAACACTATATGCACTCTCATACAGGAAAGTTGAATGGGCTTTGTAGGCAACTTTAGAGGAACAGAAAAAGATCTTAAAGAGAGAAGAATGTTCTTCAAGGAAAAGATACTAACCAGAAATCTAGTTTACCTGGGATCTGGTATAGTGTAAACTCTGGCATTTCTTATGAAGCACATGTCCTTTCAGTACATAGGTGCATTTTGATGGACTTTTTGTGACAGAAGCTGGAAGATTACAACTTTAGAGACAGGTTGAGCTATAATGCAATAACTTTTCTCAATAGCAAAAAAAAAGTAAAATAAAAAGAAAGAAAATGGACAGAGGGTAAATAGAGGGAGAGAGAGGGACTGAGAAGGAGGAGGAAATAGAGGGGGGAGGGGTGAAGGAAGAAGGAAGAGAGATTTTGGAGGAATAAAAGAAATACATTCTCCTGATCTGCATCAGGAGAAAAGTCAGAAAATATTGAGGGTATTTATTTAAAATTCTCAGTTTGCCAATCACACTTTGGAGAGGCATTTTCTGAGGCCCAAGAACTGAATGGTAGTAACACAACATTTGAAATGGAAACATTTGAAAGTTCCAGAGTTAAACAATGACATGAGTCATTATATAAAAAGACATTCAAAATAACAAAGAAGATGATTTAAAATAAATTAGGAAGCTACATCTTTTTGAAATAAGAGAAACCATGGGTAAAGATGAAAAATTGAGAGTCAAAAGAAAAGATGCTTTTTTCATATTAAAGACACAATTCACATATCAATAGATTTCCAAGAAGATGGAAGGAGAGACCCCTGGTCCTGCAAAGACTGGAGGTAGGGGAACGCCAGGACAGAGAAGCTAGAGGGGGTTGAATGGGGAAAAGAGGGAGGGAAGGGGGCTTATGGGACTTTCGGGGAGGGAGGAAAAGGGAAAGGGGAAATGATTTTGAATGTAAATAAAAAAACTTAGAAAATAAAATAAAATTAAAAAAACTTAGAAAATAAAATTAAAAAAAAGAAATGTACAGATGGTATTGTAATTTTGAGCATTGGACTATCTAAACTGCTTCAAGCACATAAAATGATAGATAAAATATAAAAAGAGAAAGTAAAGAAATATAACTGAGTGTATAGGCAAGATAAGCATTTCAAATATACAATGTACAACAGGCAGGAGGATAGTGAACAAGGCTGAAGCCACAAGCTGGCTAAATATTCAATCTGAAAAGCAAGATGATCAATTTTAAACACAGCAAAGATTTAACATTTCTATTTCGATGTTAGACAAGATCAAGACCTATCTCTGAAATTACCCCACTCTCTGAAAGGAGACTGAATACTGCTTCTGCATATGACCCACAGCAGTCTTGGAACATCTGAATATGGAACTGCTAGCCATCTATGCAACTGATTCAGTAATATGTCCAAAATTACTAGGAGACAACACTGCCAGTTGCCAAATTTGAACTAGTTGCAGATGGTGAGATTAGACAGTTCTCATGGAGGATTAAGGGGAAAGAAACAACAGGAAATAGAAAACAAAGGAATAGTTTTTGGTAGACTTACATTGATTGAATGGGCAGTAGTCCTTTTTCCCTACTGCTGACAAAAGGCTAGACTATGGTTCAACTCTGAGTGTTGCTCTGGCTTATAGAGGATAGACCCACTAAAATCCCCAAGAGTTCTGTTTTGTTCCAACTGTGGTCATGGTGAATCCTGTTTCCTCTCCTATTTACAATGAAATATAATGCTCTGGAGGATTTTCTGGTTTCATGAAATGTTCTAGCATGCCTGTTTCTCTGATTAATTTCGTTCCTTTTTCCGCTCTTCACTTTGGCAACACAGACATAGCCATTTTGTTCAGCATGTGCTGGTTTTTGGCTCCTAAGAGTAACAAGAGAAGATACTCTGTTCCTTTCCATCTTTGCCTAGATATTATTTTATTTGTACTAACAGAGTGACCACCATGTCAATATACTCCTAATTATTTTGAGTACATTATATTCTGGACTTACTTAAACACCTTCAAATTCTAATCCCATATGTACTTCCCATTCATTGCCAGAATGGTAGCCAATTCTTACAACTATTCGTGTTTCAATCTTTTTCTTATTTTCTTAGACGGAGCTGAGTATCTTCTAGGATATATTAGAACTTATCTGTAGTATCAATTTGGCACCCAAGAGAGGCAAGTGTCACAGTTTTATTGTTTTTGTGACAAATGTCATGACCAGAAAGAACTTAGGGAAAGGATGGGTTTATTGCATCTTACACTTCCAGAACGTAGTCCAGAGGTGAGAGAAGTCAGGTTGGAAATGTCGGAAACTCAAGCAGGAAATTGAAGTAGAAACCAAGGAGAAAGGCTGTCCTGGTTTGTTCACTGGCCGATACTTAGCCAGATTTCTTTTTTTTTTTCTAAGTTTTTTTTTATTTACATTCCAAATCATTTCCCTTTCCCGTTTCCTCCCTCCCCGAAAGTCCCATAAGCCCGCTTCCCTCCCTCTTTTCCCCATTCAACCCCCTCTTGCTTCTCTGTCCTGGCATTCCCCTACATCCAGTCTTTCCAGGACCAGGGGTCTCTCCTTCCATCTTCTTGGATATCTATTGATATGCGAATTGTGTCTAGGGTATTCCGAGATTCTGGGTTAATATCCCCTTATCAGTGACTGCATACCATGTGTGTTCTTTTGTGATTGGGTTACCTCACTAAGGATGATATTTTCAAGTTCTGACCATTTGCCTAGGAATTTCGTGAATTCATTGTTTTTAATTGCAGAGTAGTATTCCATATTCTGAATCCATTCCTCTGTTGAGGGACATCTGGGTTCTTTCCAGCTTCTGGCTATTATAAATAAGGCTGCTATGAACATAGTGGAGCATGTGTCCTTATTGCATGCAGGTAAAGCCTCTGGGTATATGCCCAGGAGTGGTATAGCCGGATCCTCCGGGAGTGTCATGCCCAGTTTTCTGAGGAACCGTCAGACTGCTTTCCAGAGTGGTTGTACCAGCTTGCAATTCCACCAGCAGTGGAGGAGTGTTCCTCTTTCTCCACATCCTCGCCAACAACTGCTGTCTCCTGTGTTTTTGATCTTAGCCATTCTGACTGGTGTGAGATGGAATCTCAGGGTTGTTTTGATTTGCATTTCCCTAATGACTAAGGATGATGAACATCTCTTTAGGTGCTTCTCAGCCATTAGATATTCTTCAGGTGAGAACTCTTTGTTTAGCTCTGTATCCCATTTTTTAGTAGGGTTACTTGCCTCTCTGGAGTTTAACTTCTTGAGTTCTTTGTATATCTTGGATATTAGCCCTCTGTCGGATGTAGGGTTGGTAAAGATCATTTCCCAGTTAGTTGGTTGCCACTTTGTCTTTTTGGCAGTGTCTTTTGCCTTGCAAAAACTTTGTAATTTAATGAGGTCCCATTTGCCTATTCTTGATCTTAGAGCATTCTTTTATAGTCTAGGATCACCTGTTCAAGGAATGGCAATGTCCACAGTGGACTAAACTCTTCCACATCAATTAATAATCAAGACAGTGCTCCACAGATAATATCACAGGCTAATTATTTGTTATTTGCATTTTCTCCCCAAGTGATTCTAGGCTCTATCAAGTTGGTCATCAAAGCTAACTAGATCAGTGATGGAAATCTTTAGAACAAGTAACCTATGAGCTTAGGAGGATCTATAGGATACTTCTATAAAGGGCAACTGTTTCCTTTCAGTATGGTGACTAGGCTACTTCTGTAGGCTCTTTAGGATTCAAAGAAGTTATCATTTTTTTAAAACATTCACCTGTTTTTGATCTTAGCCATTCTGACTAGTATGAGGTGGAATCTCAGGGTTGTTTTGATTTGCATTTCCCTAATGACTAAGGATATTGAACATTTCTTTAGGTGCTTCTTAGCCATTAGATATTCTTCAGGTGAGAACTCTTTGTTTAGCTCTGTACCCCATTTTTAATAGGGTTATTTGGCTCTCTGGAGTCTATCTTCTTGAGTTCTTTGTATATATTGTATATTAGCCCTCTGTCGCATGTAGGGTTGGTAAAGATCTTTTCCCAGTTTGTTGGCTGCCTTTTTGTCCTTTTGACAGTGTCCTTTGCCTTACAGAAACTTTGCAATTTTATGAGGTCCCATTTGTCAATTCTTGATCTTAGAGCATAAGCTATTGGTGTTCTGTTCAGGAAATTTTCCCCTGTGCCCATATGTTCAAGGTTCTTCCCTAGTTTCTTTTCTATTAGTTGCAGTGTGTCTGGTTTTATGTGGAGGTCCTTGATCCACTTGGAATTGAGCTCAGTACAAGGAGATAAGCATGGATCAAATTGCATTCTTCTGCAAGCTGACCTCCAGTTGAACCAGCACCATTTGCTGAAAAGGCTATCTTTTTTCCACTGGATGGTTTTAGCTCCTTTGTCAAAGATCAAGTGACCATAGGAGTGTGGATTCATTTCTGCGTCTTCAATTCTGTTCCATTGATCTACATGCCTGTCACTGTAACAATACCATGCAATTTTTAACACTATTGCTCTGTAGTATAGCTTGAGGTCCAGGATACTGACTCCCCCAGAAGTAAAACATTCACCTGAAAAACATGTTTCAGAGGTTTATTTTATTATCATTATGGTGGTAAGTATAGCAGAATGCAAGCAGGCACTGGAGTAGAAGCTGAAAGCTACATCCTAATTCACAGACCTGGGCCTCCTGTGGGCCTTTGAAACCTGAAATCCCACCCCCAGTAACACACTTCCCCCAATAATGCTACACCTATTCAAACAAAGCCACACCTCTTAATCATTTCAAACAGTTCCTCTCTCTGGTGACTAAGCATTCAGATATATGAGACTAAGGGGACCATTCTGATTCAAATGACCACATTCTACCCCTTGGCCCCCATAGGCTTGTACCCATATAATGATAAAACACTACACTGAGATCCACTTGAAAAGTCCCCTAAAATCTTTATAGTCTCAAGACTGCTTCGAAATCCAAAGTCTCTTCTGAAACTCAAAGCACACTCTTAAGTTGTAATTCCCTGTGAAAATCAAATGACAGATCACATATTTCCAATATAAAATAACACAGAATATAAATTACCACTCCAAAAGGGAAAAAAGTATGGAAATACTGACCCAAGGCAATACCAAAAACCAGCAATGCTAACTCCAAATTCTACATCTTCATGTCTGATGTAAAAGTACTCTTCAGACCTCTAACTATTTTCAGCATTGTTGACTGCAACCTCTCTCTCTGTCTCTCTCTGTCTCTGTCTCTGTCTCTGTCTCTGTCTCTCTCTCTCTCTCTCTCTTTCTGTCTCTGTCTCTGTCTCTCTCTCTCTCTCTCTCTCTCTCTCTCTCTCTCTCTCTCTCTCTCTCTCTCTCTCTCTCTCTCTCTTCTCTCTGTCTTGGGATGGTTTTACAACAAGCATTTCTTGGCAGATATCTTATGCCTCTGGTATATCTAATATCTTTGGTTCTCCAAGGCCAATCCAGGCTTTGCTTTCACAGTTTCACACAATGGCCTCTTTTCTGGACCTCCCTAGGACATCCCTAACACAAATCAGAACCACCTACAAAACTTGACAGTTTTGCTTCTTCCCAGGGCTGGAACTTGCGAACCTTCTTCAATTACACCTGCATCAGTTTTCTGTTTTCTCTGTTTCCCTCACTGCTTAAGTTTTTCATTAATTCCTTTTGCACAAGTTTGAAGCTTAGCTGGGTGGAGTCCTGTCCTGAGGTCACCACTTCTTTTATTCCATTTAGCCGGGGGCTTTTCTTTAATCTCTTTATCTCCTTGAGCATAGAACTTAATTTCATTACACTTTCTGGTGCCCCATTTCTCTTTAAACCATACATTTTGCATTTATCTTTTTCCAGTTTGCTCCTTTTCTTTCTTCCAGCTTTGCTTTCTTTCCTTTCTGCATAATAGTGATTACTAATAACCACACAACACTGTCAATACTAGGCTGTCTTGAAATGTGTTCTGCCAACAGCATTAATCAATAACTCTTCAATTCAGCTTCCCACAGACTTTTAAGACTAGGGCAAAAAGCAGACACATTATTTGCCAAAATATCATAAGAATACTCTCTATATGATTTGCCCAATCACCTTTGTACACATGTCCATACTTTATTATTGACTCTAAACATTTAGAATCAGTTTTCCCAGATTATTTAGGTCTTCATTATGAAGGCTCCTGAGTCATGTAAAAAATTTTATTATACTTTATCTATTGTTAACCTGCCATTTTTTAAGGAAACATGAGCCAATAGTTATTCTTATTATGGGTCTATTGTGGTTTAAATAGGTATGACCCCAATGACCTCAGGTGTTTGAATGCTTGGCTCATGTGTAGTAGCACTATTAGGAGATATGGCCTTGTTGGAATAGGTGTGGCTTTGTTGGAGAAAGTATGCCACTGTGGGGGAGAGGGGCAGGCTTTGAAGTCCCATATGCTCAAGCTATGCCTAATGTGGAACACAGTCTCTTCCTGGTTGCCTGAAGAAGACAGTCCCCTTCTGATGCTTGTGAATCAACATGTAGAACTCTCACCTCCTCCAGCACCATGTCTTCTTGCACTCTGCCAAGCTATCCACCACGATAATGGAATGAACCTCTGAAACATTAAGCCAGGCCCATTCAAATGTTTACTTTAATAAGAGTTGCCTTTGTCATGGTGTCTCTTCACATCAATGAAACCCTAACTAAGGCAGGGCGAGAAAAGTAAATTTTGTAACTTTTCTCTCATATAAAACAAAAATACTGAAAACAGAATCTTATACCCATGTATAAATGGCAACTCCTTGTATAACAATGTTGTCAGTGGCAAAAACTAAGGTATTCTATATATTTTTGTCAAGATCATTAGGTGTTTTATCATTTTAGTGATAAGGAAAGTTATGAGAAGAAATTCCCTTCCTCCAAATTTTCTGTATAGGCCAATTAATTTAGGCACACGTACAGAGATTAAAGGATGTGAGATAGCCACATCGATCCATAGAAGCTGCTACATGAATTGGAATGACTCTTTCATTCTTCACTATACTTAAAATCATAAGTCATGAATACCAGTCAAAGACAATCTTGGAGTGGAAACTGGCTGAACTTTTACTTTGACACAGCTCGATTATTCTTGAGCTGATAACACTAGTCCATAGACATTGTATTAACTTTTACTTATGTTTAGAGATTATTCAAACACACACACACACACACACACACACACACACACACACACACAGAGGGGGAGAGAGAGAGAGAGAGAGAGAGAGAGAGAGAGAGAGAGAGAGAGAGAGAGAGAGAGAGAGGCTTACTTCTATAAAACCATATTCAGCAAGAATTAAGACACAATCCCTTGTCCAGTGAGAGAGAAAAAAATCATTACTCAGGTCAATACTTTTACCCACACTGCATCAGTTTACTGAAAATTTATTTCTCCACAGGCCACCTCCTAACTCTGGTTTAATATCCCTTTATCTCCAGTGGGCTTTGATACTCTGTTTTATTTAGAGCAATGATTTCAAATGTTTTCACATAGTTATCAATATAAAAACAATGAAATATAATGAAAATTTTATGATATTATTACAAATTCTAAGTGGCATCAAAACTTAAGTGTGAAAAAGAAATTAAAATTTCAAAATTATTTCTAAGGGAGTATATATATTGAAGAAGATATTTAAGCTCTAAACAAAAATGGCTTTATTAAGGAAAAGAGTAATATAATATAAATGAATATTAAATGTTGATGTAGCATGACACATTAGAAAGAGTGAATAGATTGGACACATGATATATTTCATAGGAGCAAATATTTGCAGTACATGCAAATAGCAAAGCACTAGCTTCTAGAATGTTTGGTGAAATCTAGAAATCAATAAATAATGCAAACACTTCAATAGCTAAATGTACAAAGAATGTGAGTCAGCAATTAACAGAAGAGGAATTTCAAATGGGGAAATATTTATGAAAATAGTAAGATATCTTGCCAGACTAATCTGCTTAGTAAAAAAAACATCGACTATTTGTTGATGAGGATGATCACTCTGTGAAGAGTTTAACCTGACAATACTAATTTGAAAGGTAATTAAAAAACGGTTAGAAGAATTGAACACACATTTTTTATAAATCAATAACTCTACTTCCAATTGTTTTTGAGTAAGCACTACTGTCACAGATTATTGCCACAATTTTATTCTGTTTAACTTCCTGACCAAAACACAATTGATATGTTAAAAAACATGTCTTGGCTTCTAAACCCATTGACTGACTCCCCACATTTCTAAGATATTCACTCAGAAACATCTGTTCTCATCCAATGGATATTAAAATCCAACTTTTATAAAGTCAGAGAGATATCCCAGGGTTGTAACCTAAAGCCAGAAATACTGCCCTTTTCTCCTTCCAAAGGATAGTTGTTTACGTTTCAATATCTCCTTTTTGGTATTAATGAATAGAAATGAAATGATTAAGGTTTTTTACATAGTTTTCTCTCTGTGGTCTTTTCTACACACATGCACACACACATACACACACATACACACACACACACATGTGCACTCTACTATGAGGCATGGGTCAGGGTCAAGCACACAAGTTACTCTAAAGGTAAGAGCTGCCTTGAAAGCTCTTTTAATGAAAGGTAATTTTATAAGAGAAAAAAATGCATGTAGTAAGTCATGAGTTAAAGTGTTATTATTTTTAAAAGTTGATGTTGGTTGTGACTAATAAAATAATGCTGTCACCTATTTTACTGATTTTTCTAAGGAACTGGAAAATGCAAAAATTGTGGTAAATATATTAATAATTCCTGCTTTGTCTCATTTCCTTTCTGTTTCCTTTAGGTTTAATTATTCTTTTTTCTATACACTGAGTTTCTTTTTATTTTCTTGTAATTACTAAAGAAAGTATTTGAGTCTTGTATTTTTACTTTGATTAACAGTTGAGTTTTTATCTAATATACAATATTTAGATGGCTATATTTGTCTTCTGAACTAATATTTTTCTCATAACTGTTTTTCAGGAAAAAGTTGCATTTAACTTTAATTTTGGAGCAGCAATACTTTTTTTCTTTCTTCTTCCCTGCCTGTCTAATCTAGATAAAAATTATCCTCTGTTTATGATGATCAGAAGATATTTTCTACTTTTATATGCATGTCAATATAAGTCAATCTTGAGTATTATATTGTATATACCTTTTAGCTATTTGTCTTTTTTCCTAATTGTTCTGACTTGACATATGTAAAAGACCAACCTCTTAAAATTAGATTATTCATTTCTGAAAAAGTTACATAAAACATATGAAATATGTTGGCCATTAAATAAATGTTGAAAGAATATGCAAGGAATGAAATCATTCAGAGTATGTTCCTTTATAATAAGAGAAACAAATCAGACATTTGTAGTAATAATAAAATCTAGAATATTCTTTTGGGTTTAAATCAGAGAATAAATTATAATAGGGATCAGAGAAATATTCCAAATTGAATAATTCTTTATATCTGAAGATTTTTGACACTTATGAAATGAATATCTTCTGGTTACTGCTAGGGATATGTGCAAGAGTGCTCAGCATTATTAATTATTAAAATTAGAAGTCACAATGAGACTTTAGTGTATAACTGCCAGAATAGATAAATTAAGAGTTGAATTGCTAGATATTATTGAAATGTAGAGCAATTCTACTCCCGTACATTGCCAGTACAATTTTAGTTGGCACAAACTACTTTTGAAACCTGGGAGTTTTGACTACTTGTCATTTCTTCTACGACTCCAAGTTACCCTTCCAGATAAACACCCAGAAATATGTATACAGGTATTTGTATACATCAAAAGTCAGAGACAAGTACATTCATTTCCACATTATTTATATCAGCCAGCCATAAGAAACAGCTTATATAACCATCAGTTGAGTGGATAAATGGAGTAAATTTATGAAAAACAGAGTGATAAAAATTAATGAACTACTGCTGTGTGCATTGACACTGATGAATGGTTCATATAAATATAATGTGGGGCAAAATGTCCAGACGTAGAAAAGCATATGCTACAAGATTTCATTTCTATAAAATGCAAACACTGGTAAGGAATCAAGATAGCAACTGTTTCTGGGAGGAGAGTGGATTTTTCACCCGGGAGAGGACACAGAGCCGTTTGGGGAGTGCTGGCTATGCTCTGGTTCTTTGTCTGGATGATAGCTTATATTATGGTTATTACTTGGCTGAGAATCTGTGATTTCTACCTTTTATTCCCAGTGTTTTCTTTTAAAATGTGTAATAATTGAACTAGAAATGATTGTCTTATCATTCATGTCATGTCAGATAAATGCTGATCTGAATCAAATCTCAGTTGTTGAAGCAAACACCAGAGAATGTTTGGGTTTTAAAAAGGAACTGTTCATCCTAGCAAGTTCTCAGTGGATGAGGTCCCCTTGGAAGTGAGAACTGTAGAGTGTGCCACCTGATCACCTTCTCTATACAATTCATCTCCAGCTAAATCAACACTCTCTTTTTTCTTTCACTCCTTTCTCTGATTTTAATTCTAAAGGTCCTGCTTAATTGTATAAACTATTTTGACTACTTGTACTCTTCATTCTGAAGTGTATTGCCCTATCCTCAAAATATGTTAAGAAAACAGCTTTCTCTCTCTCTCTCTCTCTCTCTCTCTCTCTCTCTCTCTCTCTCTCTCTCTCTCTCTCTCTCTCTCTCTCTTTCTCTCCCTCAGTTTTCCTGGCTAAAACTACTCTCTTCTGAAGACACAACACATCTGCTAGTCATCCTACTTTGTCCAACCATAATGTTGAGATAGTTTTTTCTCCTCAAAACATTCAAGTAAATTCTTATTCATGAAAAAGTCTGATTAGAAGCTGTTATTCTAAGCAAAACACCTTGCAAGACCTTTCCTTTGACCGTCCTTCTGAGTCCTTATTATCTCCATTTTAGGTGTCTTGGCATCTTTAGTGTTCATTCCTTCAAGTAGTTACTGTGGGTTTGTTTCAGAGATTTTTGTGTTTGTTTCTCCTTCCAGGAACTCTTTTTCCACAAATCTCCATTTTCCTTGTACATTTTTTATGGATTCTGCTCAAATATCTTTTTCCATTTAAGCCTTGTTGACCATTGTAACAAACCATTTTCCTTGTCACCCACTTTCCTTTTTCCCCTTGAAATTTATTACTACATAATATTGTATAGTAAATTCTGTGTTAAGATTTAATTTTCATTCCTTCTGCTATGGAATACCCGAGGCAGTTCTGCACAGGGAAGACCCATTTACTGATGCTTTTTAGAGAACAAGCAGCACGCAGAACATTCGAGAACCAGCAGCAGGCAGGGCATTCAACCCTTGCCAGGTCTGCCACAGGGAAGACCCCATCTCCTGATACTTCCTGGAGAACCAGCTGTATGCAGGGCATTTGAGAGAAAGGGAATTCCAGGAGTACAGATACACTGGCCAGTAGGACAGAGAAGCCACAGTCAAAGACAGAAAGACCAGCTAACACCAGAGATAACTAGATGGCCAAAAGCAAACACACGATCATTACCAACAGAAACCACGGCAACATGGCACCATCAGAACCCAGTTCTCCCACAACAGCAAATCATGGATACTCCATTACATCAGAAAAGCAAGAGCTGGATTTAAAATCACATCTCATATTGCTGATAAAGGACTTCAAGAAGGGCATAAATAACTCCTTAAAGAAATACAGGAGAGCATGGGTCAACAGGTAGAAGCCCTTAAAGAGGAAAAACAAAAATTCCTTAAAGAAATACAGGAGAATATGGGTCAACAGGTAGAAGCACTTAAAGAGGGAACACAAAATCCCTTAAAGAAATACAGGAGAATATGGGTCAACAGGTAGAAGCCCTTAAAGAAGCAACAAATATCCCATAGGGAATTACGGGAGAACATCAGTCAAAAGGCAGGAGCCCTTAAAGAGGAAACACAAAAATCCCTTAAAGAATTTCAGGAAAACACAAACAAACAAGGGAAGGAACTGAACAAAACCATCCAGGATCTAAAAATGGAAGTAGAAACAATAAAGAAATCACAAAGTGAGACATCTCTGGAGACAGAAAACCTTGTAAATAATTCAGGAGTCATAGATATAAGAATCAACAACAGAATATAAGAGATAAAAGAAAGAATCTCAGATGCTGAAGATTCCACAGAAAACATTGGCTCAACAGTCAAAGAAAATACAAAATACAAAATACAAAAAGCTTGCAACCCAAAGCATCCAGGAAATCCAGGACCCAATGAGAAGACCAAACCTAAGGACTATAGGTATTGCAGAGAGCGAGAATTTAGATATTAAAGGGCCAGTAAATATCTTCAACAAAATTATAGAAAAAAATTTCCCTAACCTAAAGAAAGAGATGCCCATGAACATACAAGAAGCCTACAGAACTCCAAATAGACTGGACCAGAACAAAAAGTCCTCTCAGCACATAATAAACAAAACACCAAATGCACTAAACAAAGAAAGAATATTAAAAGTAGTAAGGGGAAAAGGTCAAGTAACATATAAAGGCAGACTTTTCAGAATTACACCAGACTTCTCACCAGAAACTATGAAAGTTAGAAGATCCTGGGCAGATGTCATATAGACCCTACGAGAATATAAATGTCAACCCAGATTACTATACCCAGCAAAACTCTCAATTACCAGAGAGAGAGAAAACAAGACATTCCACGACAAAAGCAAATGTACACAATATTTTTCCACAAATCCAGCTCTACAGAGGATAATGGGTGGAAAATATCAACACAAGTGGGAAAACCACACCCTGGAAAAAGCAATAAAGTATTCTTTCAACAAACCCAAAAGAAGATAGCTACAGAAACAGAATTTCTCCTTTGAAGATAACAGTAAGCAACAATTACTTTTCCTTAATATCTCAACATCAATGGTCTCAATTCCCCAATAAAAAGACATAGACTAACAGACTGGATATGTAAACAAGAGCCAACAAGAAACCTACTTCAGTGACACAGGCAGTCACTACGTCAGAGTCAAGTTTGGAAAATGATTTTCGAAGCAAATGGTCCCAAGAAACAAGCTGGAGTGGCCATTCTTATATTGGATAAAATTGACTTTCAACCAAAAGTTATCAAAAATCATAAGGAGGGACACTTAATGCTGGTCAAAGGAAAAGTCTACAAAGAAGAACTCTCAATTCTGAACATCTATGCTTCGAACACAAAGGCACCGACATTCATAAAAGAAACTTTACTAAAGCTCAAAGCACACATTGCACACTGCACAATAATAGTGGGAGACTTCAACACTTCACTCTTAACAATGGACAAATCATGGAAACAGAAACTAAACAGAGACACAGTGAAACTAACTGAAGTTATGGATCAAATGGATATAACAGATATTTTTTTTATCATTTTATTTTATTTTTTTAATTTACATTCCAAATCACTTCCCCTTTCCCGATTCCTCCCTCCCCGAAAGTCCCATAAGCCCGCTTCCCTCCCTCTTTTCTTCATTCAACCCCCTCTCATTACTCTGTCCTGGTGTTCCCCTACATCCTGTCTTTCCAGGAACAGGGGTCTCTCCTTCCATCTTTTTAGAAATCTATTGATATGCGGATTGTGTCTAGGGTATTCCGAGATTCTGGGTCAATATCCCCTTATCAGTGACTGCATACCATGTGTGTTCTTTTGTGATTGGGTTACCTCACTAAGGATGATATTTTCAAGTTCTGACCATTTGCCTAGGAATTTCGTGAATTCATTGTTTTTAATTGCAGAGTAGTATTCCATTGTGTAGATATACCACATCTTCTGAATCCATTCCTCCGTTGAGGGACATCTGGGTTCTTTCCAGCTTCTGGCTATTATAAATAAGGCTGCTATGAATACAGTGGAGCAGGTGTCCTTATGGCATGCGGGTAAAGTCTCTGGGTATATGCCCAGGAGAGGTATAGCCGGATCCTCCGGGAGTGTCATGCCCAGTTTTCTGAGGAAATGCCAGACTGCTTTCCAGAGTGGTTGTACCAGCCTGCAATTCCACCAGCAGTGGAGGAGTGTTCCTCTTTCTCCACATCCTCGCCAACAACTGCTGTCTCCTGTGTTTTTGATCTTAGCCATCCTGACTGGTGTGAGATGGAATCTCAGGGTTGTTTTGATTTGCATTTCCCTAATGACTAAGGATGATGAACATCTCTTTAGGTGCTTCTCAGCCATTAGATATTCTTCAGGTGAGAACTCTTTGTGTAGCTCTGTACCCCATTTTTTAATAGGGTTACTTGCCTCTCTGGAGTTTAACTTCTTGAGTTCTTTGTATATCTTGGATATTAGCCCTCTGTCGGATGTAAGGTTGGTAAAGATCATTTCCCAGTTAGTTGGTTGCCGCTTTGTCTTTTTGACAGTGTCTTTTGCCTTGCAAAAACTTTGTAATTTAATGAGATCCCATTTGTTTATTCTTGATCTTAGAGCATAAGCTATTGGAGTTCTGTTCAGGAAATTCTCCCCTGTGCCCATATGTTCAAGGTTCTTCCCTAGTTTCCCTTCTATTAGTTTCAGTGTGTCTGCTTTTATGTGGAGATCTTTGATCCACTTAGAATTGAGCTTAGTGCAAGGAGATAAGGATGGGTCAATTTGCATTCTTCTGCATGTTGACCTCCAGCTGAGCCAGCACCATTTGTTGAAAAGGCTATCTTTTTTCCACTGGATGGTTTTAGCTCCTTTGTCAAAGATCAAGTGACCATAGGAGTGTGGATTCATTTCTGGGTCTTCAATTCTGTTCCATTGATCTACATGTCTGTTACTGTACCAATACCATGCAGTTTTTAACACTATTGCTCTGTAGTACAGCTTGAGGTCCGGGATACTGATTCCCCCAGAGGTTCTTTTACTCTTGAGAATAGTTTTAGCTATTCTGGGTTTTCTGTTATTCCAGATGAATTTTTGAATTGCTCTTTCTAACTCTATGAAGAATTGAGTTGGGATTTTGATGGGGATTGCATTGAATCTGTGTATTACTTTTGGTAAGATGCTCATTTTTACTATATTAATCCTGCCAATCCATGAGCATGGCAGATTTTTCCATCTTCTGAGGTCTTCTTCAATTTCTTTCTTCAGAGACTTGAAGTTCTTGTCATACAGATCTTTCACTTGTTTGGTTAGAGTCACGCCAAGATACTTAATATGGTTTGTGGCTATCGTGAAGGGTATTATTTCACTTACTTCATTCTCAGCCTGCTTATCCTTTGAGTATAGGAAGGCTTCTGACTTGCTTGAGTTGATTTTATATCCGGCCACTTTGCTGAAGTCGTTTATCAGCTGTAGGAGTTCTCTGGTGGAGTTCTTTGGGTCGCTTATGTATACTATCATATCGTCTGCAAATAGTGATAGTTTCACTTCTTCCTTTCCAATTTGTATCCCTTTGACCTCTTTTTGTTGTCTAATTGCTCTAGCTAGAACTTCAAGTACTATATTGAAAAGATATGGAGAGAGAGGGCAGCCTTGTCTAGTCCCTGATTTTAGTGGGATTGCTTCAAGTTTCTCTCCATTTAGATTGATGCTGGCTACCGGTTTGCTGTAAATTGCTTTTACTATGTTTAGATATGGGCCTTGAATTCCTGATCTTTCCAAGACCTTTAGCATGAAAGGATGCTGAATTTTGTCAAATGCTTTCTCAGCATCTAATGAGATGACCATGTGGTTTTTTTCTTTGAGATTGTTTATGTAGTGGATTACATTGATGGATTTCCTTATATTGAACCATCCCTGCATCCATGGGATGAAGCCTACTTGATCGTGGTGAATGATCGTTTTGATGTGTTCTTGGATTTGGTTGGCAAGAATTTTATTGAATATTTTTGCATCAATATTCATAAGAGAGATTGGCCTGAGATTCTCTTTCTTTGTCGGATCTTTGTGTGCTTTTGGTATTAGTGTAATTGTGGCTTCATAGAACGAGTTGGATAGTGTTCCTTCTGTTTCTATTTTGTGGAACAGTTTGAAGAGTATTGGTGTTAGGTCTTCTTTGAAGGTCTGATAGAATTCTGCACTAAAACCATCTGGACCTGTGCTTTTTTTGGTTGGAAGACTTCCAAAGACAACTTCTATTTCTTCAGGGGTTATAGGACGGTTTAGATGGTCTATTTGATCCTGATTTAATTTTGGTACTTGGTATCTGTCAAGGAAATTGTCCATTTCCTCAAGATTTTCTAGTTGTGTTGAATACAGGTTTTTGTAGTAGGATCTGATGATTTTTTGAATTTCCTCAGTTTCTGTTGTTATCTCTCCCTTTTCGTTTCTGATTTTATTAATTTGGATACTATCTCAGTGCCCTCTGGTTAGTCTGGCTAAGGGCTTATCTATCTTGTTGATTTTCTCAAAGAACCAACTCCTCGTTTTGTTGATTCTTTGTATGGTTTTATTTGTTTCTACTTGATTGATTTCAGCCCTGAGTTTGATGATTTCCTGCCTTCTACTCCTCTTTGGTGTATTTGCTTCTTTTTGTTCCAGGGCTTTCAGGTGTGCCATTAAGCTGTTAGTGTATGCTGTCTCCCGTTTCTTTTTGGCGGCACTCAGGGCTATGAATTTTCCTCTTAGCACTGCTTTCATTGTGTCCCATAAATTAGGGTATGTTGTGCCTTCATTTTCATTAACTTTCAAAAAGTCTTTGATTTCTTTCTTTATTTCCACCTTGACCAAGTTATCATTGAGTAGAGCATTGTTCAGCCTCCATGTGTATGTGGGTTTTCTTTTGTTTTTGTTGCCATTGAAGACCACCCTTATTCCATAGTGATCTGATAGGAGGCATGGGATTAGTTCTATCTTCTTGTATCTGTTGAGGTCTGATTTGTGACCAATTATATGGTCAATTTTGGAGAAGGTACCATGAGGAGCTGAGAAGAAGGTGTATTCTTTAGCTCTAGGATGAAATGTTCTATATATATCAGTTAGTTCCATTTGGTCCAAGGCTTCAATTAGATTCACTGTGTCCCTGTTTAGTTTCTGCTTTCCTGAACGATCCATTTCAGAGAGCAGGGTGTTGAAGTCACCCACTATTATTGTGTGAGGTGCGATGTGTGCTTTGAGTTTTAGTAAAGTTTCTTTTACGAATGAGGGTGCCCTTGCATTTGGAGCATAGATATTCAGAATTGAGAGTTCTTGATGGTGGATTTTTCCCTTGATCAGTATGTAGTGTCCTTCTGTGTCTTTTTTGATGACTTTAGGTTGAAAATCAATTTTATCCGATATTAGGATGGCTACTCCACCTCGTTTCTTGGGGCCATTTGCTTGTAAAATTGTTTTCCAGCCTTTTACTCTGAGGTAGTGTTTGTCTTTGACACTGAGGTGTGTTTCCTGCATGCAGCAAAATGCTGGGTCCTGTTTACGTATCCAGTCTGCTAGTCTATGTCTTTTAATTGGGGAATTGAGACCATTGATATTAAGAGAGATTAAGGCATAGTGATTATTGCCATCTGCCATTCTTGACGCTCTCTTTATGTTTGAGTGGTTATCTTCTTTTGGGTTTGATTCAAGAAGGTTATTATCTCATTTTTTCCAGGGTGTTGTTTCTCTCCCTGTATTGGAGGTTTCCACCTATTATCCGTTGCAGGGCTGGATTTGTGGAAAGATATTGTGAAAATTTGGTTTTATCATGGAATATCTTGGTCTCTCCATCTATGGTGATTGAGAGTTTTGCTGGGTATAGTAGTCTAGGCTGGCATTTGTGCTGTCTTAGTGTCTGCATGATATCTGCCCAGGATCTTCTGGCTTTCATAGTCTCTGGTGAGAAGTCTGATGTGATTCGGATAGGTCTTCCTTTGTATGTTACTTGGCCCTTTTCTCTTACTGCTTTTAGTATTCTTTCTTTGTTTAGGACATTCGGTGTTTTGATTATTATGTGACGGGAGGTATTTCTCTTCTGGTCCAGTCTGTTTGGAGTTCTGTAGGCTTCTTGTACGTTCATTGGCATCTCTCTCTTTAAGTTAGGGAAGTTTTCCTCCATAATTTTGTTGAAGATGTTTACTGGCCCTTTAAGTTGCAAATCTTCACTCTCATCTATACCTATAATCCTTAGGTTTGGTCTTCTCATTGTGTCCTGGATTTCCTGGATGTTTTGGATTACACGTTTTTTGCATTTTCTTTGACTGTTGAGTCGATGCTTTCTATGGAATCTTCAGCACCTGAGATTCTTTCTTCCATCTCTTGTATTCTATTGTTGATGTTTGCATCTATGACTCCTGATTTCTTCCCAAGGTTTTCTATCTCCAAAGTTGTCTCCCTTTGTGATTTCTTAGTTGTTTCTACTTCCTTTTTTAGTTCCTGGATGGATTTGCTGAGATCCTTCACTTGGTTGTTTGTATTTTCCTGTATTTCTTTAAGGTATTTTTGCATTACCTCTTTCAGGATTTCTTCCTGATGACCCACGTTCTCCTGCATTTCTCTGAGCGATTTTTGTGTTTCCTCCTCATGGGATTCCATCTGTTGATCCATCGTCTCCTGCATTTCTTTAAGCAGTTCTCGTGTTTCCTTTGTAAGGGCATCTAACCGTTGATTCATTCCTTTAAGCAATTTTTGTGTTGCCTCCTTATGGGCATCCATCTGTTGACCCATATTCTTCTGCATTTCTTTATGCCAATTTTGTGATTCCTTTGTGAGTGCATCTACCCGTTGATTCATCTCGTTAAGCGATTTTTGTGTTGTCTCCTTGTGCACCTCCATCTTTTGATCCATGTTCTCCCACATTTCTCTAAGCGATTTTTGTGTTTCCTTTGTAAGGGCTTCTAACCATTGATTCATGGTCTCCTGTAACTCTTTATGAGATTTATTTGTGTCCTTCTTGTGATCCTCTAATAGGATCATGAGAAGTGATTTTAAATCCAGATCATGTCTTTCGGGTGTGGTGAGGTATCCAGGACTTGTTGCTGTTGGAGAGTTGGGTTCGGATGGTCCCACATTACTTTGATTTCTGTTAGTAACATTCCTACATTTGCCTTTTGCCATCTGGATACCTCTGGTGTTAGTTGGTCCTGCTGCCACTGGCTGTTGGTTAGACCTCCTGTGAGCCTGCAAAGCTATTTCTGCCCCCCTTGGATTACCAGGATTCCCCTGGCACCGATTTCTGGGGCCTGCCTGCTCCTGAGTGACTTTGGAGCCCTAATGTGCCTTGCCCCAAGTGATCTTATATTGGGGTGGCCTTGCACATCTAAAGGCTCAGCCTAGTGGATTCCTGGAGCAGAGGTCGCCAAAGGGAGGCTGGTAGGCTCCTGCCCTGTGCAGGGGTGTGTGATCTCTCCTGGGGGGGGAGGGGGCGTCCCTCTGCCAGGCAGAAGTCCCACAGCAGAGCTGGCGCGCTGGTTACTGCAGATCAGCCCAGCACCTGGGAGCAGGTTACACATAAGCTGCCTGAGACCGAAGCGACGTTATGCCTGTCTGTCTCTGAGCCTGGCGGTCCCAACTACCTGGCCACTGGAGCAAAGATGACGGAGGGCACTCTCCGTGGCACTGCTCACCCTGTAGACGCGATGGCCAGCCGATCTGGCACCCAGACGACCACAGTGCTGACCTGTTCTCGGGCAAAGACGGAAGCCCCAACAGGCTGTGTCCCAAGTGATGTTATATTGGGGATAGGGAGCTTGGGGTACCTGTCTCTTCAGCGCAGTCTGCGGGAACAGAGGTCGCGGAAGGAAAGCTGGTAGGCTCCCGCCCAGTGCGGCGTCCCTCTGCCAGGCAGAAGTCCCACAGCAGAGCTCGCGTGCTGGTCACTGCAGATCAGCCCCGCACCTGGGAGCCGCACACACACAAGCCGCCCGAGACCCAAGCGATATTATGCCTGTCTGTCTCAGAACCTGGCTGTCCCAACCTCCCAGTCACTGGAGCAAAGATGGCGGAGGGCCGATATAACAGATATTTATAGAACATTTCATCCTAAAGCAAAAGAATATACCTTCTCAGCATCTCATGGTACCTTCTCCAAAATTAACCATATAATTGCTCACAAAACAGGCCTCAACAGATACAGAAATATTGAAACTATTCCCTGCACCTTATCAGATCAACATTGCCTAAGGCTAGTCTTAAGCACAAACAAGAACAATGGAAAACACACATACATGTGGACTTTGAACAATGCTCTTCTCAATGATAGCTTGGTCAACGAAGAAAGAAATTAAAGACTTTTTAGAATTTAATAAAAATGAAGACACATCATACAAAAACTTATGGGACACATTTAAAGCAGTGCTAAGGAGAAAACTCATAGCTCTGAGTGTCTCCAAAAAAAAAAAAAATGGAGAAGGCTTACTCTAACAGCCTGACAGTGTACCTGAAAGTTCTAGATCAAAAAGAAACAAATACACCCAAGAGGAGTAGATGGCAGGAAATAATCAAACTCAGGGCCAAAATCAACCAAATAGAAACGAAAAGAACTATACAAAGAATCAACAAAACCAGGAGCTGGTTCTTAGAGAAAATCGGCAAGATAGATAAACCCTTAGCCAGACTAACCAGAGGGCACAGAGGCACTACCTAAATTAATAAAATCAGAAATGAAAGGGGAGACAACAACAGAAACTATGGATATTCAAAAAGTCATCAGATCCTACTACACAAGAGCATATACTCAACAAAGTTTGAAAATCTGGACGAAATAGACAATTTTCTAGATATATACCAGGTGCCAACGTTAAAACAGGATCACATAAACCATATAAATATTCCCATAAATCCTGAGGAAATAGAAGCAGTTGTTAATAGTCTCCCGTTTAAAAAAAAAGCCCAGGACCAGATGGGGATTGGTAGAGAATTCTATCAGATCTTCAAAGAAGAGCTAATACCAATACTTTTCAAACTATTCCATGAAATAGAAACTCAAGGAACACTACCCAACTCATTCTATGAAGCCACAATAACCCTTAGACCTAAACCAAATGAAGACCAAACAAGGAAGGAGAACTCCAGACCGATCTCCCTCATGAACATCGATGCAAAAATACTCAACTAAATTCTGGCCAATGGAATCCAAGAATGCATCAAGACTATAATTCACCACAATCAGGTAGGCTTCATTTCAGGGATGCAGGGATCATTCATTATATGGAAATCCATCAACTTAATCCACTACATAAACAAACTCAAGGAAAAAAAACCACATGGTCATTTCATTAGATGGTGAAAAGGCTTTTGACAAAATCCAGTATCCCTTCATGATGAAAGTCTTGGAGAGATTGGGAATCCAAGGTCCATAGCTAAACATAGTGAAAGCAATATACTGCAAACTGGTAGCCAACATCAAACTAAATGGAGAGAAACTTAGAGCAATCTCACTAAATTCGGAGACTAGACAAGACAGACCATTCTCTCCCTATCTATTCAATATAGTACTTGAAGTCCTAGCCAGAGCAATTAGACAACAAAAGGAGGTCAGAGGTATACAAATTGGAAAGGAAGAAGTCAAAATATCTCTATTTGCAGATGATATGATCATATAATTAAGTTACCCCAAAACTTCCCCCAGAAAACTCCTAAAGGTGATAGCAACTTCAGCAAAGTCGCTGGATATAAAATTAAATCAAATAATCAGTAGCCTTCCTCTAGTCAAAGGATATACAAGCTGAGAAAGAAATTATGGAAATGATACCCTTCACAATAGTCACAAATAATATTACATACATTTGTGTGACTCTAATGAAGCAAGTGAAAGATTTGTGTGACAAGAAATTCAAGCCTCTGAAGAAAGAAATCCAAGAAGTTCTCAGAAGATGGAAAGATCTCCCATGCTCATGGATTGGCAGGATTAATATAAGAAAAATGGCCATCTTGCCAAAAGTAATCTATAGATTAAATGCAATCTCCATCAAAATCCCAAATCTATTCTTCATAGATCTAGAAAGAACAATTCTCAAATTCATCTAAAATAAAAAAAAATCCCAGGATAGCTAAAAGTATTTTTCACAACAAAAGATCTCCTGGGGGAATCTCCATCCCTGATCTCTAGCTCTACTACAGAGCAATAATGATAAAATCTGCTTAGTATTGGTACTGAGACAGGCAGGAAGATCAATGGAATAGAATTGAAGACCCAGAAAAGAACCCACATACCTACAGTCACTTGATATTTGACAAAGGAGCTAAAACCATCCAGTGAGAAAAAGACAGCATTTTTAACAAATGGTGCTGGATCAACTGGAGGTAAGCATGCAGAAAAATGCAAATCGGCCCATTCTTATCTCCTGTACAAAGCTCAAGTCCAAGTGGATCAAGGGCCTACACATAAAACAAGACACACTGAAGAAGAAAGTGGTGAAGAATCTTAAACACATGGGCACAGGGGAAAAATTTCCAAATAGAACACCAATGGCTTATGTTCTAAGAACAAGAATAGATAAATGGGACCTCATAAAACTGCAAAGCTTTTGTAAGACAATAGCCTCTGTCAATAGGACAAAATGGCACCCAACAAATTGGGAAAAGATCTTTACCAATCCTACATGCAATAGAGGGCTAATATCCAATGTGTACAAAGAACTCTAGAAGTTAGACTCCAGAGAGGAAAATATGGGGTACAGAGCTAAACAGGGAATTTTAAACAGAGGAAACTCGAATGGCTCTGAATCACCTGAAGAAATGTTCAGCATTCTTAGTTATTAGGGAAATGCAAATCAAAACAATACTGAGATTCCACCTCACATATGTCAGAATGGCTAAGATGAAAAGCTCAGGGGACAGCAGATGCTGGAGAGGATGTGTGGAAAGGGGAACACTTCTCCATTGTTGGTGGGATTGCAAACTGGTATAACCACTCTGGAAAGCAGTCTCACAGTTCCTCAGAAAATTAGACATAGGACCTGAGGACTCAGCTATACCACTCCTGGGAATATACCCAGAAGATGCTCCAACATGTATAAGGACACATGCTCCACTATGTTCATAGCAGCTTTATTTATCATAGCCAGAAGATGGAAAGAACCCAGATGTCCTTCAACAAAGGAATGGATACAGAAATTGTGGTATATATACACAATGGGATACTATTCTGCTATTAAAAACAATGAATTCATGAAATTCTTAAGCAAATGTTTGGAACTCAAAAGTGTCATCCTGAGTGAGGTAATCCAATCACAAAAGAACACACATGGTATGCACTCACCGATAAGTGGGTTTTAGCCCAAAAGCTCAAAATAAGCAAGTTACAATTCACAGAACACAGGAAGCTCAAGAAGAAGGAGGACTGAAGTTGGGGTGCTTTGGTTCCTCTCAGAAAAGGAACAAAATACTCACAAGAGCAATAAAGGAGACATAGTGTGAAGTTACATATCTTTATTTATTTTATACTTTTACCCTACTGTTATTTCTTAGGGAAATGATTATGCCCTTTGTGAGAGGACTGTCTTATTTTTTTTTAATGTAGTGATTCCAAAATTTTATTATGACATTTTGCATCTTTATACATTTTCCATGTTAGATTATTGTAAAGTGAATTTTGAAAAAAAATTATAATGTAAAAAGTATAGAGTGTTCAATAAAATGATTCATTTCTTTAAAAAAAAAAAGGAGACATAGTGAGGAGCGGAGACTAAAGAAAAGGCCACCCAGAGACTGCACTACCCGGTAATTCTTCCTATAAACAGTCGCCAAACCCTGACACTATTATGGACAACACGAAGTGCATACCAAAAGGAGTATGTCATGGTTGTCTCCGGAAGGGCCCTGGCAGAGCCTTACACAAACAGAGGCAGATGCTAGCAGCCAACCATTGAACTGGGCATGGGGCCCCAATAGAGGAGTTGGAGGGGTTTACAGCCCTATGGAAAGAACAATGATGTCTACCACCCAGAGGCACCAGGACTCCCAGAGACTAAACCATCAACCAAGGGGTACACATGGTTCCAGCCAAAAATGTGGCAGAGGAATGCCTTGTTGGGCATCAGTGAAAGGAGTGGCCCTTGGTCTGGTGAAGTCTTAATAGATGCTCCAACAAAGGGAAATTGGGGGCAGGGGAGGTGAGAAAGGGTCGGGTGGAGGGGCATATACTTGGAGGCATGCGGTGAGAGGAGGAATTGGGGTTTTTGGGGGTGGGGGGAAACCGGGAAAGATTTTAGCATTTGAAATGTAAATGAAGATTATACTCAGTAAAAAAAAAAAAGATTTAATTTCCATAAGGCTATGAAATTTTTTTTCTTCCAACTTCTACCTTCAAAATGAAGAATGCTAGCTAGAAATTAGATTCAATAAATGAAAGATGAATTTATGAATAACTAAATAATAGCAAAAAAATGAATATGACAGATTGTGACACAGATTTGGTAGGTATATTTTTAAGTCAAACGTATTACAGCAATACACATAACATGTCATTTGACCTCTGAAATGACATTTTAAAGCATCTTTCTATGTGATAAAATTGTTTTCAGTGTTAACTGTTCACTGATCCATAATAATGATTATTTTTTTATTTGACTTTAGTTTTAATATAATTTAAAATCAAAAGAAAAGTAAAATCCAAGTTTCATGGTACTTAATTCCAGTAAAATTCTTTCATCTATAAACCATAATTCTCACTAAATTAGAATATTATACTTTATTATTCACATTGGGTTTCACGGCTTGAACACTTAAGCACAAATAACTTGAAGCTTGATGGATGGCTAGGGAGATGGCTTGCCCACATGGTAGCTCCAAGTTATCTGTAATTCCAGTTCTAGAGGATCTATTAACCTCTTATGGCCTCAGTAGACAGTGTTTGTATGTGGTGTGCATACATGCATGCAAGCATGCAAAATATTCATACACACAAAATAAAATTTGATAAATAGTTCTTAAAAACTTATAAGTGGTTAGAAAGAAAGAGAGAAATGAAAGAATTGAAGCCTAGCCCTATCATTCTTTATTTCTAATCTGCTTACATAGGAATATGTTATAGCACAGGCATCTGAGGTGGAAACTGCCAAACCAAACTTGTGAAACTGAACATCCTTGAACTTACTCTCACAGGAATGTGTGTAGTTGAGGATGCATGTGCTGAGGACCCATCATTTACGTCACTTAAGATTCTCCAAAGCAAATAGTGATAATTTGATTTCTTCCTTTCCAATTTGTATCCCTTTGACCTCCATTTGTTATCTAATTGCTCTAGCTAGAACCTCAAGTACTTTATAGAATAGATATGGAGAGAGAGGGCAGCCTTGTCTAGTCTGTGATTTTAGTGGGATTGCTTCAAGTTTCTCTCCATTTAGTTTGATGTTGGCTACCGGTTTGCTGTATATTCCTTTTACTATGTTTAGATATGGGCCTTGAATTCCTAATCTTTTCAAGACTTTTAAAATGAAAGGATGCTGAATTTTGTCAAATGCTTTTTCAGCATCCAATGAAATGACCATGTGGTTTTTTTTCTTTGTTTGTTTGTGTAGTGGATTTCATTGATGGATTTCCATGTATTGAACCATCCCTGCATCATTATTTGCAGATGATATGATAGTATACTAAAGTGACCCCAGAAACTCCACCAGAGAACTCCTAAAGCTGATAAACAACTTCAGAAAAGTGGCCAGATATAAAATTAACTTAAGCAAATCAGTAGCCTTCCTATACTCAAAAGATAAACAGACTGAGAAAGAAATTAGGGGAACAACACCATTCAAAATAGTCAAAAACAATATAAAATATCTTGGTGTGACTCTAATCAAACAAGTGAAAGATCTGTATGACAAGAACTTCAAGTCTCTGAAGAAAGAAATCAAAGAAGACCTCAGAAGATGGAAAGATCTTCCATGCTCATGGATTGACAGGATTAATATAGTTAAAATGGCTGTCTTGCCAAAAGCAATATACAGACTCAATGCAATCCCCATTAAAATCCCAACTCAATTCTGCACAGAGTTAGAAAGAGAAATTCTCAAATTCATCTGGAATAACAAAAAAACTAGGATAGTGAAAACTATTATCAACAGTAAAAGAACTTCGGGGGAAATCAGTATCCCAGACCTCAAGCACTACTACAGAGCAGTAGTTTTATAAACTGCATGGTATTGGTACAGTAACAGGCAGGTAGATCACTGGAATAGAATTGAAGACCCAGAAATGAACCCACACACCTATGGTCACTTGATCTTTGACAAAGGAGCTAATTCCATCCAGTGGAAAAAAGATAGCCTTTTCAACAAATGGTGCTGGCTCAACTGGTGGCTAACATGCAGAAGAATGCAAATTGACCCATTCTTATCTCCTTGTATTAAGCTCAAGTTCAAGTGGATCAAGGACCTTTGCATAAAACCAGACACACTGAAACTAATAGTAAAGAAACTGGGAAAGAGCCTTGAACACATGGGCACAGGGGAAAATTTCCTGAACAGAACACCAATAGCCTATGCCCTAAGATCAAGAATTGACAAATGGGACCTCATAAAATTACAAAGTTTCTGTAAGGCAGAGGACACTGTCAATAGGATAAAATGGCAACCAATAAATTGGGAAAAGATCTTTACCAACCCTACATCCGGCTAATATCCAATATATACAAAGAACTCACAAAGTTTCAAATAGTTTTATTTGGTTCTCAGAGAGCCAAATAACCCGATTAAAAAAATAAAGTACAGGGCTAAACAAAGAATTTTTCACCTGAGGAATATTGAATGGCTGAGAAGCACCTAAAGAAATGTTCAACATCCTTAATCATCAGGGAAATGCAAATCAAAACAACCCTGAGATTTCAGCTCACACTGGTCATAATGGCTAAGGTAAAATCTCAGGAGACAGCAGGTACTGGAGAGGTTGTGGAGAAAAATAACACTCTTCCACTGCTGGTGGGATTGCAAGCTGGTACAACCACTCTGGAAATCAATTCGGTGGTTCCTCAGAAAACTGGGCATAATACTACTGTAGGACCCTGCTATACTACTCCTGGGCATATATCCAGAGGACTCTCCAGCATGTAATAAGGACACATGCCCCACTATGTTCATAGCATTCCTATTCATAATAACCAGAAGCTGGAAAGAACTCAGATGTCCCTCAACAGAGGAATACATACAGAAAATGTGGTATATGTACACAATGGAGTACTATTCAGCCATAAAAATCAAGAAATTCATGAAATTCTTAGACAAATGGATTAAACTGGAAAATATCATACTGAGTGAGGTAATACATCACAAAAGAACACACATAGCCTGCACTAACGGATATGTGGCTATTAGCCCAGTAGCTTGGAATACCCAAGATACATTTCACCTATGAAATGATGCCTAAGAAGGAGGAAAAACAAAGTATGGACCCTTGGGCTCTTTGTTGAAAGGGGAAAATACCCACAGAAGGAGATACAGAGACCAAAGTTGGAGCAGAGTCGGAGGGAAAGATCATCCAGAGATTACCCCACCCAGGGATTCATCCTATATACAGTTACAAAACCCAGACACTATTGTGAATGCCCATAAGTGCTGAATGACCAGAGCCAGATATAGCTGTCACCTGGGAGGTTCTGCTAGTACATGAGAAATACAGAGGGGGACACTCTCAACCAGTCATTGAACTGAGCACAGGGTCCCCAATTGAGGAGCTAGAGAAAGGACCCAAGGAGCTGAAGGGTTTGCAGCGCCATAGGAGGAACAAGGATATGAACCACCCAGTACCCCCAGAGCTCCCAGGGACAAAATCAGCAACCAAAGAGTACACATGGAGTTACCCATGGCTCCAGACACATAAGCAGCAGAGGATGATCTTGTTAGACATGAAAGGGAGGAGAGGCCCTTGGTCCTGGAAAGATTTGCTGCTGTACTGTAGGGTAATAACAGGACAGGGAAGCAGGGGGAGGGTTAATTGGGGAAGGGGAGATGGTTAATGGGATTTTCGGGGGATAGGGGAACCAGGAAAGGGGACGACATTTGGTGTAAATAAAGAATATATCTTAATAAATAAAAAATAAAAAATTCTCCAAAGCTGTGTAAAATACCTAGTTTCTTGGTTGCCAGGTAGAACTTGAAGGCGAGAATCCACTGTTGAAGGTACTACAGATTTCAAATACTTGTTTAAATTTTTGCTTTATATTGTTAGTAGTGATTTTAAAACTTAAATAATTCTAAATTCTTGAAAGAAGTATAATTTAAAACTCAAGAAATTGTTTTATTTCAAGATAATTTTAAAATAATTTGGGAGAGCTGGAGAGATGGTTCAGTAGCTGTTCTTATAGAGAACTGTTACTGTTCTTACTCGTACTCTTACTCTTACTCTTACTCTTGAGAACTAATACCGTTCTTATAGAGAACCCAACTTTGGTTTCAAACATACGTTTTTGATGGCTCACAAATGGTAGTACCTTCAGCACCAGAAAACCCTAGCCCACTTCTGGACTCCCAGTGTACCTATATTCACATGTACATAAGGCCACCTAATATCCTCCCTCCACATATACATATTTTTTACAAACAGTTTTAGGAGAAAGATAAAATAAATATTAGTAAGCACATATTTACATGAAAATAATATCTTTCCTCCTAAATTCCTTCCAGAAACTGATCTTTATAAAACATTCCTGGGTATAAATGTGGAAAAAAACTTTTTTATATACACAGAACCTGATTTAAAATTCAGTAATAAGGTACTGGTTAAGTGAGAGACCATTATGTAGCCATTATAAATGCCAATAACATGTAATATCATGTGTACCTTGGTTAAATTAAGAATTTTACCAAAAAGGATAATGAATAGCTCCTATAAACTCTGGGAGGCCTTAGAAGCCTCATAGTGAAGAACAATGTTCCAAATCATGCTCAACAGGGCACAATAATGACCATGATAGTGAGAGCTGACTTTACAATTGCCACTTCAGTTGCCTCTGGCAAAGCCAGAAATAGGAAACATTGTTTCTGTGACTATTCACTACAAAAACATTACAGAACTCAGTGAATGGTGACAAAGTGTTTATCTGGACCATACACCAAATGATCTAGAAAAGAGCAAAGTCAAAATCAAATCCTCAGTTCCCATACACTGAAGCAGTTACAGTGATTTTCCTAGAAAGAACACTCCAGACAGAGCAATTCAAGGCGTACATAGATTGACTTTGTGATTTGAATATGATGCAGACTGTTAGTATGGTTGAAGCAGAATGAGTGGAGAAAGGGACAGGAACAACAATCAGGGAGGGCCTTTTAAACTACTGAATATCCATTAACTCTTACCTAGATTATATAAGGAGCCATGGTTAAATCAGGATGGGTGTTCAAATAGCATCTTAATATGCAGTGCATGTTAGCTTTGAGCCTCAGTCCTCCCAATTCAGTCTCCTGAATGCTGGGATTATAGTCACATTCTACCACATGCATCTCTCCAGTGCAAGAGTTTGAACAGAAAAATGGCATGACCTGACTTACCCAACTAACTTTTTTAGCTGAATGCACTCTTTATTCATTGTGCTAACTTTTTATTCAACATGCACAATAAATATAGTTCTAAAATTGAAGTGAACTGAAAACAATACAGCTGTAGTTAGTATTATAATGTTCTCTCCAAACGTCCATGTGCTTAAATGCTTGTTTCCTAACTTGGGACACTACAGGGAAGTAGCAGAAACCTTAAGAGATGGGACCTAGTGGGAGGAAGTCAGGTCACTGTAGATGTCTGAGATTGAAGGGGAGCTGGGTATGCTTATTCATACTCCTTTGTATCTCAGATCCTGGGATGTGAAACCACTGGTTTTATCCAGAATCTCTGCCAGGAAATATCACCTTAAACAAAACAGATCAACACAGTCAACCAAGCACGAGCTGAAATCTTCAAAGCTGTTGTGTTTATGAAGGGGATTACCTTAGGCATTAGTTACGGAATGGAAAGCTGACTAAAACCCTGTAGGAGAATATCTTTATCATGGATGATTGAGAAAACAGAATAGATAGACTCCTTCAATGTCTCATACATCAGAATTATTTCTGGGTTCTGTGAGATGAATCATCAAGTAAAAGAACTTGCTGTCAAGCCTGACAAAATGAGATGGATCTCCAAAACCCAAATGGTGAATTTTGACCTCAAAGATGTCCTCTGACCTCCATATGCCTACAAAGGCACTTGTGTGTCCATGCTTACACATATAATTAACTAAGTAAATAAGTAAATATTAAAATATATTATTTTCCAGCAATGCATATTGTCACAAAATTACTAGTTTAATTAAGAAACAGGAGTAAATAGTAATGTAACTGAGGAACGCTTTAGATCATGCAAGGAGCTCCTAGAAGTAAACAGAATGTAGCAGTAACCTCAGTGTGTTGTGAATGGCAGGGAATGGTTTTTTTTCTATTATTTTTGTTTTGGTTTGTTTTGAACAGATGTGATGTATGTGTCAGTCAAAGAACTTTCTAAATGCATTGATACCTCCAGATTGGAACTTCCGGGAGCTTTGGTGAAAGAAGCTTCTTTTTGCAGTGGTCATCAATAGCTGCAAAGAATCATAAATCGTCAATGTGAATAAGTGTTGAGGAATGCATGCAAAGGATGCTGAAGGGCTAGGGGCAGTGTGGAATGCTGACTTCAAGGCATGACAGCTGTGATTATCTGTACAAGATCTACAAGGGACTAGGCCTGTCAACCTTGTCATAGAAGGGGAATGGATTAGGATGACCCACCCTCCCTGATGATTTAAATGCAGTTAATGGCTTCTGGACATTTGTGTGTGCTATGGATATTGGTAAGGTTCCCATGCTCCTTTTTGTGTAGCAATTTTCTCTGAATTGAAACATTGTGGTAAAAGTTAGGGAATAGGCCAAATTTTCAAAACTGGCAGATTAAACTCTTGAGTCTCAGGGAGTTGCTGAAACAAAATTCACTAGGCCCCATCCCAAAGTTATACAAATAGGAAAACTGCAGGCTGGGGACGATTTCCTACTAGCTAAGTTGCCTGTAAATTAATCAAGGAGACCCAGGGAGACAGCATTGGTCAGGGAATCATTATCCACACAATGCACATTGTCTTCAAGTCATCTATGAATCTGTAAATAAGCTCTTAGCCATACTCTGGCAAATAACATACTGAAGTGCATTCGAGCTCTCCACTAAGTGTGGGGAAACCATTTCTTTTGGTCTGTCATCAGTGTCCTATCTATGGGTGAATAGACATTTGATCAGGGTTCCCTAGGAAAAGTAATGTAAAACTCCATCAAATCATGGGATCAAAAATAAAAATAGACTGTGCTGGTCAGTTGTTTTGTTTGTTTGTTTGTTTTGGTTTTTTTTGTCATCTTTATACAACTAGGGACCTCTGAGAACAGGAAGCCTCATTTGATAGCATGTCTACATCAGACTGATTTGTAGGCAAGTCTATGAGTCATATTCTTGATTAATGATAGATGTAGGAGAATTTAATCTCCTGTGTATGGTGCCATCCCTTAGCAGGTAAGCCCCAGGTTTTATAAAAAAAAAAAAAAAGAAAGAAAGAAAGAAAGAAAGAAAGAAAGAAAGAAAGAAAGAAAGAAAGAAAGAAAGAAAGAAAGAAAGAAAAAACAGGCTGAGCAAGCCAGTAAGCAGCACTCCTCCATGTTCTGTTCTGGTTCCTGTTTTCAAGTTTCTGCCTTGAGTTCCTGCCCTGCTTTACCATGGCAATATGAAAGCATAAGTCAAGTATTTTATCACAACAGAGAAGCAAACTAGGATAATATGAAAGTAGAAGTGGGATGTGTTGGCTTGGATAAGTGGTTCCCCCATATGTCTTGCACATTTGAATACTTGTTTCCCAGTTTGAGCAAAACCACAAACAAACAATTGGCTATTTGGAAAGGATTATGAAGAGGAGGATATATGTCACTGGAGGTGGGTTTTCAGGTTGCAAAAGACTCCTGTTGTTCCCCTTGAATCTGACACTTATAAGATTTAAACACTGCTGTTTCTGCAGCCCCAGCTCTCTAACTTTCTGGAACTATAAGGCCCAAATGCTTTGTTTTATAAGCTGCCTTGGTCATGGTGTTTGTTGCAACAATTGAAAAGTAAACAGTATTTGAAACAAGAAAGGGGATCAGGAGGAGGGTAAAGAGATGGGAAGACAAGAGAGGGTAACAGCAGTGAATATGGTCAAAATATATTATGTGTGCATATATAAGTATCATAATGAACCTGTTATGGAGAATTAATATATATGATAATAAAAGACACCTAAAAATGTTTATTGCTGCTCCACATAAGGTACATTGTAAAGCATGAGGTAATGGTTCAGAAAGAAATGTATTATTATCCTCTTTCCTTTTTGCTACCTTCACTTCTTCACTTTCCTTAGAATGTGTGCCAACTGAGGACTCAGAGGAATTCCATGTTAATTGTTTTTCATATCTTCATTTTCTATACTTACTATTACCAAACACTGGATTAATCTTGGCCATGATGATCTGATGAATAATAACTGCAAAGAAAAGGAAAGAATAAAGTCACATTGTGTGCAGTTTGAATGTGAAAGTTTCCCAAGTCCATTTAAAAGGCTGTCATAGTTCACCATCTCTGGAAATTTCATGTTAAATACAAATTAAAGCTTAATGATTAGATAATTTCACCCATTCCCATGAATTTAGAATTTAATAAGATATCTGAAATTGAATAAAACTATTGCACAGTTCTGAAAATAGCTAAAATAAAAAATATTTCCTGAATTTCTCTCTTATTTTGATGATTTCCTTTCTAAGATTTTTGAATTTCTATTGAGACGGGATTTGTATGTATCTTTATATATTTGATTTTTGGAGGGTTTTTTTTTTGCTTCATGGTTCTTTTCTCTCTCTCTCTCTCTCTCTTTCTCTCTCTCTCTCTCTCTCTCTCTCTCTCTCTCTGTGTGTGTGTGTGTGTGTGTGTGTGTGTGTATGTGCGTAAATTTTCCTCATCTGTACAAAATTTGTTTTCTGTTTCTGTAGAATAATTCTATATTTTATGTAGCCTTTCATTTTATTCATTTTTTATGGCATTGAGGTGTTTGGGAAGTTTCTTAGTTTAGTTATGCCCTTCCTCTTGATATAACAAAGTCCAGACATAGTCAGCAAATTTGTTTGTTTGGGACTTGGAAAAGGCTGTGAGCTCTGCTTTCATGGTTGTCCTTGTCTGCTACAATTCTCCATTTTTCCTCTTACATTCTTTCCCTTTTACTACCTAGTTGCCAAGTGGAGTTTCTTTCTTACTTATTGACTTTTTTCAGAAGCTACACATTTCAAAGGTTTCTGCTTTAAGTCACTGGAAATTTTAAACCCCATGCTGTAAACCATGTTTACTCTACTCAGGTGTTTTTGTAGAATGTCCAGACTTCAGGTAAACTTACCCTTCTGAGACTGGTTTTGGAAGAATGGTAGGCCCCTTCCCTATTCTCCTCTGTCTTTTTACCTATATGGTAATTAAACTAAATTTTTATATGTAAATTTAAAAAATAATCTAGCATCATTCATTTTGCAAATACAAGCGCCCCAGGTGTCATGTCTTAAAAAGTGGCTTTAGAAAACTCCTGTTGCATCTTTTTAATCTTGCAAAAATATTCAATGCAAATAAAATATTAGTTCATATTCTATACATTTTTAAAGGTATTTCTTTTATTATTTGAGAATATAATTACAATATTTTCCCCTTCCCTTTAATTTCTCTAAACTCTCACATATATCTTTTTTGTGCCCTTTTTTATTAATAATTGTTACATGCATGTGCATGTGTGTGTGTGTTCTTAAGTACAGCCTGCTCAGCCTACATAATGCTATTGTTATGTATATGTTTTCAGGGCTGATCATTTGGTATTGGATAAACAACTGATGTGTTCTTCCATGTGGAAGACTATTTCTCCCACTGTAACAATTCTTAGTTGCCTCTAGGTAGTGTGTGTGTGTGTGTGTGTGTGTGTGTGTGTGTGTGTGTGTGTGTGTGTGCCTCCCACCTCATCTACAATGATCCTTGAAACTGAGATTCAGGAACTGTACATAGTTTATGCCAATACAAAAGTTCAGTAACTAACAATAAAATATATGGGTGTATTTAGTTCCCAGTGAAGCTCAAGTTGAGACAAAGGGTCCTCAATATAGCAATGGTGAGATCTGTGGACTAGTGGCAGAGGCTGGAAGTGAGTTCTCATGTATGGGTTACTGCCAGTTTGGTAAGTGAGTTCTCATGTATTACCTTCTTTCCAAAGAAATGCCTATGAAATAATGTTGGTTTCCTTGTCTATCTCATTTGCTTCTCTTCTGCACCTGCCTGCTTGCTATGCTATGTCGACCACAGGCAACAGTAATACAAGGGCCTCACCAGAAAATGAATTTGCATCATATTCTTAGACTTCTCATTCTGTAGGAATAGGAATCTAAATAAATGTGTCTTCTTTTGAAGTCACTCATTCTTCAGTGTTCTTCAATACTAGTAGAAAACCTAAAAGGAAGCAAATATTGTGAGGTTACTGCATGCCAGTGAGCATTTTAAGTATGTTCAAGTTATTGTAATCTAATTTTTATAAAAATGGTGAAGTTTGGATTATTATTTGGAATCTTTTTATATAAATAGGCAAACTAACTTAATTGATTTGCAGGACTAAGAAAGAACATATCCAGTATTCAGCCCAATGAAAAAGATACAATAAATTACCCGGGGAATGATATGACATTACTTATTTTTAACCCCTATTTATCCATCTAAAAATTTTTAAAAACTAATAAGGAAGCTATGAAATCTTCTGTGCTGTAGATAGAACCCTAAATGAGGGGCAGTCAGTATTCAATGGTAGACAATTAGAGAAAAGTGGAAAAGGAAAATCGCTGTGGAGGACCACAGGCCCCCTGCCTTTCATAATTCTGGAAGCGGTGACTGAATTCTAAATTTTGGAGTAGTGAATGTTCTAAAGGGAGAGCCTTGCTATTTTTACTGAGTTGTCTGAAATGGTTAGCTTCAAAGCAGTCAATGAAGACACTGTTATTTTTACCCAGCAGCTTTCTCTAGGATTCGTTGGCTTGGAAAACAAATGCAGCACAATTAAGTTAATGACTTTTTTCTCAAGTTTTTTTCCATCAAAGACTCTCAAATTCTGCCAATTATATGAGTGCAAAGCATCCCAGTTGGAAAACTCAGTTGCTCCAGAACACTGAGAATGGGAGAATGGCCAAAAAGCAGCTCCAGCTAAATGAGGCTCGAAAGCTGGCTGTCTATCACACACACACATACCACCAATAACCACAGAAAATGAAGAGAATGTCCTTTCAAGGAAGAATAACCATTTCCATCCCAACCCCCTGTCCCACATGTCCCTTCTCAAAGCCTGTATATGATTAGGTTATGTGCAGCATCAATCACAGCATACAAATTAGGAACCCAGCACTATTCCTATTATTAAATTTGAAAAAGCAATCTGAGGGGATGTGGATATTCATAGGAACCTGGCATTTGTATTATTGGCTATTCATAGTCACAGAATCTTTGATTTTTTTCTATCTTTACCCTAGAGACTTCCCTTATAATTTTCTAATCATCATTTATGCTCCAAATGCCAAATTTAGTTGGAAGTATGAAAACAAGGCAAGAAATAAATCTCAAGCAGATTGCATTTCACACACACACACACACACACACACACACACACACACACACACACACGTGGGGAGAGAGAGAGAGAGAGAGAGAGAGAGAGAGAGAGAGAGAGAGAGAGAGAGAGAGAGAGAGCTGAAATTCTGTATTCCATAGAAACAGTTGGATCTGTTGTTCCTTTGGCAGGTAAGTATTTACCATGACATGTAACATTTTACCTAAAATATTTACCTAAAATGGCTACACTTAACGTGAAATTCCTTAGCTATACTAGAGTCCACCTCAGCCATTGAATAATTGTAAAAAACCTCACTAAAATGGAAGTTAATCCAAGAGTCTATGTGAGGGGGGACTAGAAAGAGGGGGACTGGAATCTGGATGAAAAGTGAATACATAAATTACTGGAAAAAATAAAATAACAAATCAACACACACACACACACACACACACACACACAATGCCTCCATGACACTGTCCTGTGTCCTGTAGGCAAGTCGGTGGGGGCATTTTCTTAATGAACAACATAGAAGGGTCTTGCTTACTGTAGCTGCTGCTATTCCTGGGCACATGGTCCTGGGTTATAAAAGAAAGCAGACTAAGCCAGCAATTGAGAGAAAGCTAGTAAAGAATATACCTCCATGGTTCCTGCCTCTGCTCCTTGAGTTCCTGCCTCAGTGATCTGTGTAATAGCAACATGCAAGCCAAATTAACATGTTCTGATCTCAAGCTGTCCAAGAAAGCAAGCTAGGACACCCTCCTCATGCCTCAGTTTCTGTAGTTGGAGGAATACTTGTGCGTTATATCCAACTCTTTTCTTTTCATTTCTTTTCACCTCTTCCTCCATTGAGGGCCTGCAGACATGGTTGTCATCTAAAGTTCCAGTGGTCAACACATTTACAAAAGTCTCAGTGACCCAGATTGACCTACAGATGCCTTGAATTTAGAGAATAGAGATTTGAACAGCTCATAAAGCATGTCTTTAATTCAGTAAGCAAGGTGCATTTGATGCAGAGGGATTATGTTCCTGAGGATAAAAAAGGGTGAGAATGGAAAACAGCAGTCACCACAGAGCTCACATGATGGTCACATTAAAATTAGATTTTTGATTAGTTCTGGAACAACTGGATATTTGTTTAATCATTTCTGTTCTTTGATAGACTAGGCCGTTAGAGAGACATACATGCCTGTTACTTGACATACTCTTTATGGAATATGTGTTTATAGTTAAAACAACAAACATCAGTTCAAGCTCCTTTCTTTTTGCTGTCTTCATTGGAAGTCATCAAGTTCCTCTGTCAGAAGATAAAAGTGCAGCTTCAGAGCAATGGACATTATAAAAAAGAAGTCAGGAGAAACTTAATCCATAGTCAGACTTGGTGAAGATCACTTCTGGGAGATTGGGGACGGGTGAACCAAATGAATTCATGAATCCACAAAGCATACAGATTGATTGAAAGATGAATATACATCATTCTTCCAAGTGAATTCCACCTTCCAAACCCAGAGAAATCTTGATTGTTGTTTTCTGTTTGTTTGTTTGTTTGTTTTCCTCAGTCCTAAGGAAGACTGTTCCTCCGGTTAATTGTCCTTGACATGCATAATTGTTATCTTTTATTACCCATTTCCACTGATGACAAAAGGAAAAGAAGTGAACATAATTTCCAGGCCCCCACAGTAGAGGTCCACTCTGTGACCTGAGAAATGCTTTTAGGTTTGGAATGGTGCCAACTGTGTGCTGAATCTGGGCAATAATTCTGGAGTTAATGGCAAAATAATAGAGACATAACTTGTGGGAAGCATATTTTTCTTTCCTGAAGAAAAAAATCTCTACAGATGTTCACTGCCATTGTGAATTTTCTTAAGGCCTCTTCCTAAATTCACAATGTCTTACACAGCATTTCAAATCTGTGGCATTTTCTGTGATGCTTGAGTGTGGTCTCTCCATGGCTTATACTTAAAGCTTCATTGTCCATTTCTGAAAAAGCATCTTGGCACAGTGTTTCAGTGACATCATTTGTTTCTGAGCGTGAATGAATGCTCCCAGATGACTTTATGTAAGCCACATTTAAAACATTCCATCTCTGTGGGATACAGAATTTATTTATTCCTATTTTATAGTATTTATATTCATATAATTACAGAGAAGCCTACCAGCTACAAAATGAACTGTCATTGGACAATGATTTATTTCCTCACATTTGTTTAACAGACAAGGATTTATTTTTGTGGCTTGCACTACTTTGACTTTTAGTTTTGAGCCCATTTTGTACATATGATTAGTACTTAGTGCATAGTCATCTACTACGACCAATTAAATTTTAGTAGATGAAGGGCAGTGAGGTGGTTCAGTAGGTAAAAGCATGTTGTCCTCTAAGCCTGATGATCTGACTTCAATCCCTGGAATCCACATAGCTAAGAAAAGAACTGACTACTGTAATTTTTTTGCTGTTCTCCATACATGTATCATGGCAAGAATACCCACATACATGCAACATGTACTAAGTAAAACACACATATGAATGAATGAATAAATAGATTAAATAAGTAAATAGAAAACATTTAAAAAATTTACTAGAGGAATTGGGAATAGCTTAACATCATATCCACCTCATTTGCCTTATTATTTGGATCTTGGGTATATATAAAGTAGAATAGTGTTTATAGATGGGGAGGAAGGCCATAATTCGACCTCAAGATTCTCAAAACATTTCAGGTCACCAAACTATGTGAGAATTTCTTTTCCACAAACCATTTGTCTTGGTCCCCTATAATTCTAATTCTAGTCAGAATTAGTTCAGACCCCACAGATTGAGTCTCAGCAAACTAACCCATTGTTTGCAATGCTAACAGTATTACGTTTCATTACTCCCAATTTGTCTAAGTTGCTTGTGAACCAGCCCTTCTGAGATTCCTTTCTTGGACTTGATGATTTGCTAAAGGGGCCGAGAGAGAACTCAGAGAAGCAATATGCTTATATGTCCTGACTTATATGAAATGATATCCTAGAGAGCACAGGTGAACACCATGAAAAAAAAATGGGTACGTAGGGTAAGGTTAGAAAATTCTTGAACACGAGAACTCATTTTCAAAAGAAATTGGGAGTTGCTGGCCTCAAAGACTATGGATGTGCTCTCTATTCTGGAAACTCTCTTGAAATCAACAAGTGTGTGTGTGTGTGCATGTGTGTGTGTGTGTGTGTGTGTGTGTGTGTGTGTGTGTGTGTGTGTGTGTGTGTGTGTGAGATCCCTACTCCAGGTGTGAAATTTATTTTTGCTAGTTATCACACAGAGATACAATTGATTACTCACTTACTCACTCCCTCCAGATGTTCTTCCCTTCCTGGAGATACAGTACTTGAGCTTTTGATGGTCCATCTCACTTTCTCAAAAGGTATCTCTTTAAAGCAAAAGGCACTCCTATCACTCAGGATCCAAAGGATCCAGAACTCTGTTTAAGATTGCAGGGGCAGAGAGAAAAATATTATGTCTCTTATTATCCAATCCAAACATCACAAATGAAAATGTCAACAACTGGAAATCTCTGGATAATTTGTGACCTTGAAAGATAAAGAGGCAGGTCTTGTTTCATCTTTACAGAGCACAGATGGACCTTGATGGTGTCAATTGCCTAACATCCAGATGAGTCTTTCAAAAGTGAAGTTTAATACTTGCTGTATCAATTCTGAGCTGAGTCGTGACTCTCAACATTCTGTATCCTAGGATGAGCATGGGTGACAGTTCTCAACGCCACTTTCCCCGGAGCTTTAATGCTTGTGTTATCCCTGCAGGGAAGTCGACTATTCAAAAGTGCATATTTGTGGAACATTTCATTATAACTGTGCTTCTTCACAGGCAGGTAGTTTCTTTGGAGATGTAGCATGCGGATAACTCTCTTTATGAATTACAAGCAATTACTGGCTCCCGTGCTTGAATGGTTTTAACTGCTCCAGTCCAATTAAATTTGGCAGGATAAATATTTGAGAGGGTAAGGTGTGCAGTTTCATAGGTGAATCTGGGAACATCGCTCTTACTAAGTTCATGGTGTACAAACCGCTTTTGATGTTGCCAGCATTTACAGTGCTTCCCTGAGCCTTCATCAAATAAATGTTATTCTTTATATTAAGTCTTTCAACCAATTTTTTAGAACTTTGCTGCCTGGTTGTTTCTATATAATTCATTTGGCAGGAGAGTTTCTCAAAGAATAGCACAAATTTAGATACATCTAACCTAAAATGTCTTGTATTCAGAAATCTATACTTAGATCCCAGCTATTTGCTTTAATTTCTAATTCCTAGGTACACATTAAATGAAGTCTTGCAACAGATAATTCAAAAGTAATTCATTTTATAGATTCCTTAAGTCCTCCACTCCCTCCAACCTTTTGCTTTGGTTTGAGATAGTCTTGCAGTGTAAATCAAGTTTGCCTCACAGTTGAAATCTACCTGATTTAGCCTCTCTACCTCTGTAGAAGAGTGATAGATCTTGATGCCACATCAACACATGTGGCAGGTTTCTTTTACTTTTAGTAACCAAGTTAGTTAAGTTTTAAAGAACAGTTAGGTTTCTTTATTAAAACAAAACAGCAACAAGAAACCCAAAACAGCTGGTTTTGATGTTCACACAATGCTATTTCCTAGATATTATAAGAGACTAGTAATTGTGAAACAAAGGCTCAGCACGCAGTCTATGGTGGCTACAAATTTACAGCTCTCCTGCCTTAGCTATCCAAGTGTTAAGTGTGTGTCACCATATCCAGGCCTAAAATAATATTGCGCTACCCCCATGAAACCAGATGACTTTGGAAATCTTTCCACGGATTTGTACACTCTGTTTTTGTGCTCTAAGTTTCTGCATTTCAGAGGAAGAAAAGATGCGGAACCCCAGGAGTTTTCCTTTGCCAGAGGCATCAATTACACATAGGTTAGTGGGAGGTCAGAGCTCGTGATCAGATGTCCCACTTTCAGTGTCAGGACCCCATCTGTATTGAACTTGTGCAGACTGTACCTGCTGCCAACAGTCTCTGTGACGTGCACACCTAGGTGCAAGTGTAAAAGACAAGGATTCAGGGAAATGAAGACTTTTTAATAAATGCATTCAATATCAAAGATCAAGCATAGAAACTGTTCTGGCTTAATTTTCTGTTGCTGTGATTAAGAGAATAACCAAAAAGCAACTTGGGGAGGAAAGGATTATTTCATTTTACAGCTTATAGTCAGTCCATCATTAAAAAAAAAGTCAAAGCAGGAACTCAAGGAAGGAACTTCAATTCAGGAGCTGAAGCATAGGCCATGGGGTGGGGAGTGCTTCTCACTGGCTAGTTCTTCATGGCTTCCTTATCAAGGAAAACTTTTAGTTAATACTTCTAGTGTTTGTCAATATCCCACTGAGCTACTTGATAATAGTAAAGCCATGAATTCTGCTGGTAACAGTCCATAAGAAATGATGAGCTTCTCTTCTTGAGGATCAGTGAACTTTTTCTATTCAGTTCTTCTTTTCAGTGGCAAGCTCAGAGTGCTGCATTCATGGTACAGCTGTAAGAATGCAGGATGCTGAGGGCTTATCATCTCCTGGAAGATGGTTGCATTTGACCTGCAAAAGACTTTAGGTGTTAAATTAACAAACTCCGTGGATAAGTCATGCAAGATTTGGGAACTGTTTATTATTACCACATAATTCAATTGCATTTTGACTGAAACCAGCTGAGATCATGTCATTTTCCACGAGGGTGAGAAAATAGCTATATTGTTGTGTGAGAACCAGGGCATGAACATTATTGATACAGTTTAAGAGAGACAGAGTGAGCCCATTCCCAAATGGCAATATCATGGGACTGAGAAAGGGGGCAAAGGAAGTTCTGAAAGCCTGGCCTGAATGTTTGTGTCCCCTAGGATTTTGTATTAAAATCTGATTTCTAAGACAATCCTTAGTAACAGTTGCAGTTTTGGGAAAGTGATTAGGCTCTTCATAAATGGGACCAGTGTTCTATATAAAGGGCTTTTACCATATAAGAATGCACTGAGAACATATCCTATATGAAGAGAGGGCAAATACTGATGACATATCTTTATATTTTCTTGCCTTCAGAACTGTGGACCAATACATTTCTGCTGGTTTTAAGTTATATGGAGATTTGTTACAGCAAGTCAAATAGGCTAAAATAGCAGACATGAGCAAGGACTTTTTGTTTAGTATCTCTCAGTGGTTATAGTGTAGAGTAGGAATAAATGCATTTGGCACCTTCAAAAGGGACTTTGTCAGTTTTATTCCTCATGGTTTCTGTTTAATTTTATCATTCCATAAATTAAGTTTATTTGACTCTTCCAAACTTTTTATTGATATCCTTATGTAATTTAGTTTTATTTCCTTTTCAGTCTTCGGGGTTATAAGAATTCCTTCAATATTCATTTTAAAGTCAGGCACCAAATGAATAAAAGCAATGAATTCAAAGCTAACTTCATAAAATGATTTACTTGGATAAGACAGAGCCTCAAGCACATGGGCACAGGGGAAAATTTCCTTAACAGAACACTGATAGCTTATGCTCTAAGATCAAAAATTTACCAATGGGACCTGATAAAATTGCAAAGTTTCTGTAAGGCAAAAAACACTGTCAATAGGACAAAATGGCAACCAACAAATTGGGAAAAGGTCTTTACCAACCCTGCATCCAACAGAGGGCTAATATCCAATATATACAAAGAACTCAAGTTAGACTCCAGAGAACCAAATAACCCTATGAAAAATGGGTAGAGAGCTAAACAAAGAATTTTCAACTGAGGAATATCAAATGGCTGAGAAGCACCTAAAGAAATGTTCAGCCGGGCGGTGGTGGTGCACGCCTTTAATCCCAGCACTTGGGAGGCAGAGGCAGGAGGATTTCTGAGTTCAAGGCCAGCCTGGTCTACAAAGTGAGTTCCAGGACAGCCAGGACTACACAGAGAAATCCTGTCTCGAAAAACAAAAAAAAAAAAAAAAAAAAAGAAAGAAATGTTCAACATCCTTAGTCATTAGGGAAATGCAAATAAAAACAACCCTGAGATTTCACCTCACACCAGTCAGAATGGCTAGGATCAAAACCCAAGGAGATAGCAGGTGTTGGCAAGGATGTGGAGAAAGAGGAACACTCCTCCACTGCTGGTGGGATTACAATCTGGTAAAACCACTCTGGAAATCAGTTTGGTGGTACCTTGGAAAATTGGGCATAATACTACCGGAGAACCCTGCTATACCACTTCTGGGCATATACCCAGAGGATTATCCAGCAAGCGATCAGGACACATGCTCCGCTATGTTCATAGCAGCCTTATTTGTAATCGCCAGAAGCTGGAAACAACCCTGATGTTCCTCAACAGAGGAACTGAAACAGAAAATGTGGTATATTTACACAATGGAACACTACTCAGCTATTAAAAGCAATGACTTCATGAAATTCTTTTTTTTTTTTTAATTTAATTTTATTTTATTTTTTTAATTTACATTCCAAATCACTTCCCCTTTCCCGTTTCCTCCCTCCCCGAAAGTCCCATAAGCCCCCTTCCCTCCCTCTTTTCTCCGTTCAACTCCCTCTCATTACTCTGTCCTGGCGTTCCCCTACATCCAGTCTTTCCAGGACCAGGGGTCTCTCCTTCCATCTTTTTAGAAATCTATTGATATGCTGATTGTGTCTAGGGTATTCTGAGATTCTGGGTCAATATCCCCTTATCAGTGACTTCATACCATGTGTGATCTTTTGTGATTGGGTTACCTCACTAAGGATGATATTTTCAAGTTCTGACCATTTGCCTAGGAATTTCGTGAATTCATTGTTTTTAATTGCAGAGTAGTATTCCATTGTGTAAATATACCACATCTTCTGAATCCATTCCTCCGTTGAGGGACATCTGGGTTCTTTCCAGCTTCTGGCTATTATAAATAAGGCTGCTATGAATATAGTGGAGCATGTGTCCTTATTGCATGCAGGTAAAGTCTCTGGGTATATGCCCAGGAGTGGTATAGCCGGATCCTCCGGAAGTGTCATGCCCAGTTTTCTGAGGAGCCGCCAGACTGCTTTCCAGAGTGGTTGTATCAGCCTGCAATTCCACCAGCAGTGGAGGAGTGTTCCTCTTTCTCCACATCCTCGCCAACAACTGCTGTCTCCTGTGTTTTTGATCTTAGCCATCCTGACTGGTGTGAGATGGAATCTCAGGGTTGTTTTGATTTGCATTTCCCTAATGACTAAGGATGATGAACATCTCTTTAGGTGCTTCTCAGCCATTAGATATTCTTCAGGTGAGAACTCTTTGTTTAGCTCTGTACCCCATTTTTTAATAGGGTTACTTGCCTCTCTGGAGTTTAACTTCTTGAGTTCTTTGTATATTTTGGATATTAGCCCTCTGTCGGATGTAAGGTTGGTAAAGATCATTTCCCAGTTAGTTGGTTGCCGCTTTGTCTTTTTGACGGTGTCTTTTGCCTTGCAAAAACTTTGTAATTTAATGAGGTCCCATTTGTCTATTCTTGATCTTAGAGTATAAGCTATTGGAGTTCTGTTCAGGAAATTCTCCCCTGTGCCCATATGTTCAAGGTTCTTCCCTAGTTTCCCTTCTATTAGTTTCAGTGTGTCTGGTTTTATGTGGAGATCTTTGATCCACTTAGAATTGAGCTTAGTGCAAGGAGAAAAGGATGGGTCAATTTGCATTCTTCTGCATGTTGACCTCCAGCTGAGCCAGCACCATTTGTTGAAAAGGCTATCTTTTTTCCACTGGATGGTTTTAGCTCCTTTGTCAAAGATCAAGTGACCATAGGAGTGTGGATTCATTTCTGGGTCTTCAATTCTGTTCCATTGATCTACATGTCTGTTACTGTACCAATACCATGCAGTTTTTAACACTATTGCTCTGTAGTACAGCTTGAGGTCCGGGATACTGATTCCCCCAGAGGTTCTTTTACTCTTGAGAATAGTTTTAGCTATTCTGGGTTTTCTGTTATTCCAGATGAATTTTTGAATTGCTCTTTCTAACTCTATGAAGAATTGAGTTGGGATTTTGATGGGGATTGCATTGAATCTGTGTATTACTTTTGGTAAGAGGCTCATTTTTACTATATTAATCCTGCCAATCCATGAGCATGGCAGATTTTTCCATCTTCCGAGGTCTTCTTCAATTTCTTTCTTCAGAGACTTGAAGTTCTTGTCATACAGATCTTTCACTTGCTTGGTTAGCGTCACGCCAAGATACTTAATATGGTTTGTGGCTATCGTAAAGGGTATTATTTCTCTTACTTCTTTCTCAGCCTGCTTATCCTTTGAGTATAGGAAGGCTTCTGACTTGCTTGAGTTGATTTTATATCCGGCCACTTTGCTGAAGTCGTTTATCAGCTGTAGGAGTTCTCTGGTGGAGTTCTTTGGGTCGCTTATGTATACTATCATATCGTCTGCAAATAGTGATAGTTTGACTTCTTCCTTTCCAATTTGTATCCCTTTGACGTCTTTTTCTTGTCTAATTGCTCTAGCTAGAACTTCAAGTACTATATTGAAAAGATATGGAGAGAGAGGGCAGCCTTGTCTAGTCCCTGATTTTAGTGGAATTGCTTCAAGTTTCTCTCCGTTTAGATTGATGCTGGCTACTGGTTTGCTGTAAATTGCTTTTACTATGTTTAGATATGGGCCTTGAATTCCTGATCTTTCCAAGACCTTTAGCATGAAAGGATGCTGAATTTTGTCAAATGCTTTCTCAGCATCTAATGAGATGACCATGTGGTTTTTTTCTTTGAGATTGTTTATGTAGTGGATTACATTGATGGATTTCCTTATATTGAACCATCCCTGCATCCCTGGGATGAAGCCTACTTGATCGTGGTGAATGATCGTTTTGATGTGTTCTTGGATTCGGTTGGCAAGAATTTTATTGAGTATTTTTGCATCGATATTCATAAGAGAGATTGGCCTGAGATTCTCTTTCTTTGTCGGATCTTTGTGTGCTTTTGTTATTAGTGTAATTGTGGCTTCATAGAACGAGTTGGGTAGTGTTCCTTCTGTTTCTATTTTGTGGAACAGTTTGAAGAGTATTGGTGTTAGGTCTTCTTTGAAGGTCTGATAGAATTCTGCACTAAAACCATCTGGACCTGTGCTTTTTTTGGTTGGAAGACTTCCAAAGACAACTTCTATTTCTTCAGGGGTTATAGGACGGTTTAGATGGTCTATTTGATCCTGATTTAATTTTGGTACTTGGTATCTGTCAAGGAAATTGTCCATTTCCTCAAGATATTCTAGTTGTGTTGAATACAGGTTTTTGTAGTAGGATCTGATGATTTTTTGAATTTCCTCAGTTTCTGTTGTTATCTCTCCCTTTTCGTTTCTGATTTTATTAATTTGGATACTATCTCAGTGCCCTCTGGTTAGTCTGGCTAAGGGCTTATCTATCTTGTTGATTTTCTCAAAGAACCAACTCCTCGTTTTGTTGATTCTTTGTATGGTTTTATTTGTTTCTACTTGATTGATTTCAGCCCTGAGTTTGATGATTTCCTGCCTTCTACTCCTCTTTGGTGTATTTGCTTCTTTTTGTTCCAGGGCTTTCAGGTGTGCCATTAAGCTGTTAGTGTATGCTGTCTCCCGTTTCTTTTTGGCAGCACTCAGGGCTATGAATTTTCCTCTTAGCACTGCTTTCATTGTGTCCCATAAGTTAGGGTATGTTGTGCCTTCATTTTCATTAACTTTCGAAAAGTCTTTGATTTCTTTCTTTATTTCCACCTTGACCAAGTTATCATTGAGTAGAGCATTGTTCAGCCTCCATGTGTACGTGGGTTTTCTTTTGTTTTTGTTGCCATTGAAGACCACCCTTATTCCATAGTGATCTGATAGGAGGCATGGGATTATTTCTATCTTCTTGTATCTGTTGAGGTCTGATTTGTGACCAATTATATGGTCAATTTTGGAGAAGGTACCATGAGGAGCTGAGAAGAAGGTGTATTCTTTAGCTCTAGGATGAAATGTTCTATATATATCAGTTAGTTCCATTTGGTCCAAGGCTTCAATTAGATTCACTGTGTCCCTGTTTAGTTTCTGCTTTCCTGAACGATCCACTTCAGAGAGCGGGGTGTTGAAGTCACCCACTATTATTGTGTGCGGTGCGATGTGTGCTTTGAGTTTTAGTAAAGTTTCTTTTACGAATGAGGGTGCCCTTGCATTTGGAGCATAGATATTCAGGATTGAGAGTTCTTGATGGTGGATTTTTCCCTTGATCAGTATGTAGTGTCCTTCTGTGTCTTTTTTGATGACTTTGGGTTGAAAATCAATTTTATCCGATATTAGGATGGCTACTCCACCTCGTTTCTTGGGGCCATTTGCTTGTAAAATTGTTTTCCAGCCTTTTACTCTGAGGTAGTGTTTGTCTTTGACACTGAGGTGCGTTTCCTGCATGCAGCAAAATGCTGGGTCCTGTTTACGTATCCAGTCTGCTAGTCTATGTCTTTTAATTGGGGAATTGAGACCATTGATATTAAGAGAGATTAAGGCATAGTGATTATTGCCATCTGCCATTCTTGACGCTATCTTTATGTTTGAGTGGTTATCTACTTTTGGGTTTGATTCAAGAAGGTTATTATCTCATTTTTTCCAGGGTGTTGTTTCTCTCCCTGTATTGGAGGTTTCCACCTATTATCCGTTGCAGGGCTGGATTTGTGGAAAGATATTGTGAAAATTTGGTTTTATCATGGAATATCTTGGTCTCTTCATCTATGGTGATTGAGAGTTTTGCTGGGTATAGTAGTCTAGGCTGGCATTTGTGCTGTCTTAGTGTCTGCATGAGATCTGCCCAGGATCTTCTGGCTTTCATAGTCTCTGGTGAGAAGTCTGATGTGATTCGGATAGGTCTTCCTTTGTATGTTACTTGGCCCTTTTCTCTTACTGCATTTAGTATTCTTTCTTTGTTTAGAACATTCGGTGTTTTGATTATTATGTGATGGGAGGTATTTCTGTTCTGGTCCAGTCTGTTTGGAGTTCTGTAGGCTTCTTGTATGTTCATCGGCATCTCTCTCTTTAAGTTAGGGAAGTTTTCCTCCATAATTTTGTTGAAGATGTTTACTGGCCCTTTAAGTTGCAAATCTTCACTCTCATCTATACCTATAATCCTTAGGTTTGGTCTTCTCATTGTGTCCTGGATTTCCTGGATGTTTTGGGTTACGCGTTTTTTGCATTTTGCATTTTCTTTGACTGTTGAGTCGATGCTTTCTGTGGAATCTTCAGCACCTGAGATTCTTTCTTCCATCTCTTGTATTCTATTGTTGATGTTTGCATCTATGACTCCTGATTTCTTCCCAAGGTTTTCTATCTCCAAAGTTGTCTCCCTTTGTGATTTCTTAGTTGTTTCTACTTCCTTTTTTAGTTCCTGGATGGATTTGCTGAGATCCTTCACTTGGTTGTTTGTATTTTCCTGTATTTCTTTAAGGTATTTTTGCATTACCTCTTTCAGGATTTCTTCCTGATGACCCACGTTCTCCTGCATTTCTCTGAGCGATTTTTGTGTTTCCTCCTCATGGGATTCCATCTGTTGATCCATCGTCTCCTGCATTTCTTTAAGCAGTTCTCGTGTTTCCTTTGTAAGGGCATCTAACCGTTGATTCATTTCTTTAAGCAATTTTTGTGTTGCCTCCTTATGGGCATCCGTCTGTTGACCCATATTCTTCTGCATTTCTTTATGCAAATTTTGTGATTCCTTTGTGAGTGCATCTACCCGTTGATTCATCTCGTTAAGTGATTTTTGTGTTGTCTCCTTGTGCACCTCCATCTTTTGATCCATGTTCTCCCGCATTTCTCTAAGCGATTTTTGTGTTTCCTTTGTAAGGGCTTCTAACCGTTGATTCATGGTCTCCTGTAACTCTTTATGAGATTTATTTGTGTCCTTCTTGTGATCCTCTAATAGCATCATGAGAAGTGATTTTAAATCCAGATCTTGTCTTTCGGGTGTGGTGGGGTATCCAGGACTTGCTGCTGTTGAAGAGTTGGGTTCAGATGGTCCCACATTACTTTGATTACTGTTAGTAACATTCCTACGTTTGCCTTTTGCCATCTGGATACCTCTGGTGTTAGTTGGTCCTGCTGCCACTGGCTGTTGGTTGGACCTCCTGTGAGCCTGCAAAGCTATTTCTGCCCCCCCCTGGATTACCAGGATTCCCCTGGCACCGATTTCTGGGGCCTGCCTGCTCCTGAGTGACTTTGGAGCCCTAATGTGCTTTGCCCCAAGTGATCTTATATTGGGGAGGCCTTGCACATCTAAAGGCTCAGCCTAGTGGATTCCTGGAGCAGAGGTCGCCAAAGGGAGGCTGGCAGGCTCCTGCCCTGTGCAGGGGTGTGTGATCTCTCCTGGGGGGGGAGGGGGCGTCCCTCTGCCAGGCAGAAGTCCCACAGCAGATCTGGCGCGCTGGTCACTGCAGATCAGCCCAGCACCTGGGAGCAGGTTACACACAAGCTGCCTGAAACCGAAGCGATATTATGCCTGTCTGTCTCTGAGCCTGGCGGTCCCAACTACCTGGTCACTGGAGCAAAGATGGCGGAGGGCAGTCTCCGTGGCGCTGCTCACCCTGTGGTCACGATGGCCCGCCAATCTGGCACCCAGATGACCACAGCGCCAACCCGCCCTCGGGCACAGACGGAAGCCCCAACAGGCCGTGTCCCAAGTGATGTTATATCGGGGGGAGAGCCTGGGCACCGGTCTCTCCAGCGCAGTCCGCGGGAACAGAGGTCGCGGAAGGGAAGCTGGCAGGCTCCCTCCCTGCGCGGGGTCCCTCCACCAGGCAGAAGGTCCCACCGCGGAACTGGCGCGCTGGTTACTGCAGATCAGCCCAGCACCTGGGAGCAGGTTACACACAAGCTGCCTGAAACCGAAGCGATATTATGCCTGTCTGTCTCTGAGCCTGGCGGTCCCAACTACCTGGTCACTGGAGCAAAGATGGCGGAGGGCAGTCTCCGTGGCGCCGCTCACCCTCTTCATGAAATTCTTAAGCAAATGGATGGAACTAGAAAATATCATCCTGAGTGAGGTAACCCAATCACAAAAGAACACACATAGTATGCACTCACTGATAATTGGATATTAGCCCAGAAGCTTGGAATACCCAAGATACAATTCACAGATCTTATGAAGCTCAAGAAGAAGGAAAAACAAAGTATGAATACTCTGGTCCTTCTTAGAAAGGAGAACAAAATACCCACAGGAGGAGATACAGAGACAAAGTGTGGAGCAGAGAGTAAGGGAAAGACCATCCAGAAACTGCCCCACCTAGGTATCTATTCCATATGCAGTTAGAAAACTCAGACACTATTGTGGATGCCTTCAAGTACTTGCTGACAGGAGCCTGACATAGCTGCTCTGCTTGTGCATGACAAATACTGAAGGGGACATTCTCAGCCAACCATTGAACTGAGCACTAAGTCCCCAATGGAGGAACTAGAGAAAGAATCCAAGGAGCTGAAGGGGTTCGCATCGCCATAGGAGGAACAACAATATGAGCCTCCCAGTAACCCCAGAGCTCCCAGGGACTAAACCATCAACCAAAGAGTACACATGGAGGAACCCATGGCTCCAGTCACATATGTAGCAGAGGATGGCCTTGTTGGACATCAAAGGGAGGAGAGGCCCTTGGTCATGAGAAGGCTAGTTGCCCCAGTATAGGGGAATGCCAGGACAGGGAAGCGGGAATTGGTAGATTGGTGAGCAGAGGGAGGGGGAATGGGTTAGGGGATTTTCTCGGTGGTGGTGGAGTATCAGGGAAGGGGATAACATATGAAATGTAAATAAAGAATATATCTAAAAATAAACAACAGACAGTCATGTTTGTTCAGACTCCCTGCATATTCTCTGCTAGCTTTAGTGTTTCTGATCAAGCAGACAATTTCCATTTTTCCTTCCTCTGAGCACATTTGCAGAATATCTTACTGTATCAGCAAATTCCTTTGTGTTCTTAATATTCTTGGTGTTACTTGGGCAAGACTTCCTCTTCTGTTATTATGATGTGCTCTCAGAAAGGCTTACACATGCTATTTTCTAAATTGCATTTGGCTTGGCATTTACTATTTAGTTGGTGTACTTATAAGTGAGAGCTTACAGGTTGCTTGCTGCATCTAAACTAAGATCTGATGAAGAGTGTCACTCTCACCTGCCTATCACAGGAGCTGACACCTTTCTTCTTCCAATCACAGACACGGTGCTTTTATCCAGTTGCTATTCATCAGATTTGCTGATCACCAGCCAAGCTAGCAGTAAATCTGGCAGTAATTACTTTGTCCTGAATTGCCACACAAACTCTTTGATATTACTTAATAATATATTTTTGCTATAAATTATACCTAACTTTAATATAATCCTGCATAATGCAGTACAGTGTGAGATTGTTATCAGTCTGTAATAAAGTCAGGAAGCTCACAGATTCGCATCTGTTTCATTGTCAAAGGTAATTTTATTTTTATTACTTAATAAAAGGAATTTAAGTTCTGTAGCTATACACCCAGATATGGCTGGGGCAGATGTGGCTGAGAAGAAATAGAAAATACTGGAGTCCAAGTAACTATAATAATATCACTTCATGGAGATAAGAATAAAATTCCAGGAGTGATCAGCTAGTTGTTCTGTGTCCGATTGGAGTAGGTAGGAAAAATTGACCTTTAAAAGGAAAAGCTAGGTGAGCTATTCTGGAAAAAACAGGAGTGTGGCATGAACATGGGGAAGCAAAAGAAAACAAGGAAATATGCGACTATGAAAGGAATACTTAGTCTCAGAGATGAGCAACTTAAAGAAAAGGATAGTTTGAAGCCCAAGAAAAAAAGAGAAGAAAGATCTGAGTGCACTGAAGGAAAGAGCAGTCCCCAGCATCCTTCCTGCTTGTTCTTTCAGTATAATACACAGCTGGGTCCACCTTACCACATCCTTGTCCATATCAACTTCATCAACTTTTCCATTAAAGTCAAACTGGACTTAGTGCAGTGGATGATGGACTGTCTGTATGCCAAGTGTATCCCTTGTATAACTGATTGTGTAATGGCTGAAATTGAGAAATTGGGACAGAAGTTTCATGTGGCACTAAGAATCGTCAAGGATCCATGATTTGACCAATTGCCATGCACACACAAAAGAACCTATGCAGATGACTGCTTGGTACAGAGAGTAACATAGCACAAGTGTTACATTTTGGCCACAGTTGACTGTGACCTCAAGTGAAGAATCCGGAAGATCCCTGACATTTCTATCACCTACATTTCTAACCACAGATACAACATCGAGTGGATGCCAGATGATTACAGAGCCCCTCACTTCTAAATCTCACTCCATAAACTCTGCCAGCCATTCTTGGACCAGCTTTCTCTCGTCAGTTAATGAAACACACTTTCTGATTTATAAAAATGCTAAAAAAAAAAAAAAAAACCTAGATGTTCCATCAAAAGAAGGTAATATGCCAATATGCCAGGCTTGAGGAACATATTAATATTGTTATCAACAAATCTATTATATTGCACTACTCCTGCTTGTTCCTCTAGAGTAGACTCATCAAATAGGCAGAATTAACTTTTTCCATCAATGTAAAGTTCTCACATACTATAAAGCTGTAAATTACTTGTTGGGTTTCTCTGAGACCTTGATAGGAGATGCACTGGACCAAGGAGATGACTATCTGAGTTATAGGTAAAGTGACCACATGTCCTGTTTTGTCCTGAAGAGTCACAGTTTACATCCTTTACCCTAGATTAACTATCAGTACTTCCCCTTTTCAATCTAATAAGTGTCACTTCAGACAGTAAATCACATAACCACTCTACTTTGGTGTGAACTTTATAGCAACAAATACGTTCGCACATTCTTTGTGCACAAAATAGACTGGCAGATTAGTTTTCTAGATGCATGAATTATGAGCAGATATATTAACCTAGGAGATCCCACATATATGATACTATCCTGGCATACACCATTGAATCTCTTCATACATTCTCCAAGTGATTTCTTGAGTTTTTGTATATGGAAGAGTGAGGAAATTGCTTCTAGACTGTTCTGCTAGGTACTATTTAAGTTTCTATGCAGTTATTTTCTTTTAAATTGCTATAAGAGATTAGAATTTTAACATTCGACAGTCCTAAAACTAATGGCAGCTCTTTGGAGGGACTTCATGATGTACGTGATTAAGAGGAAGAAGATATATACTGAGATTGGTTCTTGATGCTGAGAAAGGAAAGATTAAGAATTTCAAGTCAAAGAACTGCCAGGTAGCTCGTGGCAATCAATGAGGCTAGAATATGCAGTTTGGGGGGAAAAGAAAAAAATAACAGCTGAGAAAGATGTTAATGCCCTAAAAATAGTGACCTATCAGTAGTACTTTGTTGGTATAAGGTACGGATTGTTGTCCAGTTCATTCGAAATGCTTCCTATGTCAAATTCATAGGGAATCATGTTTGCAGCAAATATTCTATCACAGAGAAAGGAGCTTCAGATGAGGAAATGCCTCCATGAGATCCAGCTGTAAGGCATTTTCTCAGTTGGTGATCAAGGGGAGAGGGCCCACTGTGGGTGGTGCTGTCCCTGGCCTGGTATTCTTGGGTTGTATAAGAAAGCAAGCTGAGCAAGCCAGGGGAAACAAGCCAGTAAGTAACATTCCTCCATGGCCTCTGCATAATCTCCTGCTTCCTGACCTGCTTGAGTTCCAGTCCTGACTTCCTTTGGTGATGAACAGCAGCATGGAAGTGTAAGCTAAATAAACCCTTTCCTCCCCATCTTACTTCTAGGTAATGATGTATTGTGTAGGAATAGAAACCCTGACTAAGAAACCTACACTGGGGCATCGAGTCTTCACAGGACCCAGGGCCTCTCCTCCCACTGATGCCTGACAAGGCTATCCTCTGCTACATATATGACTCAAGCCATGGGTTCCTCCATGTGTACTCTTTGGTTGGTGGTTTATTCCCTTTGAGCTCTGGGGGGAGATCTGTTTAGTTGATATTGTTGTTCTTCCTATGGGGCTGCTTCAGTCCTTTCTCTAACTCCTGCATTGGGGACCCCATGCTTAGTCCAGTGGTTGTCTGTGAGCATGTTTTGAATCACAAACTGTTTTTTTTAATTCTGATGAAGTTCAGTTTTTCTATTTCCTTTGATTTCTGTCCTTTTGATGTAATATTTAAAAAAATCATTGATTAATCCAACTTCAGAAGATTTGTAGTTATTTTATTTTAGTATTGGTGGGGTTTTTAGGTCTTATGGTTGGGCACTTGATATTTCTGTCACGCATGTTTGGGGAATGAATAATGGGGATTGAATCCAAAACTGAATGACCTGTTCAAGTTTTATGCGTTTTGAGAGAACATTATGTATTATGTGGCCTAGGAATATAAACTCATCTTTGGTATGGGAATATGCAGTTGTCCCAGTTTCCTTTGTTGAAATTGTTATTTCCTCAATTAATAACAATGACATACTGACAAAATTAATTGTTCAGAATCTGTGGGCTTTTTGGAGATAACTCTGTTCTCAATCTGGTTCCATAATCTGTCCTTGTGCCACTTTTCTGTCCTTGTTTCAGTATGCCAGTATTTTGATTACTAAGCTGTGTAGTAAATTTTAAAACTGGGAAGTGTGAACCTTTTGGTGCACATTTTAAATATTTTTTGACTGGGTGTCTCTCTTACATTTCAATATAAATTGTAGAATGAATTTGTCTATTTTCTGTACCAGAAAATGCAATTGGAAATTTGAGTGGGATGGTACTGCCATTTTAATAATAATGTCTTTCAGTTCATGACCAGCAACATGGCTTTTCATCAATTCAGATACTTTCAATATCTTTTAACAGTACTTCACAGTTGTCAGCACCCAAGTCTTGCATGTCCTTGATTAAAATTATCCCTTTAAGAAGTTTTACATTGCTGTTATTTTATGTATTTGAGTGTTTCTGTTTGCATCAATGCATATGGACCATGTGCATACCTGGTGCTTGCAGAGGCCAAAAGAAGGCAATGGAACCCCTGGAACTGGAGTTTTGAAAGGTTGTGACCTGCTGTGTTGGTGCTGAAAAGTGAACCTGAGTCCTACGTAAGAACAATTACTCTTAACTACTAAGCCATTCCTTCAACCCCAATTTTATTTTTCAATAGCTTATACTTCCGGTTGCTGTTAGGAAATGAATTATTTTCTTAATTACATTTTCTGGTTGTTCACTGTTATTTTGTAGAAATACAAATGGTTTTCATATATTGATCTTGTATCCTTAAATACTATTGTATTGTAATGCTCTGCATGTACACCTACATGCTAGAATAGAGTAGTGCATCATTTTATATATGATCATAAGCCACCATATGGTTGCTAGGAATTGAACTCACAACCGCTGGAAGAGTAGCCAGTGTTCTTAACCTCTGAGCCTTCTCATCAGTCCTGAAATAAGTATTATATTAATTATAAGTTTTTACAGATACCATTTACTAATTTTCCACACATACTTTCTTTGTGAGGTGTCTTTTTAAACCATTTGCATATGTTGGATTTTGTCATCTGTTTTTGTTTTGTTTTGAGTTTATTAACTGAGATTGCACATGCATTTTTATAACCTATTTTAAACTCCTGGGATAAATTCCACAAAAGTGTATATAATGATTATGACATGCTACTGTTTCTTTTGGATTTTTATTGCTCATCTAAATGATTTTGGTTTGGTGTCAGTTTTATTTGGTTGAGGCAGTCTTGCTATAGAGCTAAAACTGACCTCAAACTTTTGTTTCTACCACATTGTAACCCTAACTGCTCAGATTACAGTCTTGTTTCATCATACCCTATTTGAGAATTTGGTTCTAAAGACCCAGTCTTTGCTGACCATGTTCAGAATCATGTTGCACACATAGGAGTTTCTAAAATTTCAAGAAAATATTGGAAATTTTCGTAGTTCATATTTCCCAAGATATATCACTCTCCAACCTTCACCACATGGTGTTTGCTTTGCTGTTTGATCCAAGTATTATCCTTTACCAAAGAATGGGGAGGAGTATTTATTTATACATAAATATTTCCCACAGATTGTCTCCAAATTGCAGTAAGGGGAAAAGTGAAACAAACCTTTTAAGTGGCTCTTCTAATGAAACTTTTGCTGAACTATAGACAGTTTGCAAATGAAATCCACTCTTTTTATTCCTTCCTGATATGATAGACATGGGCTAATATTTTTAAGGCTAACACTAGTAGAAGGACCAAGAACAGTATCAATTAAACCACACAGAGTTCAGTGTTCACCAAGTCAGATTTTAAAAACAAATAGTTTCTGGGTTACTTTGAACTTTCTTTAGATCTCCAATATTCTGAAAAAGTTTATTTTGACTGTTTTTGCAAGTTAAAAGATTTTTTTCATTGTTGTTTTGAGAGTTAGACTTTTTGATTGCCTTATTTCACCACTTTTAATAATATATAGCTTCTAAAGAAAATTTAAATAGATAGAATGATGCACATTTCTGTGGGAATGCAGATGCAATAGAATATATAAGATTGGAGAGTAAGGAACTTTAATCTTAACCTATAGATAACTATCCTCAATATCTGGCTTATATGTAACAGAGCATTATATAAATTTTTGGTTCTAAAGACTCTAAAGACTGAGTCTTTAGAACCAGTATATTGGAATGTTTTCTGTCTATATATCTCTTTTGTTTCACAGAATTCTGAATTATATAATAATTTTCTTTATATCTCACTGATCCCCTTCCTACTATGAAATATTACCTAAACTTCCTTATATGTACTGCTTTTGGTAAACATGAGTTTTTCAGATTGTTAGGATTAAATTATTTAGCATGCATCAGAAATGAATGACACTGAGATTCAAAAACAGTATTATTTTCAGTCTAAAATATCTTTATGTCTAGAAGGGTTTTTATTTAATTTAGGGGTTCATTTCATGTTTCTTTATTTCTGTGGTCGATAGTACAATGTCATAATTTTTTATATGTGCTATTGGCTACTTTTAAAACTATCAGTTTTCAGTTTTTTAAAATTAATCATTTTACTCATTTACATTTCAAATGATATCTGCCTTCCTGGTTACATCTCCACAAATCCCCCATCCCACCCCTCTCTCCCTTCTCCTCTTCTGCAAGTACTCCTCCACTTACTCACCCACTCCCGCCTCACTGCTCTGGCATCCTCCTACACTGGGACATCAAGCTTCCACAGGACCAAAGGCCTCCCCTCCCATTGTTGTCAGATAAGGCCATCCTCTGCTATATATGTAGCTGAAGCCATGGATCCATCCACGTGTACTCTTCAGTTGGTAGTTTAGTCTCTGGAAACTCTGGGCGTTCTGATTAGTTGATATTGTTCTTCATATGTAGTAGTAATCCCCTTCAGCTCCTTCAGTCCTTTCCCTAACTCTTACATTGGTATCCCTAGGCTCGGTGCAATGGTCAGGTATGAGTACCTACATTTCTATTGGTCAGGTGCTGGTAGAATCTCTCAGGGAATAGCCATACCTGGCTCCTATCAGCAAGTGCTTCTTGGCATCAGCAACATTGTCTAGGTTTGGTGTCTCCAGATGGGATGGATCCCTAGGTCAAGCAGTTCCTGTAAGGCCTTTCCTTCAGTCTCTGTTCCATTTTTTGTCCCTGTCTTTTCTTTGGACAGGAATAATTCTGGTTTAACAATTTTGAGATGTGTGGGTGGCCCCATCCTTCAAATGAGGGTCATGTCTATCCACTGGAGGTGGTCTCTACAGGTTCTATCTCCCCTTTGTTGCATATTTCGGCTAAACTCATTGCCTTGGTTCCTGGGAGCCTCTTGATTCCCTGGAGTCTGGGACTTTCTAGTGGCTACCCCCACTTCCCCATTCCCCATTGCTACATGTTTCTATTCAATTTCCCGTACTTCTCTCCTGTCCCTTCTAATACCTGATCCTACTACCCCAGGTCCCTCCCTTCCTCTACCTCCTGAGATTATTTTATTCCCCCTTCTATGTAGGATTGAAGCATCTATACTTTGGTGTTCCTTCTTCTTAAGCTCCATATGGTTTGTGGGTTGTACCTTGGGTATTCTGAGCTTTTGGGTCAATATCCACTTATCAGTGAGTACATATCATGTGTTTTCTTTTGTGTCTGGGTTACCTCCCTTAGGATGATATTTTCTAGTTCCATCCATTTGCCTACAAATTTCATGAAGTCATTGTTTTTAAATAGCTGAGTAGTATTCCATTGTCCAAAAGGTGCTACAACATATAGCAAGGACATGCTCCACTATGTTTATAGCAGCCTTATTTATAATGGCCAGGAGCTGGGAACAACCTAGATGTCCCTTAACAGAAGAGTGGATACAGAAAATTTGGTATATTTACACAATGGAGTATACTCAGCTGTTTTCAGTTTTTATCCTTTACCTTTTGTAATTCTACAGCTTTTCATTTGACATGCTCTTGATTTTATCATTGTGATTGATGCTAAGGTTCCAATTTACTAAGAGGTTTCAGAGTTGGAGTTCTAGGGGGATACTAAAGCAGAATATCCTTTTTGGTAAGATGTTTATGAGAAGAGTTATTATAACATTATATTCAGACACAGAAGCACTACAAGGACACTGAGGAAAGCTCTGGCCCATGTGGCAAAGTTTTAATCTCTTCTTACAGGCTTGAGAGGAAGGTGAATGTTAAATGCAATATGGTTGATGAGTACATGCTTGTAGTCAATCTATTTCAGAATCCATTATGAATTTTTGGAGGGTATTAATGTAGAAAAATATTCAGTTCAGGGGTGGGGAGCCAAACTATTGTGGTTTTGGTCATTGTCAGTTCAACCAAAATGATGGAGCTTGACAAAACAACATGGCCTAACTACCTCTTAGGGCTTTTTACACACGCAAAGCATGCATTCTCCCATGGAATTACAAGACAACTCATCCTGATACATACATACACACACACACACACACACACACACACACACACACACACACACACACACACATACACACATATACACACACACGTGCGCACGTGTGCATATCCATTATGTGTGCTTATTTGTGCATGTTTTCCAGGTGTGAGACTAAAGAAAGTTTTGGAGTTATAAAATATGCAGTCCACCAAAATCTCTTTTGCATAAGTATAATCTTTGTTTACTGTTTTTAAGGTCAATATCTTTCTTTCCTGAGATTTAGTTTTTCATTTTGCCAAGAAGTGCAGTAAAAATATTGTTTCTATTTAAATATTTGGTGATGTATAATGTCATGGAATTTAATCTCAGTCTGGGTTTAAAACTCTAGAGAATCTTAACTCTGAACTCTGTTTCTCTCTTTCTCTCTCTCTCTCTCTCTTTCTCTGTCTCTCTCTCCTTTCATGAAACATACATATAAAGTAGAGAATGGTGAAACAATGCTAACATATTTTCTGAATATTTGTCACAAGAAACAATTTATTTTTAATTTATTTATTAATTAAACTAAGCTAACTAATAGTAATTAACATATTTACATAAAAATTATTTGTATTATTAAAATTTCAACTGAAATAAAAAGAATGTTTCTGGGGAAATAAGGAACAATGAAGAGTTAACAATTCAATAAAATTAGGGAAGAAAAATTTAATTGTTAAATATGCTAAAATGCCAATTAACAATAAACTCTGGACATAGAGATTATAAAGATTAGAGAACTGCACAAACATGCAAATCCTCAAGACAACATGGCAAATTTACTTTCTTAATAAGTGAATAGAAACCCTCTGACTTAGAGCAATGGGAAGGTTTTACCTTTTCCATGTTTTTAATCTTTTGGCAATTGAGCTTTTGTTTCTTGAATGCTTACTACTATGTAACATAATTCTATAATTTTCCTACCTGGGCCAATTAATTCCCATATTTACATATATCAAAAATAAATTTAAGGCAGACTGAAATAAGCTAAATCTCAGAAAATTTGTAAAAATGAAAGTACAGTTTTGTAATTCTCAGGAGAAAAAGACATAGATTTAAAAATAAAAAAGGACTAGTTTTTCTCATATAGAAACAAAAAATTGGGAGTATCATGCTGCTTGTAACATGTAAAGGAAAGAAAACAGATATTATCCTAACATATTTTTAACAAGATACTATGAAGGAGCAGAAGAACAAGATACTGTTAGGTTCCCAGAAATTAAGACCTAAGAATCAATAATGTCAAGAGTTTGCACATTTCTGAAGATTTAGCTTTCGTATCTAATAGTGGCATGTGATAACACTTGTATAATTTCTGGTATTGATGCAAGAGAAACTTGAACTTGTAAAATTGATATTATAAAGGATTTATGAATAAACTTTCTTAGGAAATATTACATTAAAATAAAAAGTACTTAACTAAAGGAGTGCTGTCTCCAATACGTCTGGAGGATAGGTACTTGTTAACCAGGCCTATTGAAACCTGTAGGAAAGACAAATTTGTGTCATAATTGAAATTTAGGATTACTATAAAAATTTGTGCTGATGTTTGATGTTTGTTCATCAAGACTGAACTCCAGGGACTGGAGAGATGGCTCAGCAGGTAAGGGCACTAACTGCTCTGCCAGAGGTCCTGAGTTCAATTCCCAGCAAACACATGGTGGCTTACGACCCTCTGAAATGGGATTTGATGCCCTTTTCTAATGGGTATAAAGACAGATATTTGTACTCATATACACAAAATAAATAAATAAATTTTTAAAAAAGACTGACCTCAAATCAAGTTTCATTCCATAAGGAAAAACACAATCCCAATGTACAACCAGCCATTAGGTCCATCCCCATATCAAGGACTGTATCAGCTCAAGGTGCCAGCACCAGATTACAGTCACCATTGAGTCTTGATCTAATATTAAGTGCCCTGTGGTCTTATCAGGAAAAACATTGAATCTGCAGATGGGCAAGATGACTCTCAGTAACAACTATTTAAAAAGAATAACACTGGTTTACTTAAGAAACAATTCTGGCAGTATCTTTGCTAGGTAACTTCCGTCTGCTCAAGTATCCAAAATTCTCCTGTCTCTGATTGAAATGTTCAAAATATAACTTGGGATGGGAACCCAAAGAAAATTTAAAGATGACAGTGTATCCAGAATGCATAAACCTAAGATCTCTATAAGCTGGTCATTTTTTTCTTTTCTAGGATGGTTCCCTTTTGTTCATTAATTAGAACTAGTCATAAATTATTATAGAAGAGTTTTTCTGAACAATGATGACACTAATATACATGACAAGTTGAATGGCCAAAAGACCATGAGACCTCAACCCTACAGGCAACTGAGAAAATCTGAGAATAGGAGGGGTGGTCTTTGCCAAGGAAGAGCTCACTAATTGGTTATCTAGTATCAAAAGGTAAGCCCTGACAACATACATAGAGGTAGAAATATTTGAACTGAACAAGTTATATTTAGAAGTATATGTGCATATGTGTGTATATATATATATATATATATGTGTGTGTGTGTGTGTGTGTGTGTGTGTGTATGGTATAACAATTAGTGATAAAAAACAAGACCATGATTTTGAAGAAAAGCATGAAGGGGTATATGGGAGGGATTTAAAGGAGGAAAGAGAAGGGAGAAATGTTGTAATTAAATTATGATCTCAAAAATTATAAAAAGAGATTCCTTTATTAATCTCTAAGTGCATGGAGTTACTACTGTTCTAACAATATTTAATCTAGAGAAATGAAACACCACATAAATGTACAAAAAGGCTTAAAAACCTTATTACAATATTTACTTTATTATATTTATAAAATTTAAAATGATCATCAACAAGATAATAATCTATATAACTATAACACTGAAAAGGATAAGAAAGAAGGATTGTGAATTTGAGGATATCTTGAGTTATATAGTAAGAACCTGTTTTGAGCATAACCAGACCTTTATTTATTTCCTCCTTAAAGACCTCTATCATATTCTTAAGATGAGATTCAAGGTCATTGTCTTGCTCTTTAGGTGTGTTAGGATATCCAGAACTTGTTGTAGTATAGGTGGGTTGTGATGCTTGCATATTGCCCTGACTTTTGTTGATTGAGTCATTGCACTGTCCTTTAGGCATCTGGTTGTCTCTGGTGTTGGCCTGGTAGTCCCTGTTGGTAGCAGGCCTCTGGGACTGTAGGTAGTCCCCAATGGCAGCAGGCCTCTAGGAAATCAGGCAGAGCTTGTTGGGTTGTTTTCCGGCATCCAAGTTGTAGCTTAAAACTGTCTTTTTAATAGATATTTTCTTTATTTACATTTCAAGTGTTATCCCATTTCCTGATTTCCCTTCTGAAAACACCCTATCCCATTCCCCAACCCTCAACCAACCACCCACTCCAGCTTCCCTGTCCTGGCATTCCCCTATACTAGGGCATCTAGCCTTCTCAGGACCAAAGACCTCTCCTCCCTTTGATGTCCAACAAGGCCATCATCTGCTACATATGCAACTGGGTCCCTCCATGTGTACTCTTTGGTTGGTAGTTTAGTTCCTAGACGCTCTGGGGAAACTGGTTGGTTCAGATTGCTTTTCCTCCTATGGGGCTACAAGCTTCTTCAGCACCTTCAGTCCTTTCTCTAGATCTTCCATTGGGGACCTTCTGCTCAGTTCAGTGTTTGGCTGATATCACCTACCTTTGTGTTTGTCAGGTACTGGCAGAGCCTCTCAGGAGACAGCTATATCAGGTTCCTCTCAGCAAGTGATTATTGGCATTCACAATAGTGTCTGGGTTTTGTGACTGTATATGGGATGGATCCCTAGGTGGAGCAGTCTCTGGATGGTCTTTCCTTCAGTCTCTGCTCCACACTGTCTCTGTATCTCCTCTCATGGGTATTTTGTTCCCCCTTTTAAGAAGGACCAAAGTATCCATACTTCGGTCTTCCTTCTTCTTGAGTTTCATTTGGTCTGTGAATTGTATCTTGGGTATTCCAAGCTCCTGGGCTAATATCCACTTATCAGTGAGTGCATACCATGTGTGTTCTTTTGTGTTTGGGTTACCTCACTCACGATGATATTTTCTAGTTCCATCCATTTGCCTAAGTATTTCATGAAGTCATTGTTTTTAACAGCTGAGTAGTACTCCATTGTGTAAATGCACCACATTTTCTGTATCCATTCCTCTGTTGAGTGACATCTGGGTTCTTTCCAGCTTCTGCCTATTATAAATAAGACTGCTATGAACATAGTGGAATGTGTGTCCTTATTACATGTTGGAGAATCTTTTGGAGAATCTTAAAACTATCTTTAACTCTATGTTCAGGTGCTTACCACACCATTGGTATGAGGTACACATAAATTACTTACGTGGATGCAAGCAAAACATCCATGTCCATCAAAAAAAAATCTTAATTTATCATCACATCAATTTTAAGGTATTCATACATCTGTCATTTACAAAGAATGAAGTATATCTGTTTGTGTCAACATATTAGTAACAAAGGTAATGAAATATAAAAGTAGAAATTAGCTTCTGAGCCAAACATCTAAATATCTAAGGTTTACACATGTAAATGAATCAATAATAAAAGAACACCTATCAATCAAGATAATTATTACCTAGGAATATCAACATTTATTTATATATTATTTTAATTATTTATGATGATATTCATTGTAAAACTTATATATACTAAAGGTACAAACCACAGCATAAGTATACTTGAAGTCTATGTATAGTTCTTATAAAACTCTTTTTTCCACATTAAAAAGGTTTATTGTGGGGAAATTGGGCAAGAAGTGGTGATGGGGATGAAGGGAGAAAAGAGAAAATAGAGCTAATTCTTATAAAACTTAATTATTTTAGTTACAGGTAATCTTTGGTTTAGTCTGTATCAAAGACATGTTAAAACAAGGAAATTTTAAAAATTAAAACCATGTTTATGGTGATATTTATCAAAGGGTTTTATCTGGGCATGGTGGCACATAGCTTTAATCTCATCAGTCCTGAAAGAGAGGCAGTAGAAGGCAGATCTGTGTTTTCGGCCAGCGATGGTGACACAGTGAAACACCCTTCATGCACACAAAGAAGTTGTGGCTTTTATATCTATTTGCAGTTTGGTATAATTGACATGTTCTGTGCACAGTATTAGTTCATGAAACTGAACTAGGCTTGGACTTACTGAGTGTTGATTTTAAAAAGTTAATATGGTGTTCTAATTATGCAAAGTCATTACCTGTTCAATTATTGTTTTTTTCAGTGTAGGAGCACAGACTAGGTTATCTCCTTCATCTAATCATCTATGATCCTATCATTCTATGGCAGTCTCTAATGAAGGTACGTAATATTTCTTGCCCATAGATTTCATATTTTTAAAATTCTTTCAAAATAAAGTATTTGCCATATTTTTCCTCATAGGCAGGCTAGTGACATATCTATATTTGGGGGAGAAATAGTCACCTTGATGCAATTGTCCTTATCAAAAATAGTCTGAGAAGTGTCTTTCCCAGGATGAAATGCTGATAGATAATGTAAGCAGCTAGTGCAATGAGAATAGCATTGTTGAGGAGTCACATATAAATTATGTGGAAGACCTTGAAAAGGCTATTGGAGGAGTTGGAGCCCCATTATCTGCATCTGCACCATGCCACTCAAGCTATCTATTGTTATATTCCTCTATGTAGAGTAATAACCACCACCTACTGAGTCCCAACTCTATGACTGGCAATGTATCAAACCTTTTATGCCATATCTAATTCTTCTAATCAATCTCAACTGCAAGTTCCTATGTGACTCACTCATTTCAAAAGAATATGGATCTATGGTGGATAGGTCTCTTAAGGATGATGGCAGATGTTATCATGGAGTTCTTTCTCTGTAAAGTCTGAATACAGGGTTATTACACTATATCAGCATTACTCATAATGTCCCCTCTATGCCAAATGATGTTCCTTCAGGGCAAAACCTCATTATTCTTGTTTTCATCTAGAAACTCCCAGTTATGAAATCATTACCAATAGTGAAAGGCTAATACAAAATCATCTTCTAGCTTTCCTTTTGTCCCTTGGCTGAGGAGTATGGATTATTCCTTTTTTAAAATAAGTCTTCACTGCTCCTGCATGTCATAAGCACTTGATATTTATCAGCCATGGGCATCTTCCGTACTTTCTTCTGCTGCCCCATTTGCTCCCTCAAGGATATTGTTCACAGATAGATCCATCACCCTATAGCAGAAAATCTTTCACATATTTTTTTCAATAGTATATGGAATTTTCAGTTCTGCCAAAGAGTTTTTTGTCAGTACAGTGCCACCTGGAACACAAACATATACAGGAATGTCTTGTTTTTTCGAGACAGGGTTTCTCTGTGTATCCCTGGCTGTCCTGGAACTCATTCTGTAGAGAAGGCTGGCCTGGAACTCAGAAATCTGCATGCCTCTGCCTCCCAAATGCTAGGATTAAAGGCATGCGCCACCACTGCCTAGCTAGGAAGGTCTTAATTCAATGAAATATTTCTCAGTCTTTCAGAAGATAAGGTACATGAGTTCAGCCAAGAATTGAAAACAAATATCATAAGGAAAAATAAAGAAAAAAAAAAGAAAATCAAAGGAAAGAAAACACTACAAACTGTGATTGATTTGGATTCAATTTTTAGGAAGGAGTCTGTGTGTTAGTTAAAAACCTCTGAGTAATCATCTCACTATAGTCATAGTCAAATGTTCCTTGGTGTAGGTACAAATAAGTCATGTATTTTTTTTAACATTTCCTCTTACCTATAATGTGATAGCCATGAAAGGCTTATATTCTCTCCAAATAGGATGTTGGAATTAAGGAATGTGCTATTGGTTGCCATCTCAAAAGCTCTTTCTGCTCCCCTGCTTGCTAAAGCCTGCTTTGAGTGGCAAGATCCTCCACTCCAGCAGCATCAGCAACTTCAGGATCGAAGGGATCATGCTGATAACAACAGAAAAGCAGGAAGAACTTGAGTCCTCAGGACATCATTAAAATGTTAGACCAACTCTGAGAACACTGACTTCAAGGCTTTTTCTTTGAATAAAAGTGCATTTGTGCTTGAAGCCATTTTAGCCAACTTCTCTGCTACTTGCAGCTAAAACCAATTTCTAATTCATAAGTGTGATGGGTATATAGTGGTGTGTAAAAACAGGCACAATCCTAGAGATGTCAACCAGAGTGTTTATAAACCTAGTAGATTGTGGAGAGTCTACAGCCATCCTAGTCTTCAGAGTTATAGCCCAACACAGTCTACATAGTGAGACCCTATCTCCAAAGGTCTCACTCTTTGTTGTTCTCTTACAAGTCAACTCCCAAATTAATTGTCTATGTTTCTTTTTGCTGTATTTTGAAATATGTAAGCTGCTCTGAAATCCATTGTATAGTGTAAAACATCAAATAAACAATCCTACTAATAGAGAGACAGATATAGGAGAAGCAAGATTGCAAAACCATTATGTGGTACATAGCAAGACACTGTCACGTACAAACAAGCAGAAAGTGTATATGGATTGTAAATGTTGGACCTATTTCTCCAATTACCAAATTAGAGAGACCACTGGATGACAGCCAACAAATTACTAATTCTTCATATTTTTTAATTTCAATTGATTTGGGTAGGTTGGTAATATTAATTTTATTTTAAGCAATATTTAGGAAAAGTGATTGTTGCTTCCTGTAATTTTTGTTGATAGAGGTGGAATTATGTTTGTGTAGGTTTGTTGAAAGATTATGTTCTTGCTTTATTTTCCCTCCTTGTGTTGGTGTTTTCCATCTATTATCCTTTGTAGGGAAAGATTTGTGGAAAGATATTGTGTAAATTTGGTTTTGTCATATATCTTGATTTATCCATCTATAGTAATTGAGAGTTTTGCTGGGTATAGTAGCCTGGGCTAGCATTTATGTTCTCTTAGGGTCTGTATGACATCTGCCCAGGATCTTCTACCTTTCATAGTCTCTGGTAAGAAGTCTGGTGTAATTGATAGGTTTGTCTTTATATGTTACTTGACCTTTTTCCCTTACTGCTTTTAATATTCTTTCTTTGTTTAGTGCATCTGGTGTTTTGGCTATACCATAATAGGAGGAATTTCTTTTCTGGCCCAGTCTATTTGGAGTTCTGTAGCCTTCTTGTATGTTTATGTGCATCACTTTCTTTAGGTTAGGGAAGTTTTCTTCTATAATTTTGTTGAAGATATTTACTGGCCATTTATGTTGAGAATCTTCACACTCTTCTATAACTATTATCCTTAGGTTTGGTCTTCTCTTTGTGTCCTGGATTTCCTGGATGTTTCAGGTTAGGAGATTTTTGCTTTTTGCATTTTCTTTGACTGTTGTGTCAGATTTTTCTATGGTATCTTCTGCACCTGAGAGTCTCTCTTTTATCTCTTGTATTCTGTTGGTGATGCTTGCGTCTTTGACTCTTGATCTCTTTCCTAGATTTTCTAACTCCAGGTTATCTCCCTTTGTGATTTCTTTATTGTTTCTAGTTCCGTTTGTAGATCTTGGATAGTTTTATTCAATTCTTTTGCCTGTTTGATTGTGTTTTCCTGTAATTCTGTAAGGTATTTTTGTGTTTCCTCTTTAAGGGCTTCTAGATGTTTACCTGTGTTCTCCTGTATTACTCTAAGGGAATTGTTTATGTCATCCTTAAAGTCCCCTATCATCGTCATGTGAAGTGATTTTATACCCTATTCTTGCTTTTCTGGTGTGATGGTGTATCCAGGACTTGCTATGGTGGGAGAATTGGGTTCTGATGATGCCAAGTCACCTTGGCTTCTCTTGCTTATTTTCTTACACTTGCCTCCTGCCATCTGGTTATCTCTAGTGCTACCTGCCCTCGCTATATCTAACTGGAGCCTGTCCTTCCTGTGATCCTTGTTGTGTTAAAATTCCTCAGAGTCAAGCTGTCTCTATGATCCTGTGATTCTGGGATACTGTGATTCTGAGATCCTGGATGTGTCCATGCTCCTGGGAGTCAAGCTGCCTCTGGGACCCTGAGATCCTGATCAAGCTCCTGTGATTCTGGGATCCTGGGATTCTGGGATTTCTGGTCGCATTAGAGCACCTGGGAATGGAGCTTCCTCTGGGTGATGTAGGACTGGCTATGCAGTTTGCCCCCAATGTCAGCTCAGGACACCAGCCCAAATGGACCGGAAGGAATATGTGTTGCTGGTCTGTTGGAGGTCCTGCATGCCTGGGTCCTTCTGGTCCCAGTTACTCTGGGTATTGGAACAGACATTGTGTCCTCCTCACCTCTGATCCTATGACCCTGATTGGGTTAGGATACTGGGAATAGAGCTTCCTCTTGGTGTTGTGGGACTGGCTTGGAAGTTTGCACCCAAGGTCTGCTCAGGGCACCAGCCTAGACCAGAAGGAATCTGTGTCAGTGGTCTGGTGGAGTTCCTGTGTGCCTGGGTCCTGATGGTCCCAGTAACTCCCGGTGTTGGGACAGATGTTATAACCTTCACACCTCTGATCCTATGATCCTGGGTGTGTTAGAACACTGGAAGTGGAGCTTCCTCTGGGTGTTGTGGGACTGGCTATGGACTTTGTGTTCCCTGTTATCACTTTATAGTAGTGAGATAACCCAATTTTTCTATGCCTGGGCTCACTTTGGTGACCATTGTCTTTCAGATTAATCCATGCTGCTGTAAATAATAAGATTTCCTGATTTTTGAAATGGCAGAATAGTATTATCATACACATATACAATATTTCTTTGTATACTTTTGTGAAGATCAGCAATAAGGTTGATTATTTTTTTACTTGACTATTATAAATTCTCTTGTAACAGACATGCATGTGCATATATCACTTCAACATAGGAATTTTAGTTCTTTTAGTTATCTATACAGTAATGAAACTACTGTATCATATTTTATCATATTGCTCTTCTATGTTTAACTGTTTGATGACTGTCATACCATTTTCTGTAAGGATTCTATTAATTTATATTCCCACCAATAAGGGGTAAAATTTACCTTCTTCACATCCTTGCCAATATTACATTTTCTTCTTTTGTATACACATGTGCATTAGTTACTCTCCAATTGCTGTGATAAAACGCCATGACCAAGACAACTTGTAAAACAGAGCTTTTTTTAAACTCAAATTATTCCATAATTTAATTTTGAAAGGGTTGCAAATTCAAATTCATATAAAAATAGACCTAAAAGGTACTAGCAGTAATTCTATCATTAAAAAGAAAGTGTTAAGTACAAATATGACATATAATGATACAATTCATTAGTTTAGTATTTTGATTGCATATATATGTATATATATATATATATATATATATATATATATATATATATATATTATATTTCCAATAAAAATATGTGGGTTCAGTTCATAATATACATTTTTTTGCAGTTTAAAAGTTTTTGCCAATTTTACATATTAATGTACTTCATTGTGACATATTTATATATTAAGACATTTTCATACATATATATGACATAGTTTGGTCATATTCTTCCCTTATTACTCCTTCCTGCTGATATTTCCTTTGCTAAGGAATTCCCTTATATTTTCTTTTTTTTTATTTTCTAAGTTTTTTTATTTACATTCCAAATCATTTCCCCTTTCCCGTTTCCTCCCTCCCCGAAAGTCCCATAAGCCCCCTTCCCTCCCTCTTTTCCCCATTCAACCCCTTCTTGTTTCTCTGTCCTGGCATTCCTCTACATCCAGTCTTTCCAGGACCAGGGGTCTCTCCTTTCATCTTCTTGGAAATCTATTGATATGCAAATTGTGTCTAGGGTATTCCAAGATTCTGGGTTAATATCCCCTTATCAGTGACTGCATACCATGTGTGTTCTTTTGTGATTGGGTTGACTCACTAAGAATGATATTTTCAAGTTCTGACCATTTGCCTAGGAATTTCGTGACTTAATTGTTTTTAATTGCAGAGTAGTATTCCATTGTGTAAATATACTACATCCTCTGAATCCATTCCTCAATTGAGGGACATCTGGGTTCTTTCCAGCTTCTGGCTATTATAAATAAGGCTGCTATGAACATAGTGAAGCATGTGTCCTTATTGCATGCAGGTAAAGCCTCTGGGTATATGCCCAGGAGTGGAATAGCAGGATCCTCCGGGAGTGTCAAGCCCAGTTTTCTGAGGAACCGCCAGACTGCTTTCCAGAGGGGTTATATGCGTTTGCAATCCCACCAGCAGTGGAGGAGTGTTCCTCTTTCTCCACATCCTCGCCAACAACTGCTGTCTCCTGTGTTTTTGATCATAGCCATTCTGAATGGTGTGAGATGGAATCTCAGGGTTGTTTTGATTTGTAGTTCCCTAATGACTAGGGATGATAAACATCTCTTTAGGTGCTTCTCAGCCATTAGATATTCTTCAGGTGAGAACTCTTTGTTTAGCTCTGTACCCCATTTTGAATAGGGTTACTTGGCTCTCTGGAGTCTAACTTCTTGAGTTCTTTGTATATATTGGATATTAGCCCTCTGTCGATGTAGGGTTGGTAAAGATCATTTCCCAGTTAGTTGGTTGCTGCTTTGTCTTTTTTTTTTTAATTCTCTATATCTTTACCATGCCATAAAATATTATCTAAAGATGTAAAGAAAATCCTTTTTTTTATTTTATTTTATTTTTTTAATTTACATTCCAAATCACTTCCCCTTTCCCGTTTTCTCCCTCCCCGAAAGTCCCATAAACCCCCTTCCCTTCCTCTTTTCTCCATTCAACCCCCTCTCGTTACTCTGTCCTGGCATTCCCCTACATCCAGTCTTTCCAGGACCAGGGGTCTCTCCTTCCATCTTTTTAGAAATCTATTGATATGCTGATTGTGTCTAGGGTATTCCGAGATTCTGGGTCAATATCCCCTTATCAGTGACTGTATACCATGTGTGTTCTTTTGTGATTGGGTTACCTCACGAAAGATGATATTTTCAAGTTCTGACCATTTGCCTAGGAATTTCGTGAATTCATTGTTTTTAATTGCAGAGTAGTATTCCATTGTGTAAATATACCACATCGACTGAATCCATTCCTCCGTTGAGGGACATCTGGGTTTTTTCCAGCTTCTGGCTATTATAAATAAGGCTGCTAAGAATATAGTAGAGCATGTGTCCTTATTGCATGCAGGTAAAGTCTCTGGGTATATGCCCAGGAGTGGTATAGCCGGATCCTCCGGGAGTGTCATGCCCAGTTTTCTGAGGAACCGCCAGACTGCTTTCCAGAGTGGTTGTACCAGCCTGCAATTCCACCAGCAGTGGAGGAGTGTTCCTCTTTCTCCACATCCTCGCCAACAACTGCTGTCTCCTCTGTTTTTGATCTTAGCCATCCTGACTGGTGTGAGATGGAATCTCAGGGTTGTTTTGATTTGCATTTCCCTAATGACTAAGGATGATGAACATCTCTTTAGGTGCTTCTCAGCCATTAGATATTCTTCAGGTGAGAACTCTTTGTTTAGCTCTGTACCCCATTTTTTAATAGGGTTACTTGCCTCTCTGGAGTTTAACTTCTTGAGTTCTTTGTATATCTTGGATATTAGCCCTCTGTCGGATGTAAGGTTGGTAAAGATCATTTCCCAGTTAGTTGGTTGCCTCTTTGTCTTTTTGATGGTGTCTTTTGCCTTGCAAAAACTTTGTAATTTAATGAGGTCCCATTTGTCTATTCTTGATCTTAGAGCATAAGCTATTGGAGTTCTGTTCAGGAAATTCTCCCCTGTGCCCATATGTTCAAGGTTCTTCCCTAGTTTCCCTTCTATTAGTTTCAGTGTGTCTGCTTTTATGTGGAGATCTTTGATCCACTTAGAATTGAGCTTAGTGCAAGGAGATAAGGATGGGTCAATTTGCATTCTTCTGCATGTTGACCTCCAGCTGAGCCAGCACCATTTGTTGAAAAGGCTATCTTTTTTCCACTGGATGGTTTTAGCTCCTTTGTCAAAGATCAAGTGACCATAGGAGTGTGGATTCATTTCTGGGTCTTCAATTCTGTTCCATTGATCTACATGTCTGTTACTGTACCAATACCATGCAGTTTTTAACACTATTGCTCTGTAGTACAGCTTGAGGTCCGGGATACTGATTCCCCCAGAGGTTCTTTTACTCTTGAGAATAGTTTTAGCTATTCTGGGTTTTCTGTTATTCCAGATGAATTTTTGAATTGCTCTTTCTAACTCTATGAAGAATTGAGTTGGGATTTTGATGGGGATTGCATTGAATCTGTGTATTACTTTTGGTAAGATGCTCATTTTTACTATATTAATCCTGCCAATCCATGAGCATGGCAGATTTTTCCATCTTCTGAGGTCTTCTTCAATTTCTTTCTTCAGAGACTTGAAGTTCTTGTCATACAGATCTTTCACTTGTTTGGTTAGAGTCACGCCAAGATACTTAATATGGTTTGTGGCTATCGTAAAGGGTATTATTTCTCTTACTTCTTTCTCAGCCTGCTTATCCTTTGAGTATAGGAAGGCTTCTGACTTGCTTGAGTTGATTTTATATCCGGCCACTTTGCTGAAGTCGTTTATCAGCTGTAGGAGTTCTCTGGTGGAGTTTTTTGGGTCGCTTATGTATAATATCATATCGTCTGCAAATAGTGATAGTTTGACTTCTTCCTTTCCAATTTGTATCCCTTTGACCTCTTTTTGTTGTCTAATTGCTCTAGCTAGAACTTCAAGTACTATATTGAAAAGATATGGAGAGAGAGGGCAGCCTTGTCTAGTCCCTGATTTTAGTGGGATTGCTTCAAGTTTCTCTCCATTTAGATTGATGCTGGCTACCGGTTTGCTGTAAATTGCTTTTACTATGTTTAGATATGGGCCTTGAATTCCTGATCTTTCCAAGACCTTTAGCATGAAAGGATGCTGAATTTTGTCAAATGCTTTCTCAGCATCTAATGAGATGACCATGTGGTTTTTTTCTTTGAGATTGTTTATGTAGTGGATTACATTGATGGATTTCCTTATATTGAACCATCTCTGCATTCCTGGGATGAAGCCTACTTGATCGTGGTGAATGATCGTTTTGATGTGTTCTTGGATTCGGTTGGCAAGAATTATATTGAGTATTTTTGCATCGATATTCATGAGAGAGATTGGCCTGAGATTCTCTTTCTTTGTCGGATCTTTGTGTGCTTTTGGTATTAGTGTAATTGTGGCTTCATAGAACGAGTTGGGTAGTGTTCCTTCTGTTTCTATTTTGTGGAACAGTTTGAAGAGTATTGGTGTTAGGTCTTCTTTGAAGGTCTGATAGAATTCTGCAGTAAAACCATCTGGACCTGTGCTTTTTTTGGTTGGAAGACTTCCAATGACAACTTCTATTTCTTCAGGGGTTATAGGATGGTTTAGATGGTCTATTTGGTCCTGATTTAATTTTGGTACTTGGTATCTGTCAAGGAAATTGTCCATTTCCTCAAGATTTTCTAGTTGTGTTGAATACAGGTTTTTGTAGTAGGATCTGATGATTTTTTGAATTTCCTCAGTTTCTGTTGTTATCTCTCCCTTTTCGTTTCTGATTTTATTAATTTGGATACTATCTCAGTGCCCTCTGGTTAGTCTGGCTAAGGGCTTATCTATCTTGTTGATTTTCTCAAAGAACCAACTCCTCGTTTTGTTGATTCTTTGTATGGTTTTATTTGTTTCTACTTGATTGATTTCTGCCCTGAGTTTGATGATTTCCTGCCTTCTACTCCTCTTTGGTGTATTTGCTTCTTTATGTTCCAGGGCTTTCAGGTGTGCCATTAAGCTGTTAGTGTATGCTGTCTTCCGTTTCTTTTTGGCGGCACTCAGGGCTATGAATTTTCCTCTTAGCACTGCTTTCATTGTGTCCCATAAATTAAGGTATGTTGTGCCTTCATTTTCATTAACTTTCAAAAAGTCTTTGATTTCTTTCTTTATTTCCACCTTGACCAAGTTATCATTGAGTAGAGCATTGTTCAGCCTCCATGTGTACGTGGGTTTTCTTTTGTTTTTGTTGCCATTGAAGACCACCCTTATTCCATAGTGATCTGATAGGAGGCATGGGATTATTTCTATATTCTTGTATCTGTTGAGGTCTGATTTGTGACCAATTATATGGTCAATTTTGGAGAAGGTACCATGAGGAGCTGAGAAGAAGGTGTATTCTTTAGCTCTAGGATGAAATGTTCTATATATATCAGTTAGTTCCATTTGGTCCAAGGCTTCAATTAGATTCACTGTGTCCCTGTTTAGTTTCTGCTTTCCTGAACGATCCATTTCAGAGAGCGGGGTGTTGAAGTCACCCATTATTATTGTGTGCGGTGCGATGTGTGCTTTGAGTTTTAGTAAAGTTTCTTTTACGAATGAGGGTGCCCTTGAATTTGGAGCATAGATATTCAGAATTGAGAGTTCTTGATGGTGGATTTTTCCCTTGATCAGTATGTATTGTCCTTCTGTGTCTTTTTTGATGACTTTAGGTTGAAAATCAATTTTATCCGATATTAGGATGGCTACTCCACCTCGTTTCTTGGGGCCATTTGCTTGTAAAATTGTTTTCCAGCCTTTTACTCTGAGGTAGTGTTTGTCTTTGACACTGAGGTGCGTTTCCTGCATGCAGCAAAATGCTGGGTCCTGTTTACGTATCCAGTCTGCTAGTCTATGTCTTTTAATTGGGGAATTGAGACCATTGATATTAAGAGTGATTAAGGCATAGTGATTATTGCCATCAGCCATTCTTGACGCTCTCTTTATGTTTGAGTGGTTATCTACTTTTGGGTTTGATTCAAGAAGGTTATTATCTCATTTTTTCCAGGGTGTTGTTTCTCTCCCTGTATTGGAGGTTTCCACCTATTATCCGTTGCAGGGCTGGATTTGTGGAAAGATATTGTGAAAATTTGGTTTTATCATGGAATATCTTGGTCTCTCCATCTATGGTGATTGAGAGTTTTGCTGGGTATAGTAGTCTAGGCTGGCATTTGTGCTGTCTTAGTGTCTGCATGAGATCTGCCCAGGATCTTCTGGCTTTCATAGTCTCTGGTGAGAAGTCTGATGTGATTCGGATAGGTCTTCCTTTGTATGTTACTTGGCCCTTTTCTCTTACTGCATTTAGTATTCTTTCTTTGTTTAGAACATTTGGTGTTTTGATTATTATGTGACGGGAGGTATTTCTGTTCTGGTCCAGTCTGTTTGGAGTTCTGTAAGCTTCTTGTACGTTCATCGGCATCTCTCTCTTTAAGTTAGGGAAGTTTTCCTCCATAATTTTGTTGAAGATGTTTACTGGCCCTTTAAGTTGCAAATCTTCACTCTCGTCTATACCTATGATCCTTAAGTTTGGTCTTCTCATTGTGTCCTGGATTTCCTGGATGTTTTGGGTTATGCGTTTTTTGCATTTTGCATTTTCTTTGACTGTTGAGTCGATGCTTTCTATGGAATCTTCAGCACCTGAGATTCTTTCTTCCATCTCTTGTATTCTATTGTTGATGTTTGTATCTATGACCCCTGATTTCTTCCCAAGGTTTTCTATCTCCAAAGTTGTCTCCCTTTGTGATTTCTTAGTTGTTTCTACTTCCTTTTTTAGTTCCTGGATGGATTTGCTGAGATCCTTCACTTGTTTGTTTGTATTTTCCTGTATTTCTTTAAGGTATTTTTGCATTACCTCTTTCAGGATTTCTTCCTGATGACCCACGTTCTCCTGCATTTCTCTGTGCGATTTTTGTGTTTCCTCCTCATGGGATTCCATCTGTTGATCCATCGTCTCCTGCATTTCTTTAAGCAGTTCTCGTGTTTCCTTTGTAAGGGCTTCTAACCGTTGATTCATTTCTTTAAGCAATTTTTGTGTTGCCTCCTTATGGGCATCCATCTGTTGACCCATATTCTTCTGCATTTCTTTATGCAAATTTTGTGATTCCTTTGTGAGTGCATCTACCCGTTGATTCATCTCGTTAAGCGATTTTTGTGTTGTCTCCTTGTGCGCCTCCATCTTTTGATCCATGTTCTCCCGCATTTCTCTAAGCGATTTTTGTGTTTCCTTTGTAAGGTCTTCTAACCATTGATTCATGGTCTCCTGTAACTCTTTATGAGATTTATTTGTGTCCTCCTTGTGATCCTCTAATAGCATCATGAGAAGTGATTTTAAATCCAGATCTTGTCTTTGGGTGTAGTGGGGTATCCAGGACTTGCTGCTGTTGGAGAGTTGGGTTCGGATGGTCCCACATTACTTTGATTTCTGTTAGTAACATTCCTACGTTTGCCTTTTGCCATCTGGGTACCTCTGGTGTTAGTTGGTCCTGCTGCCACTGGCTGTTGGTTGGACCTCCTGTGAGCCTGCAAAGCTATTTTTGCCCCCCCCGGATTACCAGGGTTCCCCTGGCACTGATTTCTGGGGCCTGCCTGCTCCTGAGTGACTTTGGAGCCCTAATGTGCCTTGCCCCAAGTGATCTTATATTGGGGAGGCCTTGCACATCTAAAGGCTCAGCCTAGTGGATTCCTGGAGCAGAGGTCGCCAAAGGGAGGCTGGCAGGCTCCTGCCTTGTGCAGAGGTGTGTGATCTCTCCTGGGGGGGGGAGGGGGCGTCCCTCTGCCAGGCAGAAGTCCCACAGCAGATCTGGCGCGCTGGTCACTGCAGATCAGCCCAGCACCTGGGAGCAGGTTACACACAAGCCGCCGGAGACCGAAGAGATATTATGCCTGTCTGTCTCTGAGCCTCGCGGTCCCAACTTCCCAGTCACTGGAGCAAAGATGGCGGAAGGCACTCTCCGTGGTGCCGCTCACCCTGTAGACGCGATGGCCCGCCGATCTGGCACCCAGACGACCACAGCGCCGACCCGCCCTCGGGCACAGACGGAAGCCCCTACAGGCCGTGTCCCAAGTGATGTTATATTGGGGGTAGGGAGCCTGGGGTACCCATCTCTCCAGCGCAGTCCGCGGGAACAGAGGTCGCGGAAGGAAAGCTGGCAGGCTCCCTCCCAGCGCGGGGTCCCTCTGCCAGGCAGAAGGTCCCACAGCAGAGCTGGCATGCTGGTTACTGCAGATCTGCCCAGCACCTGGGAGCAGGTTACACACAAGCTGCCTGAGACTGAAGCGATATTATGCCTGTCTGTCTCTGAGCCTGGCGGTCCCAACTACCTGGTCACTGGAGCAAAGATGGCGGAGGGCAGTCTCCGTGGCGCCGCTCACCCTGTAGAAGCGATGGCCCGCCGATCTGGCACCCAGAAGACCACAGCGCCGACCCGCCCTCGGGCACAGATGGAAGCCCCCTGCTTTGTCTTTTTGAAAGTGTCTTTTGCCTTATAGAAACTTTGCAATTTTATGAGGTCCCATTTGTCAATTCTTGATCTTAGAGCATAAGCTATTGGAGTTCTATTCAGGAAATTCTCCCCTGTGCTCATATGTTCAAGGTTCTTCCCTAGTTTCCTTTCTATTAGTTTCAGTGTGTCTGGTTTTATGTGGAGGTCCTTGATCCACTTGGAATCGAGCTTAGTGCAAGGAGATAAGAATGGGTCAATTTGCATTCTTCTGCATGTTGACCTCCAGTTGAACCAGCACCATTTGTTGAAAAGGCTATCTTTTTTCCACTGGATGGTTTTAGCTCCTTTGTCAAAATCAAGTGACCAGAGGGGTGTGGATTCATTTCTGGGTCTTCAATTCTGTTCCATTGTGTACATACCTGTACATAAACAATCTCAAAGAAAAAAACCACATGGTCATCTCATTAGATGCTGAGAAAGCATTTGACAAAATTCAGCATCCTTTCATGCTAAAGGTCTTGGAAAGATCAGGAATTCGAGGCCCATAACTAAACATAGTAAAAGCAATTTACAGCAAACCAGTAGCCAACATCAAACTAAATGGAGAGAAACTTGAAGCAATCCCACTAAAATCAGGGACTAGACAAGGCTGCCCTCTCTCTCCATATCTTTTCAATATAGTACTTGAAGTTCTAGCTAGAGCAATTAGACAACAAAAAGAGGTCAAACGGATACAAATTGGAAAGGAAGAAGTCAAACTATCACTATTTGCAGACAATACGATAGTATACTTAAGCGACCCAAAGAACTCCACCAGAGAACTCCTACAGCTGATAAACAACTTCAGCAAAGTGGCCGGATATAAAATCAACTCAAGCAAGTCAGTAGCCTTCCTATACTCAAAGGATAAGCGGGCTGAGAAAGAAGTAAGAGAAATGATACCCTTCATGATAGCCACAAACCATATAAAGTATCTTGGTGTGACTCTAACCAAACAAGTGTAAGATCTGTATGACAAGAACTTCAATCTCTGAAGAAAGAAATTGAAGAGGACCTCAGAAGATGGAAAAATCCGCCATGCTATGGATTGGCAGGATTATTATAGTAAAAATGACCATCTTGCCAAAAGCAATATACAGATTCAGTGCAATCCCCATCAAAATCCCAACTCAATTCTTCATAGAGTTAGAAAGAGCAATTCAAAAATTCATCTGGAATAACAGAAAACCCAGGATAGCTAAAACTATTCTCAAGAGTAAAAGAACTTCTGGGGGAATCAATATCCCGGACCTCAAGCTGTACTATAGAGGAATATTGTTAAAAACTGTATGATATTGGTACAGTAAAAGAGAGCATTTAATTGAGCTTATAGTTTTAGAGGATTAAAAATCTATCATAGTAGGCAGAGCGAAAGCAAACAACAGTCATGCTGGCCTAAGCAGCTAAGAGCTCATATCTTGATCTATGTGTAGGAGTTGAACACCACAATAGGAATGAGAGGAATTGTTTAAAATATCAGCATCTACTAGTGACACACCTCTTCTGTCAAGATCAGAGACATAATGCTTACCAAACAAACAGTTCTACTAATTTGGGAACAAAACATATGTCTATGGAAACTGTTTACATCCAAACAAGCACAACATTTTAATAACTTTAAACTGTTACCTATTTTGGGTTTTTTTCAGTCTTTTTTGTGTGGAAGAGTACAGGGGGCCATATTTGTTTGCATCTGTTTGTTGACACAGAATTTTCTTATGTAGTTTAGGTTGACTTCAAACTTGATGTCCTTCTGTGTCATTTTGCCCAGTACTAGGATTAAAGGTCTGTATAACTACGATCAGCTACACTGAATATTTTTTATCAGATATATTCTTTATTTACATTTCAAATGTTATCCTCTTTCCTCATTTCACCTCCAAAAATCCCCTATACCATACCTTTGCCCCTGCTCACCAACCCACGCACACCCACTTCCCTGTCCTGGCATTCCCCTATACTGGTAACACAAGACTTTACAGGACCAAGGGCCTCTCCTCTCACTGATGTCCAACAAGACCACCCTCTGCTAAATATGCAGCTGGAGCAATGGTCCCTCCATGTGTACTCTTTGGTTGGTGATTTAGCTCCTGGGAGCTCTGGGGGTACTGATTCTTTCATATTGTTGTTCCTCCTATTGGGATGCAAACCCCTTCAGCTCCTTGGGTCCTTTCTTTAGCTACTTCATTGAGGACACAGTGCTCAGTCCAGTGATTGGCTGAGAGTATCCCCCTCTGTATCTGTCAAGTACTGGCAGAGACTCTCAGGAAAAAGCTGTATCAGGTTCCTGTCCACAAACACTTGTTGGCATCCACAATAGTGTCTGGATTTGGTAACTGTATGTGGAATGGATCCTCAGGTGGTGCAGAGTCTCTTGATGACCTTTCCTTTAGTCTCTGCTCAACACTTTGTCTCTGTATCTCCTCCTACGTGTGTTTTGTTTCCCCTTCTAAGAAGGACCGAAGCACCCACACTTTGGTTTTCCTTCTTCCTGAGCTTCATGTGGTCATTAAATTATATCTTGGGTATTCCCAGCTTCTGGGCTAATATCCACATATCAGTGAGTTCATACCATGTATGTTCTTTTGTGATTGGGTTACCTCACTCAGGATGATAGTTTCTAGTTCCATCCATTCACCTAAGAATTTCATGTATTCATTGTTTTTAAAAGCTGAGTAGCATTTCATTGTGTAAATGCACTACATTTCCTGTATCCATTCCTCCGTTGAGGGACATCTGGGTTCTTTCCAGCTTCTGGCTATTATAAATATGGCTGCTATGAACATAGTGGAGCATGTGTCCTTATTATATGTTGGAGCATCTTCTGGGTATATGCCCAGGAGTGGTATAGCTGGGTCCTCAGGTATTACTATATCCAGTTTACCTAGGAGCCACCAAACTGATTTCCAGAGTGGTTGTACAAGCTTACAATCCCACCAGCAATGGAGGAGTGTTACTCTTTCTCAACATCCTCTCCAGCGTCTCTTGTCACCTAAGTTTTTGATCTCAGCCCTTCTGACTGGTATGAGGTGGACTCTCAGGGTTGTTTTGATTAACATTACCCTGATGACTAAGGATGTTGAACATGTCTTTGGGTGACTGTCAGTCATTCGGTATTCCTCAGTTGAGAATTCTCTGTTTAGCTATGCACCCCATTTTTAATAGGGATATTTGGCTCCCTGGAGTCTATCTTCTTCAGTTTTTTGTATATAATGAATATTAGTCCTCTATTGGATATAGGCAAAGATCTTTTCCCAATCTGTTGGTTGCCACTTTGTTCTATTGAAAGTGTCCTTTGCCTTACAAAAGCATTGCAATTTTATGAGGTACCATTTGTCAATTCTTGATCTTAGAGCTTAAGCTGTGCTCCAGGCTCTTCCCCAATTTCTTTTCAATTAGTTTCAGTGTATCTGGTTTCATGTGGGGGTCCTTGATCCACTTCTACTTGTGCTTCTACAAGGAGATAAGAATGGATCAATTTGCATTCTTCTGCATGGTGACCACCAGTTGAACCAGCACCATTTGTTGCAAATGCTTTCTTTATCCACTGGATGGTTTCAGATCCTTTGTCAAAGATCAAGTGACCATAGGCGTATGAGTTCATATCTGGGGCTTTAATTCTATTCCATTGATCTACCTGCCTGTCAGTGGACCAATACCATGCAGTTTTTATCACTATTGCTCTGTTTTGATACCACCAAAACTTCTTTTATTTTTGTGAATAGTCTTTGCTCTCCTGGGTTTTTTGTTATTCCAGATGAATTTGCAAATTGTTCTAACTCTGTGAATAATTGAGTTGGAATTTTGATGGGGATTATATTGAATCTGTAGATCGCTTTCAGCAACATGGCCTTTTTTACTATATGTGATGGTTTGTATATGCTTGTCCCAGGGAGTGGCACTATTAGAAGGTGTGGCCTTGTTGGAGGAAGTGTGTCACTGTAGTGTTGGGCTTAGAGATCTTCCTCTTAGATGCCTGAAGATGCCCAGTCTGTTCCTGGTTTCCTTTGGATAAAGGTGTAGAACCCTCAGCTCCTCCTGCACCATGCCTGCCTGGATGTTGCCATGCTTCTGCCTTGATGACAATGGACTAAACCTCTGAACCTGTAAGCCAGCCCCAAGTAAATGTCTTTTATAAAACTTGCATTAGTCATTGGTGTCTGTTCACAGCAGTAAAACCCAAACAAATACATTATATTAATCCTGCCAATCCATGAGCATGGAAGATCTTTCCATATTCTGAGATCTTCAATTTCTTTCTTCAGAGACTTGAAGTTTTTGTTATACAGATCTTTCACTTGCTTAGTTAGAGTCACACCAAGGTATTTTATATTATTTGTGACTATTGTGAAATGTATTGTTTCCCTAATTTCTTTTACAGTTTGTTTATCTTTTTGGTAGAAGAAAGCCACTGGTTTGTTTGAGTTAATTTTATATTCAGTCACTCTTCTGAAACTGTTTATCAGGTTTAGGAGTTCTCTGGTAGAATTTTTGGGGTCACTTAAGTATACTACCATATCATCTACAAATAGTGATATTTTGACTTCTTCTTTCCAGTTTGTACCCCTTTGACCTCCTCTTATTGTCTAATTGCTCTGGCTATGATTTCAAGTTTCACATTAAATATGTATGGAGAGAATGGGCAGCCTTGTTTAGTCCCTGATTTTAGTGGGATTGCTTCAAGTTTATCTCTATTTAGTTTGATGTTGGCTACTGGTTTGCTGTATATTGTTTTTACTATGTTTAGGTATGGGCTTTGAATTCCTGATCTTATCAATACTTTTATTATGAAGGGGTGTTGGATTTTTGTCAAATGCTTTCTCAGTATCTAATGAGATGATCATGTCATTTTTTCTTTGAGTTTGTTATATAGTGGTATGAAGCCTACTTGATCATGGTGGATGATCGTTTTGATGTGTTCTTGAATTTGGTTTGTGAGAATTTTATTGAGTGTTTTTGCATCAATATTCATAAGAGAAATTGGCCTGAGGTTCCTTTTCTTTGTTGGTTCTTTGTGTGATTTAGGTATCAGAGTAATTGTGGCTTTAAGATCGAATTGAGTAGTGTTTGTTCTGTTTCTATTTTGTGGAATCATTTGAAGAGTATTTGTATTAGGTCTTCTTTGAAGGTCTGACAGAACTCTGCACTAAACTCATCTGGTCCTGGGCATTTTTTTTTTTTTTGGTTGTGAGACGATTAATGACTGCTTCTATTTCATTAGGGGTTGTGGGACTGTTTAGATCTTTTATCTGGTCCTGCTTTACCATTGGTACCTGGTATCTGTCTAGAAAATTGTCCATTTCATCCAGATTTTCCAGTTTTGTTGAGAATAGGCTTTTGTAGTAAGATCTGATGAATTTTTGGATTTCCTCAGTTTCTGTTTTTTTGTCTCCATTTTCATTTCTGATTTTGTTAATTTGGATACTGTCTCTATGCCCTCTGGTTATTCTGGCTAAGGGTTTATCTATCTTGTTGATTTTCTGAAAGAACAAGCTCCTAATTTAGTTAATTATTTGTATAGTTTGTTTTGTTTCTACTTGGTTGATTTCAGTCCTGAGTTTGATTATTTCCTGCTATCTACTACTCTTGTATGTGTTTGCTTCATTTCATTTTAGAGCTTTCAGGAATGCTGTCAAACTGCTAGGGTATGCTCTCACCAGTTTCTTTTTGGAGGCACTCAGGGCTATGAGTTTTACTCTTATCATTGCTTTCATTGTGTCACATAAATTTGGGCATGTTCTGGTTTCATTTTCTTTAAATTCTAAAAAGTCTTTAATTTCTTTCCTTATTTCTTCCTTGACCAATTATCATTGAGTAGGGTTTTGTTCAGCTTTCATATGTATGTGGACTTTCTGTTGTTTTTGTTGCTATTGAAGACCAGCCTCAGCCCTTAGTTCATGGTGATCTGATAGGATGCATGGGATTATGTCCATCTTCTTGTATCTGTTGAGGCCAGTTTTGTGAGTGATTATATGATCAATTTTGGAGAAGGTTATTATGAGGTGCTGAGAAGAAGGTATATTTTTTTGTTTTAGGATAAAATGTTCCATAGATATCTGTTAAATCCATTTGGTTTATAACTTCTCTTAATTTCACTGTTTCTCTGTTTAGTTTCTGTTTCCATGATCTGTCCATTGATAAAGCAAGGTGTTGAAGTCTCCCACTATTTTTGTGTGAGGTACAATGTGTACTTTGATCTTTAGTAAAATTTCTTTTATGAATGTGGGTAACCTTGCATTTGGAGTATAGATGTTCAGAATTGAGAGTTCTTCTTGGTAGATTTTTCCTTTGGTGAGTTTGAAGTGTCCTTCCTTATCTTTTTTTTTTATAACTTTAGGTTGAATGTCCATTTTATTTAATATTAAAATGGTTACTTCAGCTTGTTTTTTGGGACCATTTGCTTGGAAAATTATTTTCCTGCCTTTTGCTTTGAGGTAGTGTGTCTTTGTCACTGAGGTGAGTTTCTTGTATGCAGAAAAATTTTGGGCTCTATTTATGTATCTAATCTGTTAGTCTATGTCTTTTTATTGGGAAATTATGTCCACTGATATTATGAAATATTAAGGAAAATGATTGTTGCTTCCTGCTATTTTTGTTGTTAGAGGTGGAATTATGTTTGCATGTCTATGTTCTTTTTGGTTGGTTATAAGATTTTTTTTTCTTGCTTTTTCTAGGGTGTAGTTTCCCTCCCTCCGTGTGTTAAGAGTTTTCCACTTATTATTCTTTGAAGGACTGGATTTGTAGAAAGATATTGTGAAAATTTGTTTTTGTGATTGAATATCTTGGTTTTTCCATCTATGGTAATTAAGAATTTTGCTGAATATAGTCGCCTGGGCTGGCATTTGCGTTCTCATAGGGTCTGTATGATATTGTCCCTGGATCTTCTGGCTTTTACAGTCTCTGGAGATAAATCTGGTGTAATTCTGTTAGGTCTGCCTTTATATGTTACTTGACCTTTCTCCCTTACTGCTTTTAGTATTCATTGTTTGTTTTGTGCATTTGGTGTTTTTATTATTATGTGACAGGAAGAATTTATTTTCTGGTCCAATCTATTTGGAGTTCCGTAGGCTTCTTCTGTGTCCATCGGTATCTCTTTCTTCAAGTTAGGGAAGTTTTTTTTTCTATAATTTTGTTGAAGATATTTACTGGCCCTTTATGTTGCAAATCTTTACTCTCTTCTATACCCATTATCCTTATGTTTGATTGAATCATTGTGCCCTGGAATTCCTGGATGTGTTGGGTTAAGAACTTTTTGCATTTTGCATTTTCTTTGTTGTCAATGTTTTCTATGGTATCTTCTGCCTCTGAGATTCTCTTTTCTATCTCTTGTATTCTGTTAGTGACGCTTGCATCCATGACTCCTAATCTTTTTCCTATGTTTTTTTATCTCCAGAGTTGTCTCCCTTTGTGATTTCTTTGTTTTTACTTCCATTTTTAGATCCTGGATAGTTTTGTTCGATTACTTTACCTGTTTGGTTGTGTGTTCCTGTGTGTTCCTGTAATTCTTTAAGGGATTTTTGTGTTTCCTCTTTAAGGGCTTCTACGTGTTTGCCTATGTTTGCCTCTATTTTTTTAAGGGAGTTATTTATGTCCTTCTTAAAGTCTCCTATCATCATCATGAAATGTGATTTTAAATCCAAATCTTGCTTTTCCAGTGTGTTGGGGTATCTAGGACTTGCTGTGGTGGGAGGACTGTGTTCTGATGATGCCAAGTGTCCTTGGTTTCTGTTGGTAAGGTTCTTGTGCTTGCCTTTCACCATCTGGTTATTTCTGGTGTTAGTTGGTCTTGCTGTCTTTGGGTAGAGCTTGTCCCTCCTTTGGGCCTGTAATCCTGTGTCAGCACTCCTGGAAGACCAGCTCTCTTCTGGTAGGACCTGGGCACAGAGGTTTGTGGAACAGCCCCAGCTCCCGGGAGCAGATGGTGACTAGAAGAATCCTATCCCAGCTGCTCCACCGTTCCTGAGCCCTGTGCACCCTTAGCTGGTCCTGCTCATGACGGTTATTGGAGAAAGTGGAAAGCTCACCTCTGAGTCCAGGAGTGAGAACACCCCTGGGAGAACAGCTCTCTCCTGCTGGGACTGATGCACAGAGACCTGTGGAACAGCCTCAGCTCCCAGGTACAGATGGTGCCTGAAAGGCAATTTTTTTCAAGATTTTTTATATTTATTAAATGTAAGTACACTGTAGCTATCTTCAGACACACCAGAAAAGGGCATTAGATCTCATTACAGATGGTTGTGACTCACCATGTGGTTGACAGGATTTGAACTCAGTACCTCTGGAAGAGCAGTCAGTGCTCTTAAGTACTGAGCCATCTCTCCATCCCAGCTACATTGTAATTCAATTTGAATGTATTTAATTTATTATTTAATAATGAATTATTTTGAATTTATTATAAACCCACTGGCTATTTTTTTGTCCAAATTAAAGTTTCTAGTTCTGAAAATTGAACCTAAGACCTGATACATGCTTACCAAGTGTTCCTTCAATGAGCTATATCCTCACTACTATCTCTCCTTTTATATTTCAAGATGGTATTCAGGAAGTTGACTGGGCTGGCCCTGAATTCATTGTACTTAGTTCAAAGTAGTCTATGAACCTGCCTTCCCTTCTTCCTATTTCAGCCTCTTAAGTAGCTAGGATTAGAGGTCTATGCCAGCAAGCTTAGTTTTTTATTTCTTTTCTTAGGAACTGTACATTGAAGTCCTTTGTCCATGGTTTGAATTTGTTTTCTATAAGGTGAGTTTGTGTATGTATGTAAAAGGAGATGAGATAGCAATATCTGATCAAATGTGTATTCTACAGTTGTTCCTCTACCATGTGAGTGCATCTTTGTTCTTTTGCTCATTTTTGCCACAGTGCATTTTCTTTTAATGTTATTCAGTTTGTCTACTCTCACTGTTACCTGAATTCTGAGGGATACACCCAAAACAATTATCATTCACACTAATATTATGTAGCTTTATCCTGTTTTTTCCTGATATTTTATACTTATTTGTCATATGCTTAATTTTAAACTTATATTGTTTTGACTTTTCTGTATGGTAAGAGATAAGGGTCTATATTTACTTGTCTGCATATAGATACTGAATTTTCCTAAGACAAGTTTGCTGAAAACTAATTACCTCTACCTGTATACATTAGTTTGTGGCCTCTTAATTTTGTTCTATATATCTGTTTTAAAACCAGTAGTATATTGTTTTGATTATTCTAATATTATGCTATATTTTGAAACCAGTATTATATTGCTCTCAGTATTCATATTTTACTCAACAATGCTTTGGACACTATTTATAGGAAGGAAGGGGTAAACTCGAAGGAATGGAGGATATAGGAGAGAAAAGTTGAGTTGTAGGTGAAAGAGAACAAAGTATGGCACTCCGCCATCTTTGCTCCAGTGACTGGGAAGTTCGGACAGTCAGGTTCTGAGACAGACAGGCAAATTATCGCTTGGGTCTCGGGCGGCTTGTGTGTATGCAGCTCCCAAGTGCGGGGCTGATCTGCAGTAACCAGCACGCCAGCTCTGCTGTGGGACTTCTGCCTGGCAGAGGGACCCCGCACTGGGCAGGAGCCTACCAGCTTTCCTTGCGCGACCTCTGTTCATGCAGACTGCGCTGAAGAGACAGGTACCCCAAGCTCCCTATCCCCAATATAACATCACTTGGGACACGGCCTGTTGGGGCTTCCATCTGTGCCCGAGAACGGGTCAGCACTGTGGTCATCTGGGTGCCAGATCTGCAGGCCAGCGAGTCTGCAGGTGAGCGGCACCACTGAGAGAGTGCAGATTGCACTCCGCCATCTTTGCTCCAGGGACTGGGAAGTTGGGACAGCCAGGTTCTGAGACAGATAGGCATAATATCCCTTGGGTCTCCAGCGGCTTGTGTGTATGTGGCTCCCAAGTGCAGGGCTGATCTGCAGTAACCAGCGCACCAGCTCTGCTGTGGGACTTCTGCCGGGCAGAGGGACGCTCCCTCACCCCCTAGGAGAGATCACTCACCCATGCACAGGGCAGGAGCCTACCAGCCTCCCTTTGGCGACCTCTGCTCCAGGAATCCACTAGGCTGAGCCTTTGGATGTGCAAGGCCTCCCCAATATAAGATCACTTGGGGCAAGGCACATTAGGGCTCCAAAGTCACTCAGGAGCAGGTAGGCCCCAGAAATCGGTGCCAGGGGAATCCTGGCAATCCAGGGGGGGGCAGAAATAGCTTTGCAGGCTCACAGGAGGTCCAACCAACAGCCAGTGGCAGCAGGACCAATTAACATCAGAGGTATCCAGATGGCAAAAGGCAAACGTAGGAATGTTGCTAACAGAAATCAAAGTAATGTGGGACCATCCGAACCCAACTCACCAACAGCAGCAAGTCCTGGATACCCCACCACACCCGAAAGACAAGATCTGGATTTAAAATCACTTCTCATGATGCTATTAGAGGATCACAAGAAAGACACAAAAAAAATCTCATAAAGAGTTACAGGAGACCATGAATCAACGGTTAGAAGCCCTTACAAAGGAAACACAAAAATCGCTTAGAGAAATGCAGGAGAACATGGATCAAAAGATGGAGGCGCACAAGGAGACAACACAAAAATCGCTTAACGAGATGAATCAACGGGTAGATGCACTCACAAAGGAATCACAAAATTGGCATAAAGAAATGCAGAAGAATATGGGTCAACAGACGGATGCCCATAAGGAGGCAACACAAAAATTGCTTAAAGAAGTAAATCAACGGATAGATGCCCTTACAAAGGAAACACGAGAACTGCTTAAAGAAATGCAGGAGACGATGGATCAACAGATGGATTCCCATGAGGAGGAAACACAAAAATCACTCAGAGAAATGCAGGAGAACGTGGGTCATCAGGAAGAAATCCTGAAAGAGGTAATGCAAAAATACCTTAAAGAAATACAGGAAAATACAAACAACCAAGTGAAGGATCTCAGCAAATCCATCCAGGAACTAAAAAAGGAAGTAGAAACAACTAAGAAATCACAAAGGGAGACAACTTTGGAGATAGAAAACCTTGGGAAGAAATCAGGAGTCATAGATGCAAACATCAACAATAGAATACAAGAGATGGAAGAAAGAATCTCAGGTGCTGAAGATTCCATAGAAAGCATCGACTCAACAGTCAAAGAAAATGCAAAATGCAAAAAACGCATAACCCAAAACATCCAGGAAATCCAGGACACAATGAGAAGACCAAACTTAAGGATTATAGGTATAGACGAGAGTGAAGATTTGCAACTTAAAGGGCCAGTAAACATCTTCAACAAAATTATGGAGGAAAACTTCCCTAATTTAAAGAGAGAGATGCTGATGAACGTACAAGAAGCCTACAGAACTACAAACAGACTGGACCAGAACAGAAATACCTCCCGTCACATAATAATCAAAACACCGAATGTTCTAAACAAAGAAAGAATACTAAATGCAGTAAGAGAAAAGGGCCAAGTAACATACAAAGGAAGACCTATCCGAATCACATCAGACTTCTCACCAGAGACTATGAAAGCCAGAAGATCCTGGGCAGATCTCATGCAGACACTAAGACAGCACAAATGCCAGCCTAGACTACTATACCCAGCAAAACTCTCAATCACCATAGATGGAGAGACCAAGATATTCCATGATAAAACCAAATTTTCACAATATCTTTCCACAAATCCAGCCCTGCAACGGATAATAGGTGGAAACCTCCAATACAGGGAGAGAAACAACACCCTGGAAAAAATGAGATAATAACCTTCTTGAATCAAACCCAAAAGTAGATAACCACTCAAACATAAAGATAGCGTCAAGAATGGCAGATGGCAATAATCACTATGCCTTAATCTCTCTTAATATCAATGGTCTCAATTCCCCAATTAAAAGACATAGACTAGCAGACTGGATACGTAAACAGGACCCAGCATTTTGCTGCATGCAGGAAACGCACCTCAGTGTCAAAGACAAACACTACCTCAGAGTAAAAGGCTGGAAAACAATTTTGCAAGCAAATGGCCCCAAGAAACGAGGTGGAGTAGCCATCCTAATATCGGATAAAATTGATTTTCAACCTAAAGTCATCAAAAAAGACACAGAAGGACACTACATACTGATCAAGGGAAAAATCCACCATCAAGAACTCTCAATTCTGAATATCTATGCTCCAAATGCAAGGGCACCCTCATTCGTAAAAGAAACTTTACTAAAACTCAAAGCACACATCGCACCGCACACAATAATAGTGGGTGACTTCAACACCCCGCTCTCTGAAATGGATCGTTCAGGAAAGCAGAAACTAAACAGGGACACAGTGAATCTAATTGAAGCCTTGGACCAGATGGAACTAACTGATATATATAGAACATTTCATCCTAGAGCTAAAGAATACACCTTCTTCTCAGCTCCTCATGGTACCTTCTCCAAAATTGACCATATAATTGGTCACAAATCAGACCTCAACAGATACAAGAATATAGAAATAATCCCATGCCTCCTATCAGATCACTATGGAATAAGGGTGGTCTTCAATGGCAACAAAAACAAAAGAAAACCCACGTACACATGGAGGCTGAACAATGCTCTACTCAATGATAACTTGGTCAAGGTGGAAATAAAGAAAGAAATCAAAGACTTTTTGAAAGTTAATGAAAATGAAGGCACAACATACCCTAATTTATGGGACACAATGAAAGCAGTGCTAAGAGGAAAATTCATAGCCCTGAGTGCCGCCAAAAAGAAACGGGAGACAGCATACACTAACAGCTTAATGGCACACCTGAAAGCCCTGGAACAAAAAGAAGCAAATACACCAAAGAGGAGTAGAAGGCAGGAAATCATCAAACTCAGGGCTGAAATCAATCAAGTAGAAACAAATAAAACCATACAAAGAATCAACAAAACGAGGAGTTGGTTCTTTGAGAAAATCAACAAGATAGATAAGCCCTTAGCCAGACTAACCAGAGAGCACAGAGATAGTATCCAAATTAATAAAATCAGAAACGAAAAGGGAGAGATAACAACAGAAATTGAGGAAATTCAAAAAATCATCAGATCCTACTACAAAAACCTGTATTCAACACAACTAGAAAATCTTGAGGAAATGGACAATTTCCTTGACAGATACCAAGTACCAAAATTAAATCAGGATCAAATAGACCATCTAAACCGTCCTATAACCCCTGAAGAAATAGAAGTTGTCATTGGAAGTCTTCCAACCAAAAAAAGCACAGGTCCAGATGGTTTTAGTGCAGAATTCTATCAGACCTTCAAAGAAGACCTAACACCAATACTCTTCAAACTGTTCCACAAAATAGAAACAGAAGGAACACTACCCAACTCATTCTATGAAGCCACAATTACACTAATACCAAAAGCACACAAAGATCCGACAAAGAAAGAGAATCTCAGGCCAAACTCTCTTATGAATATCGATGCAAAAATACTCAATAAAATTCTTGCCAACCGAATCCAAGAACACATCAAAACGATCATCGACCACGATCAAGTAGGCTTCATCCCAGGGTTGCAGGGATGGTTCAATATAAGGAAATCCATCAATGTAACCCACTACATAAACAATCTCAAAGAAAAAAACCACATGGTCATCTCATTAGATGCTGAGAAAGCATTTGACAAAATTCAGCATCCTTTCATGCTAAAGGTCTTGGAAAGATCAGGAATTCAAGGCCCATATCTAAACATAGTAAAAGCAATTTACAGCAAACCGGTAGCCAGCATCAATCTAAATGGAGAGAAACTTGAAGCAATCCCACTAAAATCAGGGACTAGACAAGGCTGCCCTCTCTCTCCATATCTTTTCAATATAGTACTTGAAGTTCTAGCTAGAGCAATTAGACAACAAAAAGAGGTCAAAGGGATACAAATTGGAAAGGAAGAAGTGAAACTATCACTATTTGCAGACGATATGATAGTATACATAAGCGACCCAAAGAACTCCACCAGAGAACTCCTACAGCTGATAAACGACTTCAGCAAAGTGGCCGGATATAAAATCAACTCAAGCAAGTCAGAAGCCTTCCTATACTCAAAGGATAAGCAGGCTGAGAAAGAAGTAAGAGAAATGATACCCTTCACGATAGCCACAAACCATATTAAGTATCTTGGCGTGACTCTAACCAAACAAGTGAAAGACCTGTATGACAAGAACTTCAAGTCTCTGAAGAAAGAAATTGAAGAAGACCTCAGAAGATGGAAAAATCTGCCATGCTCATGGATTGGCAGGATTAATATAGTAAAAATGAGCATCTTACCAAAAGTAATACACAGATTCAATGCAATCCCCATCAAAATCCCAACTCAATTCTTCATAGAGTTAGAAAGAGCAATTCAAAAATTCATCTGGAATAACAGAAAACCCAGAATAGCTAAAACTATTCTCAAGAGTAAAAGAACCTCTGGGGGAATCAGTATCCCGGACCTCAAGCTGTACTACAGAGCAATAGTGTTAAAAACTGCATGGTATTGGTACAGTAACAGACATGTAGATCAATGGAACAGAATTGAAGACCCAGAAATGAATCCACACTCCTATGGTCACTTGATCTTTGACAAAGGAGCTAAAACCATCCAGTGGAAAAAAGATAGCCTTTTCAACAAATGGTGCTGGCTCAGCTGGAGGTCAACATGCAGAAGAATGCAAATTGACCCATCCTTATCTCCTTGCACTAAGCTCAATTCTAAGTGGATCAAAGATCTCCACATAAAAGCAGACACACTGAAACTAATAGAAGGGAAACTAGGGAAGAACCTTGAACATATGGGCACAGGGGAGAATTTCCTGAACAGAACTCCAATAGCTTATGCTCTAAGATCAAGAATAGACAAATGGGACCTCATTAAATTACAAAGTTTTTGCAAGGCAAAAGACACTGTCAAAAAGACAAAGCGGCAACCAACTAACTGGGAAATGATCTTTACCAACCTTACATCCGACAGAGGGCTAATATCCAAGATATACAAAGAACTCAAGAAGTTAAACTCCAGAGAGGCAAGTAACCCTATTAAAAAATGGGGTACAGAGCTACACAAAGAGTTCTCACCTGAAGAATATCTAATGGCTGAGAAGCACCTAAAGAGATAGATGTTCATCATCCTTAGTCATTAGGGAAATGCAAATCAAAACAACCCTGAGATTCCATCTCACACCAGTCAGGATGGCTAAGATCAAAAACACAGGAGACAGCAGTTGTTGGCGAGGATGTGGAGAAAGAGGAACACTCCTCCACTGCTGGTGGAATTGCAAGCTGGTACAACCACTCTGGAAAGCAGTCTGGCGGTTCCTCAGAAAACTGGGCATGACACTCCCGGAGGATCCGGCTATACCACTCCTGGGCATATACCCAGAGACTTTACCTGCATGCAATAAGGACACATGCTCCACTATGTTCATAGCAGCCTTATTTATAATAGCCAGAAGCTGGAAAGAACCCAGATGTCCCTCAACGGAGGAATGGATTCAGAAGATGTGGTATATCTACACAATGGAATACTACTCTGCAATTAAAAACAATGAATTCACGAAATTCCTAGGCAAATGGTCAGATCTTGAAAATATCATCCTGAGTGAGGTAACCCAATCACAAAAGAACACACATGGTATGCACTCACTGATAAGGGGATATTGACCCAAAATCTCGGAATACCCTAGACACAATCCGCATATCAATAGATTTCTAAAAAGATGGAAGGAGAGACCCCTGGTCCTGGAAAGACTGGATGTAGGGGAACTCCAGTACAGAGTAACGAGAGGGGGTTGAATGGAGAAAAGAGGGAGGGAAGGGGGCTTATGGGACTTTTGGGGAGGGAGGAAACGGGAAAGGGGAAGTGATTTGGAATGTAAATTAAAAAAATTAAAAAAAAGAGAACAAAGTATAATGACATATATGTACAAAAGTATCATAATGAAAACCATTATTTTGTATGCCAACATTAAAAATTGATAATAAGAAAATAAATAAAAGAATGCCTTGGGGCCTGGAATGATGGCTCAGCAGTTCATAACACTAGTACACTTCCAGAGGACCTGGTTCAATTCACAGCATCTATACAGTAGCTTACAACTGTCTGTAACTATGATTCTAGAGGATACAATACCCTCTTTGGCATCCATGAACACCAGGCACACAAACAGTACACAGAGATACATGAAAACAAAGACATAAACATAAAAGAACATTCTTTGGCCATGCCTGGAGAACAAAAAGTTTTCATATACATCTTCATTTATCTTTGGCAAATATCTAGGAGCAGTGTTGTTAGGACACATAGTAGCTATAGGCTTAATTTTATAAGAAACTGACAAGTAGCTCAACAAGAATGTTTCCCAACTAGATCAATCATTTTATCCTAACACCAACAATATATGAAAATTCCATTCAACTTATATCCTTACAAATACTTGTAATACCTGTATTTTTTGAGGGATGCATTCTATTGGGCATGATATGATATTTTAATTTTTATTTACATTTTCCTAAAGATTGACAATTTATGATATGTTAAAAGAAGTGATTTGTTTTAAAACATTTTGTTAATATTCTATTGATTGTTTGATTTTGATTGTGTGTGTGTGTGTGTGTGTGTGTGTGTGTGTGTGTGAGTGAGTGTTGTGGAATATGGGAGTGAGTGTGTGTGTGTGTACATGTGTGTGCACATGCATGCACATGCTCACATAAGCTAGCATGATATAAGTATGAAGAGCATAAGATAACTTACAGGAGTCACTTATCTCCTTCTACCATATAGATTCCAGAGATTGAACTCAGCTCCTCTGGTTTGGTGACAGCTGCCTTTATCAACTTAGCCATTTCATAGGTTCATATTAACATTCTTGCATGTTCTTTTACAATATGTGTGGCCAAGTCTTTCATTTGTTTTTAATGATATTGTATTTTTAATCATTGAATGGCAGAAGTTTTGTAATGTTGAGATTATGGATATTGTATCATATATGAACGTAGACATTGATATTTATCTCATTTTATGATGTCTAGCCTAGTCTACCTGAATTTTAAAAAGTATAATGTTGTTAATAGACAGTAATAGTAATAATGGCAAATAACAGTTTTAGTTTTCCATTTCCCTGGGAAATTAGTTATGGAGGTACATATAATTATGGAGGTATATATGGATTGCCAGCAACTGTCAGAAGTTGTTTAATTGCTCTATTCCTCGGCCATTAATCTATAAAATACCTGTAAGGTCATTTTGATCTGCAATATTTCTATTCTATTAGTTCTACTACAAAATAGCAAAAAAGATACTTTTGGCTCAGAAGTACTATTTTGGTATGGGTGTTGACTTTCAGAGATACTAGAAGGATATGATGTTGAAATTCAACTTTCCTATACATTAATCATTCCTTTTGATCTTACATTTCAAAACAAAGATCCTTCATACAATTCTGTTTTTCTTAATGATCCCAAAGAAACAATTAGTATTTATATTTTAGTATAGAGACACTAAATGAATTTCAGAGACCACTATATTTAACCTTTGTAAACTATTTTAATTTAATCTGTTTTTGCCATGAAAGAGAACAATTAGCAATAGCAAAACAACAACAACAACAATCAAAAAACAAACAAAAGTAAAGCTGAAATGGGTTTTGTTTACATTGAATATAGATAAATTTGCCTTTCAGTTGTAAATCTTGATCCTTGGTCACTAAGCTTTTCTCACGGGAGCCCTATAACTGAAATTTCCCAATAGCAGGTACTTCTCTCTCTACTTCAGTAAGGAAAGGAACAAAGTACAAGATTTTATCATTCCAGGTTTGCTTTATGTACTTCATAGCATGCCTCAAAAAGGATGTTTTATTTTGACATAGTACCTGTTCACAGAGAAGAGATGTTTATAATTAGAGTCCTAGAAAGGGGACTATAATCTATAAAGTCATTTTGGTTTTCTTTTTTTTTTTTTTTTTTTTTTTTTTTTTTTTTTTTTTTTGTTTTTTGAGACAGGGTTTCTCTGTGTAGCCCTGGCTGTCCTGGAACTCACTCTGTAGACCAGGCTGGCCTCGAACTCAGAAATCCGCCTGCCTCTGCCTCCCAAGTGCTAGGATTAAAGGCGTGCGCCACCACCGCCCGGCCCATTTTGGTTTTCTTAACTACATGTAACTCAGCTAAAAAATATTGAGATATCATATTATTATCAGAGGAAGGAGAAATCGGATTTTAGAGGACAGTGAGGAGAATTTGTTATGTTTTATAAAAGCATAAGGAGAAAATAAGGAGAAAAGGAATATGATTGGTGGATGTGTAGTCAGGTGTGCGGGGAGGGGGTGCCTCTGCAGGCCCATGCTGGAGGCATCACTTCCCCCTAAGAGACCAGCCACAAGATGGTATAGTATAGAATAGAGTTTGTTCAGGGCATGAGGAGGAGAGTTGAGGAAACAGAGACAGAGAAAGGCAGAGAGATGGAGGGAGATGGAGAGAGAGAAAGAGAGAGAAAGAGAGAGAGAGAGAGAGAGAAGTAGAGGCCAGCCATGAACTTTGGGGAGAGGGGAAAAGGGAATGGGGAGAGAATGGATAAGAAGCAAGAAGACAGAGCTAGAGTAAGAAGGCAAGAGTAAGAGAGAAAGAGAGGAGGCGGCAAGCAGCCCTTCTTATAGCGAGTCAGGGACACCTGGCTGTTGCCACATTAACTGTGGGGTGGAGCCTAGACAAAAATGCTAACATTTCCCTGATTTGGTTTAATTAAAAAAGAAAAATTAGAAAAAGGTGATAGTGGAACAGGAATATGATCATTGTAATCTTTAGCTACTTCCTGCTGACTTTGGAACATGGTGTTTTTAGGAAACCTGGGAAAATAGATATGGCGATGTTGGTCCAGTTTTAGGAGAGTTGACTGTTTCCTTGCTGTCCAGGGTCTGTGGAACCATTTGTGGATAGATCCAGTAGAAGTGTCTGTGTCTGAGAGAAACTATTCTATACTATACCAGTCACGTGGCTGGTCCCTCAGGGGAAGGAATGCCTCAGCATGGTCCTGCAGAGGCACTCCCTTTCCCCACACATTACTGCACCTCCACCAAACATATTCCTCTTTCCCTATCTTTTTATAAAACATAACATTGGTATCTTGACTCGGATCTATAACTCCCTGCTGCCACATCCACTGCTGCCACATCCCCTGCTGCCACATGGAGAGTCTTGGCTCTGTAGCCCAGTCTTCAGAAAACTGATAAGCTTTCTTCCCCCACTGGTCAGAGAAAGTATTACCCTGGTCCCAGAGGAGTGTTGTTGAGCTCAGAACCACGCGTGTGTTGCCCTTGAAGATAAAGACATTTAGCCTTTCTAACCGGTCTTTTCACTGGCCCTCATTTTAGGACCTCTATCCCTTAGGTGACCCCCCCCCATCTTCAAAGTAATTTTCATGAATCCTCCCTCAGGCTCTTGTAGCCATAGAACAAATCCCTAAGCTTAAGTGTACCACTTTCTTTAGTGTGTTCAGCATTCACCACAGCCCTAAAGTTCACCACATGACTACCTGGTGATCTGGTCTAGCTGTCATTCTCTAGTTATTAATTTTTTTCCTCAGAATGCTGGTAAGGGTAATTAATAACTCTACTCTCATCTAACGAGTTGGTCTTTACCACCTTGTCCCTACTTACTGGGATGGCCAGGTCTAATTCACAGTACCCAGAGAACAATATCTCTACACAGCTATTTAACTGGTGTTTTAAAAACAACTCTCTTGCAAGTGATACATAGCGTAGCCTTTCCCCTCATTCTCTCACCACTTACTCTGTTCCCGGTTCACTGTATGAAAAGCAGGTCTTGCTCTACCCTTTGTATCCTGCCTGGGACTCTGCTTGCTGAGACACTGCATTGCTGTCCAGTGGCCATCTGCCCCTGTCCCTGCCCTCTGTCTTGCATATGCATGCCCACGCATGAACTCTCATGCTCTTGAGTGCACTCTTTCTGTCTGGGACTCCACTGCCTGCCCCGTAGTGGCTACTACCCCTTCCTGGCCTTCCAGTGTTTTCTGTTGTGGACATGAACCTTGCTGCTGCAATGGGAAAATCTCAAATGAAGCCCTGTGCCACCACGTTTGTTGCTGCAGTCCTGCCAATGCTCCCCCACTCTGTTTTCATGTGTTTAAATCAAGAGGCCCTGTGCAATCTTGTGCCATCCTTGCCATCAGTGCCAACCTTCAGGTACGCATGCTATCTGGCCTATTGTGGCTCACTCATGGTCTGGTCTATGAGTGTCTGTCTCCAGGCCCAACCAGGGTATATGCCTGGTACCTCAGCCAGGCACACCCATCTCCTGCTCCTCTTTCTGCAAATGACCTGCATGCCTAAGGAGGAGTGAACCAGTCCAGGAACTCTTTCCTGGGAGTTCAGCACTGCTTGCCCATCGTCCACAGCCTGGATTTGGGGCTGCTCTACACTCAGCCTGCAGTGCATTCCTACAGATGGGTCCCCAGACCACTGCCAGCTGTCCCATTGCCAGAGCCACTCTGACACAGGCTGGGAAATGGGCCCGCATACTGGCCTGCTCAGTCTGTGGCACAGACCTAAATCTGCCCAGACACACTTGCTTTCTGTCCTGGCCCGCAGCTCACACTGCCACTATCAACTTTCTGATTTCTTTCCATTCTGGTCCATATTAAGTTATAGTGTGCTCTATTTACAATATATATTCTCAAACAAGTAAAGTAACAAACACAAGTTGTCTGGCTCAGATTTTGCTCAATAGATACTGCTCTCAATCTTGTCAGAAATATGTAACATTAAATGTTTAAGCTTATGACCGAGACTCCCAAAACCTAACAGTTACCCTCTAAGGTCTGCGAAAAGATATCTGCACAGTGACAAGAGAGTGCCTGGATTGTTATATGATGACCACCGAGAAACCCCACCATTGCCTTACCCACTGCCAAGGCATGGTCTACACTGTGGTCAAAACTGGATACCCAGAGAGTCAAATGTCTCATATTGCCTAAGTCATTTCTTATTTCACACATACTTATTTCACAGAGAAAAAGTTCTTCCTCTTCTGGACTTGAAAGCCAGACTAGCTCTTCCTGAGTTGCCATGGAGAACAAAAGGACCTGGGAAATGTTTAGGTAGTGACTATAGATGAACTTTGTCATTTTTAATTAATACATGTCTCCTAGATTATAATTTACTCTTCCCAAGATTTTTGATTACATTGACAGCTAAGGTAACTAGCTTGACAGATAGGAAACAGATCTTGCTCTTTACCCCTAAGGTAATTCACCACTATATTTACTCATTAATAAATTCTTTAACTAGCTAAGGCTGCCAGATTTCTTACAGACTTCACAATAAACAACACACAAGTTCAGATGTAAGCTTTCACTGATGTTTCCTCACCTAAACTCAGTTTCCATCAACTAAATCCTTCATATTTCCTATTCTCGCTATGCCACTGTTCCAATATTATTTGAGTTCTTATAAATTTGCCTAACCCTAATAAAATATTCTACTATATGATCAAACTATATAATCACAAATATAAATTATAGGTTTTCTTTGATTGTCTTTTAACAATTTAAGTTTAAAGTGTTTCTCATGCTGAATCTATACTCAAATATACATTTAATTTGATTGTACTTACTTTAGACTTTAGGTGTTTCTCTTGTTATATGATCAACTGTATTCACAAGGTCAAGGTTTTGAATTTCCTTTGTCTCTCAATTATAAACTTAAAATTGTTTCTTGTTATGCATATTCAGTCCCCTGGACAGAAGGACAAAGCCCTTCCTGTTCCTTCTGCTCCACAAAAGGTTTCTGTCCCCCCCGAGCTCATCTTATAGACTGTTCATGTTGTTCATGTATCTCTTTTGTAAACTTATAAGCTACAGGAAACCCACTCAGATCTACCTCTCATGGACTCCATCCATCTAAATAAGTACACCTGCCTATTCCAGAGGGCAGGATTCCTCTCCTCTTCCTGGAATTGGAACTCCCTCACCCCAACCATAAAGACCAAAAGATTTTAAAGTGTATTTTCAAATGTACACATACTTAACCATATTTTATAGCTATTATATATACATATATATGTATATGTATACATATATGCATGTGTATGTGTGTGTGTGTGTGTGTGTGCATGTTTGTGTTTCAGCATCTTTTCAAGTCCAGGCATTTATTACATCCAAGACAGCTGCAGAGAAGCAACCCCAAGATGTTCCAATCTTCTCTCACAGATACAAATGCTTCTACTGGACCTGTTCCTTCTGATCTATCCACAGATGGTTCCGCAGACCCTGGACAGCAAGGAAACAGCCAACCCTCCTAAGACTGGACCAACATCTGCATATCCATTTTCCTAGGTTTTCCTAGAGACACATTACCCCAAAGTCAGCAGGAAGCAGCTAAAGATTATGATGATCATAAACCTGTTCCACTATCACCTCTTTCTAATTTTTCTTTTTTAACAACAAACAGAGGAATGTTAGCATTTTGTCTAGGCTCCAACTCACAGTTACCTGGCAATGGCCAGGTGTGTCTGACTCTCCATCAAAAGAGCTGCTTGCCTCCTCCTCTCTCTTGCTCTCTTACTCCTGCTCCCCCTCTCTCCCCATCCCCCCCTCTCTCCACATGCTCATGGCTGGCCTCTACTCCTTCTCTCTCTCTCTCTCTCTCTCTCTCTCTCTCTCTCTCTCTCTCTCTCTCTCTCTCTCTCTCTCTCTCTCTCTCTCCCTTCCTTTCTCTGTCTCTACTACCCTCTCAACACCTCCCCACAATGCCCTGAATAAACTCTAATCTATACTATACTATAAAGAGCATGGGCACACGGAGGCACCCCTTTCCCCCATACCTGACGGCACCTCTAACAAACATATTCCCTCTCTTTTTATTTTTATAAAACACAATACAATTCAAATTACTATGTGAATCTGCTTTCAAAAATCATCTGTGGAGGTGTCTTATTATTGGTGTTTTAGGAACTCAGAACGCTTCTGAAGCATTTCTCATTCCATGTTTCCTTTAGAAGGCAAGTCTACATTAGATTTTCATGAGGCTCTGATTTCTGGAAAGAAAACAACTCATGAACAAGAGAATAGTAGGTTTACATAGGAATTAAACTCAAGCTATCCAAGTAAGAGATTTGTAGACAGGAAATGGGAAGTGGCCATTTATTAATAATTTCTTGACTCCATTAATCTCAGAGTATGTGGCTAAGAACAGAAATCTCTCCAGCCTTAGCCAGATTCTTCAGGCTTAAAAAATTAATCAAGTTGGATATCTAGAACAGCCGTTGTGGAAAAACTTTTTGCATACAGTACATTTTGATCATATATCTCCTCTCTTCCAGTTCAGTGCCGCCTCTCTACCCACCCAAATTCTGATCTCTTTTCTCTGTTTAAGGACAGGCTAACAAAAAAAACAAACAAAAAAGAAACAATCTCATAAAAATGAAAATCAGATAAACAAGCAAAAGAGCAATAAGGCAAAAGAAAAGAAAAAAAGCTTAAGCAAAGCAAAAGGAGACAGATTCCTAGGCCTGCTCTGAAGTGCCGTCAAAGTACCCAGTAAGATTCCAACAGAACAAAACTGAACTTTCCCTTGCCAATTACATATAGTTCGTCAGTTGAGGGTGGGAGCCCATGTACACTTCCCCATCTTAGAGCTGGAACGTCTTCTTACTTGAGTTTGTTCAGTCCTTGTGGGCTGTTGCTAAGAGTCTCTGTGAGTTCAAATGTACACCACTTCTATTGTTTATGAAAGACATTGTTTCCTTGGAGTCAACTACAACCTCTCAAAATATTACTAACCCTTTTCTTCATAGATTTTTCTGCCTTGAAGGTAGGGCTTTGATGAAGACATCCCAATTAAGACTGAATTCTCATAAAAATGGCTCAAAGAAGAAAGCCATGAGTTAGAATTGTTAGAAGGCTTTTTCTTGCCAAATTAGGATAATTGAGTCTCACTCATTGACAATTATACCAGGGCAATGACATGATCAGATATAGTTCTCATGAAGAAAAAGAGGCATGTGAGTAGAAATGAGTTTGGACATAAGAATTTGTTTCAAGTCAGTTTTAAAGACTTTTTTAGACAGTAGAAGAGAAAATAGAGAAAAAAAACACTGGATCAATACAGAAAGGGTAGAATTAGGAGAAAGTTTTCTATATGACAAATAAGAAGGAAAGTCTAAAATTGGAAAAGGCTGAGAAGATCATTAAGTATTGTTAGATTATAGTTCTGCAAAGAAAGAGGTTTATTCCCAAGTTAGGATATTTGTAGCCTTACCACTTAGGAGGGCATTTTTCAACTTCCCTAATAGAAAATATGCTGACTTTAAAAAGTCTCCATTGCTGATATGTTCCCACATACAGAGAATGTACTCCAAGTCCAATGAGAAAAGCAGGAGCTGGTAAGACTATATGAAGACTTCAGATAACAGATCATTTTAACCATTTTTTGACATTTGGTAGCTCACAAAAGCAACCTGGGAGAAATTTGGAATTTAGTCCTCATAATTTTTGTTTATTTGTTTGTTTTGTTAGGTTCTATAGTATTAAACATTTTCAAGAATCCAGTGTGGTGGAAGCATCTATACACATTTCTAAGATTCTTTATTGCTATTTTCAGTTCATATCATATTTATCAGAGGATAAGGGAATTATTCAATTCCCTTTGAAGGACTCGTTGGAATGGTGCTATCTTAAAAGGATTTGCCAAACTCATCTTCTAGTAATCATTGAAACCACAAAAGACTTCCATGTGTCCTGGGGTGTTTGGCAGTCATTAATGATAATTGTCTCTGTCCAGTTTTGTTCTAGCTTCTCCAAAGTAAAGGGCCCTTCATCTCTTTTTATAGATAACTCTGAAGATAAACATGAGTATTTTTTCTAGAGATGTATTAGTTCACCAGAAATGTAAATTACAACCTTCTCTGACTCATTGACTTTCTTCAGTGTTCAATGTTTTGAAAGGAAGTTCATCAATGACATGTCACTCAGTGATCCTTTAGAGAAGGGTTGTACTCCTGGAGAGTAAGAAAGAAAAAACTGTCAACAGAAACAACTATCGATTACCTAGTTCCAGTCAAATGAATCTTCTAAGCTCTCATAGTTCTCAAAATGTGAACAGGAAATGCTCTTCACAATTTGTGTAGTGAAATCACTCACATCTTGAATTGACTCCTTTATCACTTAGACCCTTATCAATTGTCTTTGTGAATGTATTTGATTTATGGTTTTATAGTCTAGTCCATATTTTTGTTGCACATTATCTATCCTTGCTCTCTAGTTAGCCACTGGATCAAAGAATCTTTGCTTCTTTTTAATGCTAAGTGATATTTAGAAAGCACAATTAGGCATACTTTACTAACCATTTCTTTTACCTAAACATTCTCTACCATTTCTTTACTAAACATTTCTTTTGCCTATTGGGGTATAATCACACAAATAATATGGCTTTGGGATACTCGAAATTCTCTTCTTTATACATGAAAAGTAGTAAGTAGCCTATGCGCTTTTTAATGTAGTTTAACTGAATAGCTAAAAGAAAATATATAATGAGAACATACAATTAAAATTTGCTTTTACACTTTTTTATTAAATGTCTTTTATTTCTATTTATACTTTGCCTCTATTACTGGAAACTTGAATTCCTGTGTCATTATGATTATATATTAATTTCCATTATATTACTCTGCATTTTTATAATATCAATTCTCATATTATTTTCCATATAATTACTAGACATTATTTTGCCAACAATCAATGTTAAAAATAGATGGCCTGAAAACTCTAAAGAGAGACTTAAAATCAGAATGTTTTAACATTTGTGTCTATTTGATTTAGAGAAGAATATTATTGTTTTCTTTTTGTTATGTGAGGTTTTCATCTCTTACTAAAAATAATTTCTTAATATAGTATATTCAGATTTTAATCTTCCCTCATTCTACTTCTACAGTTCCTCTCCACTTCATCTCCTATCCAGATCAACTCCTTTTCTGTCTTTCATTAGAAAAGAAACAATCTTCTAAATGATTTGAGTAGCCTGTAATATAAAGATAAAACAGCAATAACAACAAAAAAAAAACCATACTAATAGAAAACATGCTGACTTCAAAAAGACTCCATTGCTGTTATGTTCTCATGTACAAAGAATGTACTCCATGTACAATGAGAAAAGCAGGAGCTAGCAAGACTTTATGAAGACTTCAGATTTAGGACAAAATGAACAAAGGGAAAGGAGCCCAAGAAAAGGCACAAGAAACAGAGACCCACTCATTGGCACCCTTAGGAATTCAATAAAAACACAAAACCTGGAGCTATAATATTTATGCACAGAAGTTTAAGGTTAAAAGGGGCGAGAGAAAAATTTAAAAAAACATGTAAAATTCAAAAGAAAACAAATATAAATGGTATTATATTATGATACAGGGAAGCTCCAAAGATGACACTGAGTTCTTTTTTTTTCGGTCACGTGCTGTTGGACATGCTGCCTACTCTGAAGAGTACTTGGTTTCTCAAGTGACACTTTTGTAAATATTACATTTTTATTTGCAAGTGGTTATCAATTATAGATATCTTCTAAGTTATAGGTGGGGGCATGTGTCTACTTCTTTCAGCTCTAGGACCCCATTTGGTAAAAACCTATGAAGGCCCTATGCATGCCTTCCCAGTCTGTGAGTTCATATGTGCGTTGGCCCTGTTGTGTTCAGAAGGCCTTGTTTCCTTGGTGTCCTCCATCCTCCCTTGCTTTTATACAGTTTTCTGCTGGGTACTCTGAGCACTTAGGGAGAGATTTGATGTTGACACCCTGTGAGAGCCAAGTGTTCCAAAGCCTCTAACTTTCTGCATATTGTGTGTAAGTCATTTTCTGTATTTGTTCCCCTCTGCTATAAGAGGGAGCTTCTCAGATGATGCTTGAGCAAGGCACTAATCAATGAATATAGCATAATGTCATTAAGAGTTATTTATGCTTATGTCCCCTTAGTAGTATAGGATTTTGCCCTAAGTCTTTGGGTCTTAGGTTCTTAGTCACTCAAGTAGAATTTAGTTATGGTTTCCATATCTTGGAGTAGATCTTAAGCCAGATCAGATATTGGCTTGTAACTCTTACAAGCTTTCCACAACTATTGTACTAGCATATCTCATAGTAGGCAACTATTATTATAGATCAAAGAATTTGTAGTTAGGTTGGTGTTTACATTTCTCTGTTAGTATCATGCAGAGTACCTTTCTGTAGCAAAGTAACTAAAATATATGGGTAAAGGCTCTATCAGACACTAGCTAGACTTTTCCAGGTTCAATGAGTTGTATATGTTCGGCATGTTGTCTTCAGCAACAGGAATTTGCACTCAATTTTTGAAGAGCAATCCTTAGAACTGACAATAGCCTGAATTGTTGGGAGTTCCCATGGGACCCCTTCGACCAACAACTCAATTAGATATAACTCATTCATTGAATTGGAAGCTTCATTTTGTGAAAACATATGTCCAGTTGGGGCTCTGTCTTCCCAGCTATTTGGTGTTTTCTTTAATATAGCCTCCATATATCTATAAATTTTACACAGCTTATACTTAGCCCCCACGACATCCAATCCTTGTGTTCTCAGCTCTGACTTACTTGTCCTTGAAGCCTCTAGTTCCCTCTTCACCATAAACCCCTGTAATCACTGGTCCCACATTCCAGCTTATACCATATATATACCATACTTATATGGTATATATATCATATATACCATATATATGATATATATATACATATATATATATATCATCCCTGTCTCCTCCTATACCTGATTCTGCCCCCTTCCCCCCCCCTCCTCTTTTTCCTCCAAAGTCCCTCTGACCCTCTACCTCTTGTACTCACAGTTTGCTTTAAGGGATCTTTTTATTTCCTTTTTACAGACCTCTATCATATTGCTATAAGCTTTTTTTTTTTCTTGACAAGACTTCTTTGTGTAGCGTTGGCTGTCCTGGAACTTGCTTGCTCTGTAGACCATCCTGGCCTTGACCTCACAGAGATTAGACTGACTCTTAAGTGCTGGGATTAAAGGCATGTCTCACTACCACCTAGCTTCATAACGTCTCTTTAAGGTCATTGTTCTATGCTTCAGCTATGTTGAATTTCTTAGAACATTCTATAGCAGAGTTGCTAGGCTCTAGTTGTCTTAGCTGTTATTAACTGAGTTTTTGCGCTATTGTCTTGGAATCTAGGACTGATATTATTTTAAACCTAGTTGCTGACATCTAATCTTGTCTTTGTTGAGTTAGTGTTTTGTTCCCTGGTTTATGTTGTCCTCTTTTATTCTTAGGAAAATGTAGTGGTCCTATTTTGCCTGGTAAGGAATTCTGGGGCCCTGCCAGGTATGACCACTGGATGTTCTGAATTGAATATATTTTAAGGTATTTGGAGCTGTCATTTAGGTATTGGGATGGGGAGAAACCAGATGTGGAATGACATTGAGGTCCAGAGGAAGGAACAAAACTGGGTAGTCCATCAGGATTTTCTTATTTCCCTTGGAATGGGGGCAGAATGAGGAACAAGTACAACAGGTAGACTGTGACGGAGCTAGGAATGAGACTGAGAGATTGTATATGGAGGTGGGGAGAGGAAATGAAGATCTGACCTCCATCACTGACTTACTTGCTTCCTTGGCAGCCTTAGCTGATGGATTCCTATGGAATGCCTACTGTAATTATAGTCTGGGTCAAGGTGAGTAAGGAATAATATCGTTGGATGAGAATACCTGTCCAATCTGCTGGAAATGTACTTAGAGAGGAAGGAGTCTGCCACAGAGCTGGGAATAAGACTGGGATATTGGATTTAGAAGAAAGGAGGAAAGTGAAGATCTGCAGTTACCCTACTTGCTTCCTTGGTCAGTGTGGCTGTGGGTTCCCAGGGAGTGCCTGTCAGAGTTGGGGGCTGAAACAAAGAGGTTAGTGTGGGGAAGGAAGCTGAGAGGGGAAGATCTGCATTATCTGTTGAAGTTATTGGTCAGAAAGGAAGCCCGTTACACTTTTTTCTTTAGCAATAAATTAGGTATTTTAAACATCATGTAGTCCCTAAGGAAAGAAAGTGATTATTGCATTTATATTACCAAAAACAGATCTCTTTATAGGTAGAGAATATAACACTTAGATTAATTCATAAATGCTATATATAAGTCAAAAGGTGTTATGGGAAATATTAAAAAAAAATGAACCTGCCAACTCTCCATGCTCCTGCTTCTCTCAGGCTGCCAGCTTCCTGGCGGGCCAGACTAGCAGCTTTCCCGTGCTCCTGCCACTGGCACATCTCTCCAGCTAGCCCCCATGACATCCAATCCTTGTGTTCTCAGCTCTGACTTACTTGTCCTTGAAGCCTCTAGTTCCCTCTTCACCATAAACCCCTGTAATCACTGGTCCCACATTCCAGTAACCAAGTAAATCAAAACTCTTGAAACATGATTAACCAATCAGATTTATGTATCAATAAATTCTAAATTTGCAAGATGCTAATACAATAATTTCAGAACCAATTGATAATGATAAAGGCAAAGATCCCAATTATTCTAAACTTATGATATCATAACTACCTGTGGTAGGTTAAAGCCATGCTAGTTCATGTCCGCATCCATCTTGGCCTTCCTCTATCTCCCCTGAGATGCTCCCTGTCTCTGCAACTCTTTGCACTGTCTCCCTTTTTCCTGTCCAATCATAGGCCTCCTACTGCACTAATGTAATTGGACAGGGAAAATCCTGAGACAAAAAGTACATATTTTTAATGCAACAAAAAAGACAAGAAATAAAGATTTCTGATCTCCTAGTATCCTGGAATACTTAAACATATAATATAGTCCTGTATCTACTTCAAAATAATCCAACAGGAGATGAATAAATGAATGAGGCAGGGATATAAATGAAATATAATTTCCCATACATTTATAATTTTTGAAGGTAAGCAACAAATATATAAAGAGATTCCTTTTTGAGTATGTTAAAAATGTTCACAATAAAACTACTTTTAAAAAATATCTAGTCATTAGAATAGTCATCTTACTAAGTGATCTTGAAAATAGATGAAATTGTTTGAATATGAGTATTTTATGAGTTTGGCATAGGAAAACTATACAGCAATGTATATTTTATTTACTATGTTATCTAAAATGTGTATTTATATGTAAGTAGTTACTATTATAGTGTTTGAACAGTCCATACATATAATAGACATGTATTAATAGATGAGATAGAGAGAGGTGTTTTCTCTCAGAGCATATTTAATACATACAACAGGTATGTGATAAATTGTTTGATGATGTCTTATACTGCCCTCTGAATATCAGAGAATGGACCATCATAAAGGAGATTTATTTAACTCAATGGCAGGAGGCTAAAAATGTAAGGCAGAATGGCTACATCTAGTGAAGGATTTGCATTATAAAATGACATGGGAAAAGCTAGACAGGCAAATATGGAAGTGAGCCAAGAAAGAGGAGCTTGGCTTTCCTTCTAACAACCTCTTCTCCAGGTAACTACTTTAGTCTGCTGAGAGCTACATAAGTACCCCTTACTGACCTAAACCCTCTTAAAGGTCTCTGTAACTTTCAGTGCCATGGACAAATTTCATGTTTAATAATGAATGTTTTGAAGAGGATGAAACACACGCAAAGCCTAGAATTCAGGATATAAATTCATTTTCATTTTATATTTATTTGCAAGATCTTATATGATAACATTGTATAAAATGGATTTAAGTGAGAACAGAAAAAGAAATAAAAGGAGAGGCATTTTGGAAAATGAACATAGAAGAAGAATGTGCATTGTGGAAAATTCCTAAGCTATTGCTATTGTTCTATGTGGGTTTTCAATTTAGTTTAAACAATTCAGCCATTATATATATATATATATATATATATATATATATATATATATATATATATATGAAATGTGTATATATATAATATGTATATAATATATATATACATATATATATACTATATGTATATTCTAAATCATTTGACACAATTGAAATTAACTATAAATTACTACATTTATTTTAAGATGTACATTCACTATTGTGTGCCTCTAAAATCGTGTCACCTATTTTTCCATTTAAATATTTTACACATTTTCGTCTCTCTTTCTCTCTCTTTCCCTCTCTCTGTGTATACATGTATGTACTCATGAGCAAATGTACAACAAATTAACCATGGTACTCATGTAGATTCATAACTGGTTCTCTTCTTCTATCTGATGGGTACCTGGTATTAAAATTAGGTGGCCAGGCTTAGCAGCAAGTACCCTTACCCACTGTGCCACCTCACAACCTACTTTATTTTCTCTTTGCTTTAAGCATCAGCCTTCTATTAATGTTGTAGAATTATCTCTGAGGTCTCTATTAATTTCTTTCACATATGCATTGGAACACAATGTATATTTTCACCATTTTTCTTCATATGCAGGACATAAATATAAATATGAGTATCCATGTTTTAGAAGAGGAATCATTACTATGTTGCCTGCTTTATCAGGTTCTATACAAACACTTCTGTATGAAGGTAAAATGAGAGTCTATTTTAGCTCATTGGATTGTGGGCACTTTTATTGCTAATTAAACTGTATGAGGAGTGTGTTTTTTTTTTTTTTTTTTTAATTAAATTTTATTTTATTTTTTTAATTTACATTCCAAATCACTTCCCCTTTCCCGTTTCCTCCCTCCCCGAAAGTCCCATAAGCCCCCTTCCCTCCCTCTTTTCTCCGTTCAACCCCCTCTCATTACTCTGTCCTGGCGTTCCCCTACATCCAGTCTTTCCAGGACCAGGGGTCTCTCCTTCCATCTTTTTAGAAATCTATTGATATGCTGATTGTGTCTAGGGTATTCTGAGATTCTGGGTCAATATCCCCTTATCAGTGACTTCATACCATGTGTGATCTTTTGTGATTGGGTTACCTCACTAAGGATGATATTTTCAAGTTCTGACCATTTGCCTAGGAATTTCGTGAATTCATTGTTTTTAATTGCAGAGTAGTATTCCATTGTGTAAATATACCACATCTTCTGAATCCATTCCTCCGTTGAGGGACATCTGGGTTCTTTCCAGCTTCTGGCTATTATAAATAAGGCTGCTATGAATATAGTGGAGCATGTGTCCTTATTGCATGCAGGTAAAGTCTCTGGGTATATGCCCAGGAGTGGTATAGCCGGATCCTCCGGAAGTGTCATGCCCAGTTTTCTGAGGAGCCGCCAGACTGCTTTCCAGAGTGGTTGTACCAGCCTGCAATTCCACCAGCAGTGGAGGAGTGTTCCTCTTTCTCCACATCCTCGCCAACAACTGCTGTCTCCTGTGTTTTTGATCTTAGCCATCCTGACTGGTGTGAGATGGAATCTCAGGGTTGTTTTGATTTGCATTTCCCTAATGACTAAGGATGATGAACATCTCTTTAGGTGCTTCTCAGCCATTAGATATTCTTCAGGTGAGAACTCTTTGTGGAGCTCTGTACCCCATTTTTTAATAGGGTTACTTGCCTCTCTGGAGTTTAACTTCTTGAGTTCTTTGTATATCTTGGATATTAGCCCTCTGTCGGATGTAAGGTTGGTAAAGATCATTTCCCAGTTAGTTGGTTGCCGCTTTGTCTTTTTGACGGTGTCTTTTGCCTTGCAAAAACTTTGTAATTTAATGAGGTCCCATTTGTCTATTCTTGATCTTAGAGTATAAGCTATTGGAGTTCTGTTCAGGAAATTCTCCCCTGTGCCCATATGTTCAAGGTTCTTCCCTAGTTTCCCTTCTATTAGTTTCAGTGTGTCTGGTTTTATGTGGAGATCTTTGATCCACTTAGAATTGAGCTTAGTGCAAGGAGATAAGGATGGGTCAATTTGCATTCTTCTGCATGTTGACCTCCAGCTGAGCCAGCACCATTTGTTGAAAAGGCTATCTTTTTTCCACTGGATGGTTTTAGCTCCTTTGTCAAAGATCAAGTGACCATAGGAGTGTGGATTCATTTCTGGGTCTTCAATTCTGTTCCATTGATCTACATGTCTGTTACTGTACCAATACCATGCAGTTTTTAACACTATTGCTCTGTAGTACAGCTTGAGGTCCGGGATACTGATTCCCCCAGAGGTTCTTTTACTCTTGAGAATAGTTTTAGCTATTCTGGGTTTTCTGTTATTCCAGATGAATTTTTGAATTGCTCTTTCTAACTCTATGAAGAATTGAGTTGGGATTTTGATGGGGATTGCATTGAATCTGTGTATTACTTTTGGTAAGATGCTCATTTTTACTATATTAATCCTGCCAATCCATGAGCATGGCAGATTTTTCCATCTTCCGAGGTCTTCTTCAATTTCTTTCTTCAGAGACTTGAAGTTCTTGTCATACAGATCTTTCACTTGTTTGGTTAGCGTCACGCCAAGATACTTAATATGGTTTGTGGCTATCGTAAAGGGTATTATTTCTCTTACTTCTTTCTCAGCCTGCTTATCCTTTGAGTATAGGAAGGCTTCTGACTTGCTTGAGTTGATTTTATATCCGGCCACTTTGCTGAAGTCGTTTATCAGCTGTAGGAGTTCTCTGGTGGAGTTCTTTGGGTCGCTTATGTATACTATCATATCGTCTGCAAATAGTGATAGTTTGACTTCTTCCTTTCCAATTTGTATCCCTTTGACCTCTTTTTCTTGTCTAATTGCTCTAGCTAGAACTTCAAGTACTATATTGAAAAGATATGGAGAGAGAGGGCAGCCTTGTCTAGTCCCTGATTTTAGTGGGATTGCTTCAAGTTTCTCTCCGTTTAGATTGATGCTGGCTACTGGTTTGCTGTAAATTGCTTTTACTATGTTTAGATATGGGCCTTGAATTCCTGATCTTTCCAAGACCTTTAGCATGAAAGGATGCTGAATTTTGTCAAATGCTTTCTCAGCATCTAATGAGATGACCATGTGGTTTTTTTCTTTGAGATTGTTTATGTAGTGGATTACATTGATGGATTTCCTTATATTGAACCATCCCTGCATCCCTGGGATGAAGCCTACTTGATCGTGGTGAATGATCGTTTTGATGTGTTCTTGGATTCGGTTGGCAAGAATTTTATTGAGTATTTTTGCATCGATATTCATAAGAGAGATTGGCCTGAGATTCTCTTTCTTTGTCGGATCTTTGTGTGCTTTTGGTATTAGTGTAATTGTGGCTTCATAGAACGAGTTGGGTAGTGTTCCTTCTGTTTCTATTTTGTGGAACAGTTTGAAGAGTATTGGTGTTAGGTCTTCTTTGAAGGTCTGATAGAATTCTGCACTAAAACCATCTGGACCTGTGCTTTTTTTGGTTGGAAGACTTCCAATGACAACTTCTATTTCTTCAGGGGTTATAGGACGGTTTAGATGGTCTATTTGATCCTGATTTAATTTTGGTACTTGGTATCTGTCAAGGAAATTGTCCATTTCCTCAAGATTTTCTAGTTGTGTTGAATACAGGTTTTTGTAGTAGGATCTGATGATTTTTTGAATTTCCTCAGTTTCTGTTGTTATCTCTCCCTTTTCGTTTCTGATTTTATTAATTTGGATACTATCTCTGTGCCCTCTGGTTAGTCTGGCTAAGGGCTTATCTATCTTGTTGATTTTCTCAAAGAACCAACTCCTCGTTTTGTTGATTCTTTGTATGGTTTTATTTGTTTCTACTTGATTGATTTCAGCCCTGAGTTTGATGATTTCCTGCCTTCTACTCCTCTTTGGTGTATTTGCTTCTTTTTGTTCCAGGGCTTTCAGGTGTGCCATTAAGCTGTTAGTGTATGCTGTCTCCCGTTTCTTTTTGGCGGCACTCAGGGCTATGAATTTTCCTCTTAGCACTGCTTTCATTGTGTCCCATAAGTTAGGGTATGTTGTGCCTTCATTTTCATTAACTTTCAAAAAGTCTTTGATTTCTTTCTTTATTTCCACCTTGACCAAGTTATCATTGAGTAGAGCATTGTTCAGCCTCCATGTGTACGTGGGTTTTCTTTTGTTTTTGTTGCCATTGAAGACCACCCTTATTCCATAGTGATCTGATAGGAGGCATGGGATTATTTCTATCTTCTTGTATCTGTTGAGGTCTGATTTGTGACCAATTATATGGTCAATTTTGGAGAAGGTACCATGAGGAGCTGAGAAGAAGGTGTATTCTTTAGCTCTAGGATGAAATGTTCTATATATATCAGTTAGTTCCATTTGGTCCAAGGCTTCAATTAGATTCACTGTGTCCCTGTTTAGTTTCTGCTTTCCTGAACGATCCATTTCAGAGAGCGGGGTGTTGAAGTCACCCACTATTATTGTGTGCGGTGCGATGTGTGCTTTGAGTTTTAGTAAAGTTTCTTTTACGAATGAGGGTGCCCTTGCATTTGGAGCATAGATATTCAGGATTGAGAGTTCTTGATGGTGGATTTTTCCCTTGATCAGTATGTAGTGTCCTTCTGTGTCTTTTTTGGTGACTTTGGGTTGAAAATCAATTTTATCCGATATTAGGATGGCTACTCCACCTCGTTTCTTGGGGCCATTTGCTTGTAAAATTGTTTTCCAGCCTTTTACTCTGAGGTAGTGTTTGTCTTTGACACTGAGGTGCGTTTCCTGCATGCAGCAAAAAGCTGGGTCCTGTTTACGTATCCAGTCTGCTAGTCTATGTCTTTTAATTGGGGAATTGAGACCATTGATATTAAGAGAGATTAAGGCATAGTGATTATTGCCATCTGCCATTCTTGACGCTATCTTTATGTTTGAGTGGTTATCTACTTTTGGGTTTGATTCAAGAAGGTTATTATCTCATTTTTTCCAGGGTGTTGTTTCTCTCCCTGTATTGGAGGTTTCCACCTATTATCCGTTGCAGGGCTGGATTTGTGGAAAGATATTGTGAAAATTTGGTTTTATCATGGAATATCTTGGTCTCTCCATCTATGGTGATTGAGAGTTTTGCTGGGTATAGTAGTCTAGGCTGGCATTTGTGCTGTCTTAGTGTCTGCATGAGATCTGCCCAGGATCTTCTGGCTTTCATAGTCTCTGGTGAGAAGTCTGATGTGATTCGGATAGGTCTTCCTTTGTATGTTACTTGGCCCTTTTCTCTTACTGCATTTAGTATTCTTTCTTTGTTTAGAACATTCGGTGTTTTGATTATTATGTGACGGGAGGTATTTCTGTTCTGGTCCAGTCTGTTTGGAGTTCTGTAGGCTTCTTGTATGTTCATCGGCATCTCTCTCTTTAAGTTAGGGAAGTTTTCCTCCATAATTTTGTTGAAGATGTTTACTGGCCCTTTAAGTTGCAAATCTTCACTCTCATCTATACCTATAAACCTTAGGTTTGGTCTTCTCATTGTGTCCTGGATTTCCTGGATGTTTTGGGTTACGCGTTTTTTGCATTTTGCATTTTCTTTGACTGTTGAGTCGATGCTTTCTATGGAATCTTCAGCACCTGAGATTCTTTCTTCCATCTCTTGTATTCTATTGTTGATGTTTGCATCTATGACTCCTGATTTCTTCCCAAGGTTTTCTATCTCCAAAGTTGTCTCCCTTTGTGATTTCTTAGTTGTTTCTACTTCCTTTTTTAGTTCCTGGATGGATTTGCTGAGGTCCTTCACTTGTTTGTTTGTATTTTCCTGTATTTCTTTAAGGTAATTTTGCATTACCTCTTTCAGGATTTCTTCCTGATGACCCACGTTCTCCTGCATTTCTCTGAGCGATTTTTGTGTTTCCTCCTCATGGGATTCCATCTGTTGATCCATCGTCTCCTGCATTTCTTTAAGCAGTTCTCGTGTTTCCTTTGTAAGGGCATCTAACCGTTGATTCATTTCTTTAAGCAATTTTTGTGTTGCCTCCTTATGGGCATCCGTCTGTTGACCCATATTCTTCTGCATTTCTTTATGCAAATTTTGTGATTCCTTTGTGAGTGCATCTACCCGTTGATTCATCTCGTTAAGCGATTTTTGTGTTGTCTCCTTGTGCGCCTCCATCTTTTGATCCATGTTCTCCCGCATTTCTCTAAGCGATTTTTGTGTTTCCTTTGTAAGGGCTTCTAACCGTTGATTCATGGTCTCCTGTAACTCTTTATGAGATTTATTTGTGTCCTTCTTGTGATCCTCTAATAGCATCATGAGAAGTGATTTTAAATCCAGATCTTGTCTTTCGGGTGTGGTGGGGTATCCAGGACTTGCTGCTGTTGGAGAGTTGGGTTCGGATGGTCCTACATTACTTTGATTACTGTTAGTAACATTCCTACGTTTGCCTTTTGCCATCTGGATACCTCTGGTGTTAGTTGGTCCTGCTGCCACTGGCTGTTGGTTGGACCTCCTGTGAGCCTGCAAAGCTATTTCTGCCCCCCCCTGGATTACCAGGATTCCCCTGGCACCGATTTCTGGGGCCTGCCTGCTCCTGAGTGACTTTGGAGCCCTAATGTGCTTTGCCCCAAGTGATCTTATATTGGGGAGGCCTTGCACATCTAAAGGCTCAGCCTAGTGGATTCCTGGAGCAGAAGTCGCCAAAGGGAGGCTGGCAGGCTCCTGCCCTGTGCAGGGGTGTGTGATCTCTCCTGGGGGGGGGAGGGGGCGTCCCTCTGCCAGGCAGAAGTCCCACAGCAGATCTGGCGCGCTGGTCACTGCAGATCAGCCCAGCACCTGGGAGCAGGTTACACACAAGCTGCCTGAACCCGAAGCGATATTATGCCTGTCTGTCTCTGAGCCTGGTGGTCCCAACTACCTGGTCACTGGAGCAAAGATGGCGGAGGGCACTCTCCGTGGCGCTGCTCACCCTGTGGTCACGATGGCCCGCCGATCTGGCACCCAGACGACCACAGCGCCAACCCGCCCTCGGGCACAGAAGGAAGCCCCAACAGGCCGTGTCCCAAGTGATGTTATATTGGGGGGAGAGCCTGGGTACCGGTCTCTCCAGCGCAGTCCGCGGGAACAGAGGTCGCGGAAGGGAAGCTGGCGGGCTCCCTCCCTGCGCAGGGTCCCTCCACCAGGCAGAAGGTCCCACCGCGGAACTGGCGCGCTGGTTACTGCAGATCAGCCCAGCACCTGGGAGCAGGTTACACCCAAGCTGCCTGAAACCGAAGCGATATTATGCCTGTCTGTCTCTGAGCCTGGCGGTCCCAACTACCTGGTCACTGGAGCAAAGATGGCGGAGGGCAGTCTCCGTGGCGCCGCTCACCCTGTGGTCACAATGGCCCGCCGATCTGGCGCCCAGACGACTACAGCGCCAACCCGCCCTCGGGCACAGACGGAAGCCCCAACAGGCCGTGTCCCAAGTGATGTTATATCGGGGGGAGAGCCTGGGTACCGGTCTCTCCAGCGCAGTCCGCGGGAACAGAGGTCGCGGAAGGGAAGCTGGCGGGCTCCCTCCCTGCGCGGGGTCCCTCCAGCAGGCAGAAGGTCCCACCGCGGAACTGGCGCGCTGGTTACTGCAGATCAGCCCAGCACCTGGGAGCAGGTTACACCCAAGCTGCCTGAAACCGAAGCGATATTATGCCTGTCTGTCTCTGAGCCTGGCGGTCCCAACTACCTGGTCACTGGAGCAAAGATGGCGGAGGGCAGTCTCCGTGGCGCCGCTCACCCTGTGGTCACGATGGCCCGCCGATCTGGCGCCCAGACGACTACAGCGCCAACCCGCCCTCGGGCACAGAGGGAAGCCCCAACAGGCCGTGTCCCAAGTGATGTTATATCGGGGGGAGAGCCTGGGTACCGGTCTCTCCAGCGCAGTCCGCGGGAACAGAGGTCGCGGAAGGGAAGCTGGCGGGCTCCCTCCCTGCGCGGGGTCCCTCCAGCAGGCAGAAGGTCCCACCGCGGAACTGGCGCGCTGGTTACTGCAGATCAGCCCAGCACCTGGGAGCAGGTTACACCCAAGCTGCCTGAAACCGAAGCGATATTATGCCTGTCTGTCTCTGAGCCTGGCGGTCCCAACTACCTGGTCACTGGAGCAAAGATGGCGGAGGGCCGAGGAGTGTGTTTTAACTTGGGATACCACACCAGCTCTTTTAGAGATGATCACATTGTGACTGAGCATATACTTTAGGTGAGGTTAAACTAAAACTATAGTCCAGTTTGAGCAAAATAAGAAATAAATATAATCAATATGTTTATAATGTGACCAGTGATTGAATATTAAAATATACAATGGAACCTGTAAAATAAGCCTTTTTATTTCTTTTTGAAAATTTCTGAAATATTTTAGTGGTATCTATATGACTATGATAAAGATAGTAGGACAAAAATGATTGCTTCAAGACTTTTTGATTATCTCAAAAATGTTTAACTTTTCAAGATGACTTTTCTGGCCAATACTGTGATTAATTTTGTTTTTCAAAAATGTGTGAGCTTAATTGGAACTTCACAGTAAAAAGACAAAATATTTCTAAAGTCACATGATTTAAATGTGGCTCCCAGGCACCACAGAAAATCTCCAGCCAAAATTTTCACGTTTCTAAATGGAGTATTGTTTATCCTATGCCAGAGGTCTCATTACGTAATTGATTATTCGTAATTCCTTTTCAGAAAGCATCCAATGATTTTGTTTTCTGCTTGAGAGCATGATTTTCTAAGTGTAAGCCAGTCCAGTTTCTATACATTGGGTTCCTCTGTCAGGTTTCCCTCAAGTTTGTTCAAGACACTCAACTAACAATGGGATTTTTCACATGTAAATAATGGGCCCTCTCTCCCTCCTCACAAGCCTCCCCATCATGCTTCACACTTTTTTCCATTTTTCTCTGCTTTCTTTTTTCCATGGTTAGATCTGCTGGCATATAAAATAGCAGTTCCAAACATCCTTTGTAATGGATAATCCTAATAGTTTGGAAAAAAGGATTTTCCTTAAATTTGGAAAGCAGATGATTTACTTCATGACACTTTCTACATTTTATTACTTATTTATCATAGTGTACATTTTAATTGCCACAAACCAAGACAGTTGTTAATCCACCAAGATTGTGAAGAATTGTGTACTGTTAACTTGTTGAATTGTTTTTTTTTCCTTTATTTTATGAGTTGTGTGTGTAATGTAATTTTATATCACATTCAGAACTTTGAAAAAGTAAAAGTGTTAATAGTAATTATTCCATAATCATAAACAACAAAAGATTCCATTCTGAATCAATTAGAACTCACTTTCCAGGAAATTGAACCAAAATCTGTACATGTTGATGGCATGTAGTTGCACACCACTCCCTGTGCCTTAGCATGTAAATGTATACAGGTATTTGAAGATCATCTAAGGAACCTAAAGATTCATACCTTATCAAAAAACTCACAGAAAGCTCTCTAGAGCTTTTATGAGGAAAAGTTGTTGATAACACAACTATTTTAATTCTATATGTCTAGAGAACTATGAAAGAGGTTCACAACATATTTCTTTTTTTTAATATTTTTAATTAATTTATTATATGTAAGTACGCTGTAACTGTCTTTAGACACTCCAGAAAAGGGTTCATCAGATCTTATTATGGAGGGTTGTGAGCCACCATGTGGTTGCTGGGATTTGAACACAGGACCTTCAGAAGAGCAGTCAGTGCTCTTAACCACTGAGCCATCTCTCCAGCCCCCATAACATATTTCTTAATGGATGCCAATACACTACTAATAAACCTGTACAAATTAATCACCAATAGGAAAGTTACGTTGTATTTAATCAAGAATTTATTTATTCATTAAAATATACATGTAGTGCACACATAAAAGGGTTTTCACACACAATAGAAAAATATTTAGATGTATTGAAACATTCTGTGCATGTGTCTGTGAATTGGGAGTCAGAATAGAGGGAACAAAGGTTGACTTGAATCACCCAGCAAAGGTTTTAGGATCAAACTAAGAAGTTTAGAAGCTAATAATGAAGAGCACTAATGAACTCAGGAGTGCTTATTGCCTTATAAATGTAATAATGTGGAATAGAAATGTTTAATCTCTTACCAAAATCTGTCAGAGTAACTTTTTTGTAGCTCTAACAGGGATGTTGAACTCTGTATTACAACAATACAGATATTGATGCAAATGAGACTTATATATAAATCCAACCAAGAGAAAATAAAGTCAAACTTGAACAACTTCATACCTCATGACTGAATACAAAATCAAACCAAATAAAATATTACAAAGAATCATTATAGTTCATATCATTCAAAGAAGCTTGTGACATTATCTGTCCATAGCTCAATTTTTCTAGATTCAACAAAAGAAGAAGAAAGATATCATATTGTAGATTAGTGAAACCCATAGATAAAACAGGTATGTAGTGGATCATGTGTATAATGACATGATTTGGGAGGCTGAGGTAGGTGGTACTGACATAAATCACAGTTCTCACATCAAAGAAATCAAGAGACAGATTATCTTTGTGACAGCGGTGAATGACCATAGCTCAGGAACATGAACTCAGACTACTCAGAGTACCGTGTTCTGATATGGTAACAGTTTGTGAAGTTTATATTAATAGAGATTAAAAGAAAGTCAGAAATTCAAAAATCAAGGTGCTTTCCAAATTCATTGTTGGAAGTTTCAGGTTGTATGGGTAACAGCAAAAAAGGAGGTCTCTGTTAAAGATATTCTAGTTTTGGGGCTTGTTGAAAGCTAGTGGTCTGTTTAATACATACCAAGAATATGCAGATGATATTCACAAACATGTTCGATCAGAAAAAGTGGTGCTCAAAGGAGCTAAGGATAGGCTGTCTTATGATATTTACTACTGTGACAAAACCAAACAACCAATATTAACTTGGAGCCAAAAGGGTTTATTTATTTTGTAGCTTCTATTCTGTCATCCAGGACACTCAGTACAGGAACTCGGAGCAGGAGACTGGCAGCATGTACTTATGTAGAAGACATAATGGAGTGCCCATCCAGAGCTTCCTGCACAGAGATAACACTACCCACATGGAAGTTAATTTCAATCAAGAAACTCACCCATAATCTCATGCATGTGCCAATTTGATGATAACATTTTCTCAATTGAGGCTCCTTCACTCAAAATGTCTCTAGACTATGTCAAGGTGATATAAAACTAGCCAGCACAAAACTCAAGATAATTTTGCTCTCAATCTGCAACATTCCAAATTTCTATAATCAGCCATTCTAATCAATCATCCACGTAGAATCATGAACACTGATTTTTTTTCAGTTCACAATAACAAGACTTCTTCTCAAGGAGAAGGAGAGGAAGAGGAGTGGGGGAGGCAGAAGGAAAGACACAGAGAAATATCTGTTTATACTATATTTCCAGTCTGTTTTGTTGGAAGCAATGAAAACTGCTTGCCATTAGTCAGATGGATTAAAGTTAGTGTGGTAAAAATATATGAAAATTTTATTAAAAAAAAGAGAAAAGAGAGTTCAGGGGAACTGGTTGGTACAAGGAAATGAAAACCTGTGAGAAAATGAGATCTATATTTTTTTAAAGAAAAACTGAATTAGTTAAATCTCTAAATGATCTCATGGGCTCTTGGTTGGTCTGTACTGCTTCTCTCTCTCTCTCTCTCTCTCTCTCTCTCTCTGTGTGTGTGTGTGTGTGTGTGTATGTGTGTGTGTGTGTGTGTGTGTTTGTGTGTGTGTTCTCTTGCTTGGAAAATCAGCCTTTTCTACATTGAGATTCTTATTTCCTCGTGGTAATGATATTACATGGTTCTAATTTCAGTTCTGCAGCTTTTTTTTTAGCCAATTGGTAAGCTATAGAGGGATCAAATAGCTGAAAAAAAGTGTGTGTGTGTGTGTGTGTGTGTGTGTGTGTGTGAGAGAGAGAGTGGCATAGGATGGTCTAGGATGAAAGGAAGCAATGGGCTAATCTTCCAAAGCTTGTGTAGAATACAGATATGCAACTGAAATAGAACAGAGTTTGCTTGTAGACCAGGGAATTCAGAAACTAATTTAGAGTGTCTGGATAAACCGAAAACCATGAGTCCAGGGAAGAAAAATATTTCTTTTGAATTCTGGTTTGCTGGCCTATCAAACATATTTGTTGATCAAGATATTTTTTAATAGCATGACAATAATAATAAATGGAAAAATTTTTACCCATGCCTTTATTCCGTAACTTTAGCAGTGAAGGGCATGCAATTTAAAGGTGATTGTTTTATGTAACCTTACCTTATAAAACAACAAAAAGAACAACAACATAACCTTGTATAAGGTTAGTATGCAAAAACTTGACCTAGGCAGCTACACTTACTGATTTTTTTCAATTTCAATTGTAGTCTATCTATTTTTAATGATATAATTATATTTTATTTTTATTGGTTATTTTATTTACTTGCATTCCATATGTTGTCCACCTTCCCTGTTTCCCCTCTGGAGAACCCCTATCCTATCCCCCTTCCCCCGTCTCTTCCCTTTAAGGAAGACATTCATAATAGTATAAAAGGAACAGTCCATAAAAGCTTAATTTTAATTAGCCAATACCCTAACAATTATCCTTTATTTAAATGATATATAATTATTTTTATAAGATCCTATAAAAGATTATTAAAAAATACAGTCCTTAAATTTGGAAGTCAGTGGGAAAGAATAGAATAAATTGTATTGAGTGATCCAGAGAGATAAACAGTGCAGATTCTCACTCATCTGTGGTTTCTAGCTCCAAATCTTCAGATGTGTATATACAACATAGAGTAAATAAAAGAAATAGCAGTAAATAACATTAAGAATGAGGAAAAATCTATAAAGAATTACTTTATTTACCTAAAATCATATATAATACAGATAAATGTATGTGTAATAAACTGTATATATACATATATACATATATATGCACATATGTAAAACAAATATACATAATGTATGCCCCTTAGGGTGTTAATATACCCCTTATGGGCCATAAGCTCTCTAACAAAATCCACAATACTAGGCATGAGAAACCTGTCAAATTGTTTTTAAGGGAGTACAGGAGAGTCTCAAACAAATATAGGCTATGGCTGCTACCTTTAGTTGCTTTCAAAGAGGATTAACATAAGTCATTTTTCCTGCAAATATCATGTATTTTGGAGAGAGGACTGAAAAGTATCAAACTGGATGTGACCTGAAAACCTCCACCCTGAGAACTAGCTTTTGTAATACTGAAAGTTGCCATGTGAGCTGCCAATCAAGGGAAAAAATTCTGAGAGAGAGAGAGAGAGAGAAAGAGAGAGAGAGAGAGAGAGAGAGAGAGAGAGAGAGAGAGAGAGAGAGAGAGCCTAACTGGTTATCTAAGATTAAGTGATTAGGTCTGAAGATATACATTCAGGTAACACTTGATTGACTCAGCAGGATATATATATATATATATATATATATATATATATATATATATATATATATATATATATGGTATAAGAAGGTATATGAAAGAAGTTTGATGAGGGGATCTAGGAAATTTTTATACATGTAATGGTGTGTATCTATAAGTGTTTGTACTATGTGCATGCCTAGTGCCTGCAGAGGTAAGAAGGCATTGGATCCCCTATTATTGGAATTACAGATAGTTGCAAGCCAATATGTTGCTTCTGGAAATTGAACCCATATCCTCTGAAAGAGCAACAAGTATTCTTAACTAATAGACCACCTCTCTAGCTCTAGATATAATTAAATTTTAATTTTTAAAATTGCAAAATAAGTTTATATTTGTTCTAAAATAGAAGCTAATATATTGTACCTATTAATCCAAGACATGGCCAATATATATTAACTGGTTAATTTTAATAAAGGTAAAAATAATTTGATCATCATTTAAAGAATGGTCTGGGTCATTGATAGCAGTTTTCTTCTGTATGCATGAAAATATGTGAAATTAATACTTCCAGCATTAACAATTAACTGTAGAAAAATAGAAACCATAAAGGTTAGAACTACACTTATGTGCCTTCTGAAGTGATGCAATAAAAAAAAAACACATACAACAAACAGTGTCAAATTCAAAATGATGGTGAACTTCAAAATTACCCGGGTTATAGATCTTACTTCTTGTTATCAGGATATATAGAGAATGGTAGAACAAATTAAATCACCATGGGAAAATAAATAGTTGAAAAGGAAGGTCATTCTTTTGAAAAATATTTTATTAGCCTATATTCATTTTACAGAGGTTCCATTAAAACATGCATATAACTTTGATCTATTCAACCTCTCCAGTATTTTCTCTGTGACTTCTTTCTCCTTCCATATCCCTAATAGTTCCCCTTTGCAGAAAGTGAAACATCCCAACAATAATTGACCTTTTGAAAACTAAATTGATGTCACTGAAGGAGGGTATAACAGCTGTTGTAGCTTAAACAACTTCAGATTTCATAAATAAGTGTAATGTGTATTTTATATTTTTATTAACCAGCTGAAGAAGACATGCACAGGGGACCTCTATAAAGGTGAATACAGATCATGCATTATATATCATTAGTAAACAATTTTATTAAATGTGCAATGATAATATGGCTATGTAGTACTACTGTATCTTCTTTAGAGTTGCAAAATGTAGCATTTTCCAATGAAATATCATGAAGTTGAAATTTATTTTTAAATACTCCACTTAGATGACAAAAGTATTAACATTTGTTCTCTTCTGATTTTTCTTAATATTTTCTGGGTTCGAAAGTCTTCAATGTAATGAAATGCTTTGAAGAAGGCAACATTTTCTGAGTTGTAAATTCTGGTATGTAAATCAGTATCAGACAAATAAGAAAACCTGGGAACAGATAAGCACAGCAAATATTGGTTTCATTTTTGTTTTCTCTGTCAATAAACCTATAATCTTCCAGATTGTTGAATAAGCACAGACGAGCATGAATGAGCATCATAGATAGCTGGAATTGTATTTTTCCATTTAAAACCAGTTTGCACTACTTTCTTACTAAAAGCATAAAACACAATGGTTCCCATTTTATTAAATGTTTTATGTTCAGTTTCCCAAAAATAGAAAGGGAAAAAAGTCAGGAATTCTAAAATCTTCTGCAAAATTTAATGCGCTATGAACATTGGTGTTCATGATTTTGTTAACTAATATTTTTAAGCATGTCATTGGTGGTTACAATCTGGAACTATGCAAACATTTTAGAGAGAATCTGTAGTTAAAATTGTGGAATACACATTTAGTCTTAATGCAAGAAGACTTCTGTCTTATTTTCATCTCTTTCATTGGTTGTTTTACAATCTGAACTTCATAAATGTTTTGGATTGAATCCCCAGTTAAATTTGTGGAATCTATATTTAGTCTTAACACAAGAAGATTCCTGTATTATTTTCATTTCTGTTGTAATGGGAACATATCCTGGAAAAAAATGATATTTTTATCTTTTATTTATTTATTTATTTATTTACACTCCAGACTTTATCACCCCCACTCACCCTCCAACTGTTCCACATCCCATATCTCCTTCCCACCCCTCTGTCTCCAGGAAGATGTCCCCACTACCCAACCTCCCATCAACCAGACCTCTAAACTCCCTGGGCCCTTCAGTCTCTTGAGGGTTAGATGCATCTTCCCTGACTGAACCCAGACCTAGAAGTCCTCTGCTGTATATGTGTTGGGGCCCTCATAACAGCTGGTGTATGCTGCCTGGTTGGTTTTCCAGTGTTTGAGAGATCTCATGGGTCCAGGTTAATAGAGACTGTTGGTTCTCCTACAGGGTCGCCCTCCTCCTCAGCTTCTTCCAGCCTTTTCCTAATTCAACCACAGGGGTCAGCAGCTTCTGTCCATTGGTTGGGTGCAAAATCTGCATCTGACTATTTCAGTTGCTTGTTGTGTCTTCTGTAGGACAGTCATGATAGGTTCATTTTGTGAGTACTCCATAGCCTCAGTAATAGTATCAGGCCTTGGGACCTCCCCTTGAGCTGGAGCCCAATTTGGGCCTGTCTCCGGACCTTCTTTTCTTCAGGCTCCTCTTTATTTCCATCCCTGTAATTCTTTAAGACAGGAACAATTATGGGTCGGAGTTATGACTGTGGGACCACCCCCTGTCTCCCTCATTAGATGCCCTGTCTTCCTGCTGGTGGTGAACTCTATAAATTCCCTCTCCCTCCTGTGAGGCATTTCATCTAAGGTCCCTCCCTTTGAGTCCTGAGAGTCTCACATCCCAGGTTTCTGGTGCATTCTGGAGGATTCCCCCAACCTCCTATCTCCAGAAGTTGCCTATTTCCTTTCTTTTAGAGGGCCCTCAGGGCTTCAGTTCTTTTCTCTCACCCAAAACAAGATCAGGTTCCTTTCTTTTCCACCACTGTCCACTTTCCCTCCCAGATCCCTTCCTCTAATCGCACTTGTGATTGTTTTCTTCTCCCTCCCAAGTGGGACTTCGGTATCCTCACTTGGGCCCTTCAGCTTGTTGACCTTTGTAACTCAGCCCCCCCCCAAAAGGACATGCATGATATGTACTCACTAAAAAGTGGATATTAGCCAAAAATAATGCAGAATACCCAAGATGCAGTCCACAGAATTCATAAATGAAAAAGAGAATTTAAGGGAGAAAGTGTGTAATTCCAGAATCATAAAAATCACTCGGAATCATGATGGGGAAGGTAAGTCTGCACAAGGCAAATACATCACCTTCTATGAGTAGCCTAGAAGTCTAGAAGTTGAGAGAAAGAAAATAAGATTTGGGGACAGGTTAGAAAATTCCAAAACCCATACCCAGGAACATACTTCCTCCAGCAAGTCTCTATCCTCCCTGAACAGTGTCACCAGCTGGAGAAAATATGTTTGAAGAATTGAGCCTATGGAGGACAACTCAGTTGAATATTGTCCTGTGCCTTTAGTCTTGAAGCAAGAAGCCTTCTGTCTTATTTCATTCCTGTTGTAGTAGTAACATACCTTAGCAAAGGAAAATTTAAGGGGAAGGGGGTAAAATTTGTCTTACAGTTCTAGAATCATAAAATGTGTAGGAGGAGTAAGTCAGCATGCTCTGACTAGTAGCCCACAATGGCCCACACATACACAGCAGGTGCTTCTGCATTCACTAACTCCAGAACCTGCCTGAGACCTGTAGACAGTGCATGTGACAGACAGCCAATTATCTGGAGCCTGCTGCACAGGATGAGCCGTTATTGATCAAGGGGGTGTAGGCAAAGGGTATAAAGGCATTCCTCACTATTGCAATAAACGAATAAAGCTCATGGTCCAAATTACAATGTACAAATCACATATTTATTGCCACAATTGAGAACACTTAACAAGAAAGGCAAGAGGAAAAAGTCACAGTAGTTTTGTACCCCTAGGATGGAATATAAGTACTAGAAGGACTACAATGCGTAAGCATGGGTTAAGCAATGGTCTTGCCTGTTTTCACTCTACTAGTCTTTTAGGCTTTAAATGCAACATACACACATACATATTATTCAGTAGAGGAATTCAAAACCAGCTTTACTACACATTGTTACCTAGTTGTAGAACATTTTTCTTGAGTAAATACTATGGTTTAATTTAATTCATGCTAATATTTATTTAATATTTTTAGAAAGTTTCAACTGTCATTCCTCTATATGATGAAGCACCTAGTTGATGATTTAAGTCATTAAACTTAAACTCCTATAGTTATGGAAGCAGGAAACTTAATCTTTTGGTAAACTGACTATTTTGCACAATCCTCCTGACAATTAATAGTGAAAATGTGAAATGTGTACAGGCAAAATAACTGAAAGAAAAGTTCGTTTTTCATGCTGGTGAGTAGGCTATGATGGAGGAAGTGTTAGCTTATGACTTTATGTTGAGAAATATTTATAACCGCAGCAATGACATCTTACATTGTACTAAGCAGTTATGTTAAAATACTTTCAGTTATGCTACTTTAGTTGATGCCTAAAGTAACCATGTAGTGTAAATTTCTAGAGGTAAATATGTTACAATATAAATACAGACATAAACATAGGTGATTAGATGACATTGTCCCAGGAGTAACATATGCTAATTTCACAACACTAATTTGGCCATGTCTATAACTATACATATCACTATTACAAGGGAAGATTACTCATAGTTGCATCAGTTTTTCTTTTATTACGTATTTTATTTATTGACATTTCAAATATTATCCCCTTCCAGGTCCCCTCTCTGAAAACTCCCTATCCCATCCCTCCTCCTCTTGCTTCTATGAAGATGCTCCCTTCCCCACCCACTCACTTCTGCCTCCCCACTCTAGCACTGCACTACACATTGACATCGAACCTTCTCAGGGCCAAGGGCCTCTCCTCCTATTGATGGTCAACAAGGCCATCCTCAGTTACATTCTCTTTTCTCGGGGGTTTAGTCCCTGGGAGCTCTGGGAGGGAGGTCATTTTGGTTGATATTGTTGTTCCTATTGGGTTGCAAACCCCTTCTGCTCCTTCAGTCCTTTTTCTAACTCCTCCATTGGGGACCCTGTGTTCAGGCCAATAGTTGGCTGTAAGAATCCATATCTGTATTTGTCAGACTCTGGCAGAGCCTCTCAGGAGACAGCTATGTCAGGCTCCTGTCAGCAAACACTTCTTGGAATCCACAATAGTGTCTGGGTTTGGTGACTGTATATGGGATGTATGCCCAGGTGGGGCCATCTCTGGATGGCTTAACCTTCAGTCTTTGATCTGTATTTTGTCTCCATATTTCCTTCTGATAATATTTTGTTCCCCCTTCAAAGAAGAACTAAAGCATCCACACTTTGGTCTTCCTTCTTGAGCTTCATGTAGTCTGCGAATTGTATCTTGGGTATTATAAGTTTTGGGGCTAATATCCACTTATCAGTGAGTGTATATCATGTGTCTTTCATGACAGGGTTACATCACTTAGGATGATATTTTTGAGTTCTATCCATTTGCCTAAGAATTTCATGAAGCCATTGTTTTTAATAGCTGAGTAGTACTCCACTGTGTAAATGTAGCACATTTTCTGTATCCATTCCTCTGTTAAGGGACATCTGTGTTCTTTCCAGCTTCTGGCTATTATAAATAAGGCTGTTATGACCATGTGTCCTTGTTATATGTTGGAGAACCTTTTGGGTATATGCCCAGGAGTGGTAAACCTGGGTCCTCAGGTAGTACTATGTCCAATTTTATGAGAAAGCAACAGACTGATTTCTAGAGTGGTTATACCAGCTTGCAATCCCACCAACAATGGAGGAGTGTTCCTCTTTTTCCACATCCTTGCCAGCATCTGCTGTCACCTGAGTTTTTGATCTTAGCTATTCTGACTGGCATGAGGTGGAATCTCAGGGTTGTTTTGCAGGTCAGTTTTTCTTGAACATATTTATTATCTGGCTGTTTCCAGACCCACAGAGCAAATTTCCAGTCTATTTTTAGTTTGGTTACTCAGTAGAGTTATAGCATACTATATGCTGAACTTTTTTGTTTTTGATTTGTAACATTTTATGATTTTTTGTTCTTATTTCACACATGTTCCTTACAAATTCTAAATTCCAGGGGTACAGGTCAAATCTGGTGAGGTTGCCATTTTACCCTTGGTGATTTGCACCCTACTTAGTGCAGAGCTATTATTGAAAGAGTACTTTGTTGAATGAATAAATGAGTAAAAGAATGCTGAGCAAATGAGTAAAACAAAACAAACTCCCAGTTGACGGCAGGCTTTTCTCTGTTTTAAACATATCTGGAAGACTCATAGATACCAGTTTAGAAAGTGAGGGATCTAGAAAATATCATCCTGAGTGAGATAACTCAGTCACAAAAGAACACACATGGTATGTACTCACTGGTAAGTGGATATTGGACAAAGAGCATGGAATACCCATAATACAACTCACAGACCACATGAAGCTCAAGAGGAAGGAAAACCAAAGGGTGGATGCTTCAGTCTTTCTTAGAAGGGGGAACAAAATAATCAAGGGAAGTAGAGGGTGGGAGTGACTTGAGAGGAAGAGGAGAGGTGGAGGGGAAAAAGAAGGGCAGAATCAGGTATGGGAGGAGATGGAGGAAATGTACAGAGGGTCAGGAAATTGAACAAATGTGTGTAGCAATGGGGGATGGGGAACTGGGGGGTAGCAACCAGAAAGTCCCAGATGCCATGAAAGCAAGAGCCTCCCAGGACCCCACAGGAAGGACATTAGCTGAAATATTTCACAAAGGGGAGGAAGAACCTATCAAGACCCTATCTAGAGGTTAGGCATACCCCTCCAACCTTCGGTTGAGGGATGGGACCACTCACCCTTCTCCAAAATTTTAACCCAGAATCACTCCTGTCTAAAGGAAATACAGGGACAAATAGTGGAACAGTGACTGAAGGAAAGGACATCCAGAGACTGCCCCACCTGAGGATCCATCCCGTGTGCAGACACCAAACCCAGACACTGTTGTAGATGCTAAGAAGTGCTTGCTGACATGAGCCTGAGACAGCTGTCTCCTGAGAGGCTCTGTCAGATCCTGACCAATAGAGATGTGTATGCTTGCAGTCATCCATTAGACTGAGCACAGGGACCCCAATGGAGGAGTTGTGGGGAGGACTGAAGGAGCTGAAGGGGTCTTATCTGTCATCAATGGGAGGGGAGGCCCTTGGTCCTACGAAGGCTTGATGCTCCAGTGTAAAGGAATGCTAGGGCGGTGAGGTGGGAGTGGATAAGTGGGTGGGGGAGCACCCTCATAGAAGCAGTGTAAGGGGGATGGGATAGGGGGTTGCAGAGAGGAAACCATGCAAGGGGCTAACATTTGAAATGTAAATTAATAAAATATCCAATAAAAAAAGAGTAAGGGATTCTGATAGTGTATATGTCTTGCTGGCTTCAACTAGACTATACCTCCCATTTTGTATGGCAAGTTGAATAGGATTTCTTGTAGGTGTAGTCAGTAGTGGGTGTTTCTGTTTAAGACTGATGTTTCCCATAGTGAACCCAGGAATGAAAAGTGACAACAATGAATGACATCTGTTGTTATGCATACCAAGAAGTTTTTTGAGATTCTCAAGTGCAACAAAGCCCTGTGGTGCTTTATATAATGGTAGAAAGAATGATTTGATCTCACTTGGGAATTTTGCTTTTCTATACAGCTACCAAATGCCAGGGGAGAAAATTAAGGACAAAGCATAGTCCCTTTCTACATTCTCAGAGATATGTGATATGACTGGACTAGAGTATACATTTGAGTATTTTTTTTTCTTTTTATCAATTCAAATTCCCTTTTCTGTCCAAGCTTGTTAGAGCCTTGCCTCTTGGCAAAAATCCCCTGCCCTGATTGAGTTTTCTGTCATATAACTGGATTTCAGTTATCTACTTCCTTTAGACCTCAGGCTTAAAAATTTTTGTTGTAGAAATAGCAGAAGTTTGTCCTTTTGGCAAGGTTTTTTAGTCTTTCCCACCCACTGACAATCCATTTGGGTTGATAATTTGAAAAATTTGACCACTGAAAAAGAATGGAGGATAACAAAAACCCTCTAGTTACTAGAGTAGAAGTGTAAATTAATACAATCATTTTGGAAGACTCTTTTTAGAATGTCTAGTAATCAAGACCATATATCCATCTTATGACCCAGTAATTCTGCTCCAAAATCTATGCACCAATTAAATGCCTACACATACTAACCAAAAGAGATACATAAAAATGAAAATATAATTTATAGTAGCCCTCAATAATAAAACATAACTAAAAATGAAAATATAATTTATAATATCCCCTAATAACAAAATTACCCAAATGTCTTTCAACAGTAAATAGTAAAAATAAACCATAATGTCTTTGTACTATCAATTGTTACTCAGCAAGGAGAATAAATAATCTGTAAATATGTATAAAACAAATATGTTTTTCACAAATGTTGGATAAAAAGAATCAAGCCCAGAAAATACACACTGTGTTATTCTACTTAAATAAATTTCAAAAGAAAATAAACCTAAGTTGTTAGACATTAAAATACCATCTCCTTGTAAGGAGGCTACTGACCAGACTGGACAATTCTATCCTTTGGAAGCTTTTAGAGTTTTGATAATGATTTGTTTTCTTATCTAAGCTTTGAATATACAGATATGCTCAGTTTAAAATAATTTGAGTACTGGAAATCAGTCAGGAGCCACATCCTTACAGAAAATTGCCTTTCCCTCTCTCAACACAGATTATTTGCCAAAATATCTCCACTGCTACTGTTTGGAATTTCTACCTCCATTCCTCATGTTGGGATTTGGTTTGGGTTCTGTTTGCACAGGTCCTATGCATGCTGTCAAAAACTTTGTATGTGCAAATATCCTGTTATAACCAGAAAACACTGTTTCTTTGTAGTCATCTACCTCCTCTGTCTCTGCTATCCTCCTATTACTCTTGTAAAATGATTCTTGAGCTTTAGGAAAAGGAGAATGTGATATAGTAGATATTAGCCCAGAAGCTTGGAATACCCAAGATATAATTCACAGACCATAAGAAGCTTAAGAAGGAAGACCAAAGTGTAGATAGTTTAGTCCTTCTTAGATAGGGTACAAAATACACATGGGAGGAAATACAGAGACAAAGTATAGAGATTAACAGAAAGATCATCCAGAAACTGCCCCACCTGGGGATCCATCCCATATAGTTACCAAACCCAGACACTATTGTGGATAGCAACAAATGCTTACTGACAGAAGCCTGATATAGCTGTTTCCAGAGAGGCCCTGCCAGTGCCTGACAAATACAGAGGGGATGCTCTCAGTCAACCATTGAACTGAGCATAGGGTCCCCAAAAAAGGAGCTAGAGAAAGGATCCAAGGAGCTGAAGGGTTTTATAACCCCATAGGAGGAACAATATGAACCAGACAGTACCCCCAGGGCTCCCAGGGACTTAGCCACCAACTAAACAATACACATGGAGCAACCCATGACTCCAGCCACATGGGTAGTGGATGGTAGAGGATGGCCTGGTCAGAAGTCAATGAAAGAAGAGGCCCTTGGACCCTTAAAGGGGAATGCCAGGTCAGGGAAGTGAAGCCAGGGCAGGGGGTGGGGTATAGGATAGTGGGTTTTCAGAGGGGAAATGAGGAAAGGAGATAGCATTTGAAATGTAAATAAAGAAAACATCTAATAAAAAAGTTATTAAAAAAGAAACTCTCAAAGAACTAACAAAATGACAATATGTTGAGATATGCATTATAATTTGAGTACTTTTATATGCATATTATACTTCAATAAAATGTTCCAAAAGATTTTTAACAAATGCAAAAATGAAAGGACATTTATTCTTGATGTCTTGGGGCTTTTTGTTTGTGGTTTTTATGTTGTTGTTGGTTTGACCTTTGAAGCTCAGATTCAACCTATGCTCTTGAACACTAAGCAGAACACTAAGAAGAGAGTGTTATAAAAGAATGGATGTAGGATAAGAATGAGTACCAAATATCAAAATGAACAGAAGTGAAGAATTAAGTCACAATGTTTTATATATAAATATGACATGAAACATTCTCTACCCCATTGAATGATAAAGTACTTCTACTTCGCCATATCTGTCACTCCCTTTTTTAATTGGTATTGGGGATGAATGCTTACATCAGCTATATAAGAATCTTAGTTCATTTTAATTAGTACTGGTCTGAAAAAAAAGTTACTAGTTTATTTTTGAACATACACATATACACATATACATATAGTGTTAATCCTATGCAAATTGACAATATCAAAGTTCTACTAATTAAGACTACCTACTAATTGATTACATTCTTACTAGACTGAAGAATATTTTATTTTCATTCCATAATTTAGTAATATTTTTATGAAACAAGAAATCTAACATAAAATAGACTGACATTATTCCTTTTCATTTACTCAACTACTCTGCTTCTTACCTACCTGATGTGCAAGCAAGAAAACAGAGAAACAGTGACAGTCTCTGATTTTACAGGGATTAACCAACTTCCCGAATGTTCAAGTTTCCATTGTTTTCTATTTTACAATGTTATTTTAAGAATAATAAGACAATGCTGAGTCCAGCTTGGCCATGTAAGGGACAGATTGACATAGTTTCTAGGCATGGAACAGAGCCATCAGGATCAATGTTTGCTGTGGGCATAAGGGTTATTGTATAATAATGTACATATTTTCATGTTCCTCCTTTGAAGAATGTCCTTTCTGCCAAGGTTAATGACTCCATTATAATCAGAGAGAGCACAAGTTGGGAGGTGAGGGCATGTTTAATGTCTCAGCAAAATGGTAGAATGCTGTGACCTTCAAGATAGCCCTTGAGGCTGTGAGAAAGAATGCTGAAAACATGAGTTCAAAAATATATAATTTCTCAACTATGCAAAATATAAGGATACAATATGAATTGTATAAAACACTTCACAAATCTACAGGAACAGTGGCAGCTTCACTATGAGCCAGCTTGTCAGAAATATACAAAGGAAGGAGATAGAGATTTAGGGAGTTGTAAACACTGGGCAAGATTCCATTCAGCTAAGATTTTTTTTCTTTATGCTTACAAAGGCAGACAGATTTCTGAGGTCAAAGTCAGCCTGAGCAAGAGGGAGTTCAGTCCCAGGCATGGTAGGAATGTTAATTTCACAGCAGGGCTCCACCCAGTTATCTTATTGTCTATGCTTGTGCTTGCTGCCTCTTTCTAAGAATCAAGGGGCTGAGGTTATAGGATGCTGATTCTTTTCATGGAATAATCAAAAGGGAACCTGGGATAATGAATGAATTGATGTATAAATAAAAGACTGTGTTTTGAAAACAGCAAGAGAAAGCTTTCTGGAACAGAACACAGAGCAAAAGCATTCTGAAAACCTGTCTGGAGCAGAATATAGGCTGTCAGTTTGGAGCTATGAATTGACTTCAAGGCATTTGTTTCAGACACCCTTTCTCTTAGGAACTCCTCTTCAAGCTGAGGCTGGTCCTTAGCAAGACAATTTAGCTAAAATATCTTCATGGGATATTTAAATATCTATGGTAGCTGTAAAAGTTTTTTAAGTTAAAAAGAGGGCTAAATAGGTATACAGCTAAATATAGATAAATAGACTTTCTAAAAGAATTAGCAAAATGATTTGATTATTTACCATGTAGAAGAATCAAAATAGTTTATTTCAGTGCTAAAATCTTTTAGCAGTGTTGGTCATTTATCAAAAAAATATGTTAAAATTTTGGTACCATATGATACCTGCAAGCTTTCTAAAATATGAATATATTTGTCTTGAACTTATGTTAGTACATAAAATATACATTAAAATAGTACAATAACTTCAGCATCATGGATATAATGTATATATATAACGAAACCAAGTATACTATTCAATATTCAGCTTATGGAGGTTTCCAGTTGGCTGCAAAAAGGGAGATTGCAAATGTATATTTGTTTCTAGACAATATGATCATCTGCTAGAATTTCTTTGAACAGGTTGTCTACTGTTCTATTCTTTTTTTAGATCACTTCCCCATGCCCAAATGTATTTGCTTACTGTTATAAAACTTGAATGGCTTCAGTGCACCTCACTAAACAAAACACTCTAATAGGCTTTATGTAGCAGAGTAATTGTCAACTGTAGTTGACTCTTTGAATAGGCATAATTTGGGACCATAATTTTAAATATGAGCCACTGTCTTTGCTTTTGCTGAAAGAGGCAGAAACTGTACTTTAAATTAATTGTGGAGTTGATATAATATGTATTGATTAATATCATTGTTGCTAAGAAGACAAACAGCTTATCTTTTCCAAGCTGATATTTGGCAAAATACGTGGAGTTTGAAGTCAGAAGCCTTAAGAAGAGGGGTAGGGAAAGGGGGCAAGATCTGGTATTGGAAGGGACAACAGAGGGTCAGGAAATTAAATAAAAACATATAGCAGTGGGGGAAATGTGAAACTGGGGGTAGGCACAAGAAAGTCCCAGACTCCAGGGAATCAAGAGTCTCCCAGGACCCAACAGCAATGACTTTAGCTGAAATACCAAAGAAAGGGAAGATGCAACCCATAGAGACCACCTCCAGTAGATATTCATGTCTTAACCCAGAAATGTTCCTGTCCAAAGGAAAGACAGGGACAAAAATTGAACAGAGACTGAAGGAAAGGCCATCCAGAGACTGCCCCACCTGGGGATCCATCACATATACAGACAAAATATCAACCAAGGAATATACATGGAGAGAGCCATGGCTCCAGCTACATATGTAGCAGAGGATGACCTTATATGACATCAATGAGAGAAGCGGTCCTTGGTCCTGTGGATGCTTGATTGCCCAGCAGATGGCGGATGCTAGAGCAGTGAGGTGGGAGTGGGTGAGTGGGCTGAGGAGTACCCTCATAGAGGCAAAGGGGAGAGGGGAGAAGAGAGATGGGATGGAGTTTGTGGAGGAATAACCTGGAAGGGGGATATCATTTGAAATGTAAACAAATAAAGTGATTAATAAAAAAGAAAAAGAAAGAAAGAAAAGAATCAAAACTGACTGTATTGCTTATTGTATAGAGAAGGGGAATTCATGTCACTAAAAATCAACTGCTTTAAATATGAAATGAACACAGAATGTTAAAAAGTAATTGTAATATAACACGCTATAATATGTATTCACTTATGACTGCATAAAGTTAAGATAAGATCAAGATATAGTAAAGCAGTTGAGTATATTCTACCGATGGCCAGCTTCATACTGTTTTGGCATACCCTGAAATTATTCATCTGAAATCTGAAATTATTCCTGTGTTTGGTTCTTTCTCAAGCACCTGATGGTCCTTGATTCTTTGCATTAGAGTTTTCTGTGGAAAACAGAAGCTTTGTTAAGTGCATACAGATGCAAATAGTAGTTGCAGAAAGTTAATGCCCAACAGGACAACCCTCAAACAATAAGGACCTAGATTTGCTGGATAAATACATCACCCTTTTTATCCCTCTGAATGAAGATTCAGGAGCATATTTAATATAGTATCCCCAAGAGGTCTTGTACTTTACAATTTTATGTTTCAACTCCAGTGAACTAATGCGAGCACAGAGATAGCTGATAGCATATGTGTATTTTGAAGGTGTTTCTCAAAATTAACATTAGAATCAGTAGACTGGGGAAAGAATGTGGCTCTTACCAATTTGAGTATGCATAATTTAATTCTTGATTGCATAAGTAGGAATAACTGTAGATGAAGAGCCAATTTATATTGTCTTCTTCAATTGAGATAACTATCTCCTATCATCTCTGTGACCCATCAGCATTGGGATTCATGATTCATTGAGCTTTGGACCAGAGGGCTGAAAGATACACCACCACCTTTCTTGGCTTACTAGATTGTTGGCAGTGGGATTTCTCAGCCTCCATAATCTCAAAAATTACTTTTCATGGCATGGCATGACATGTCTCTAGACATACTGGAGGATATATGCTTGGATTGATAAACAAACCAATGAATTAGCATGCTCTACAACTCAGAAAGGGGCTCAGAAATGAAGCTGGAAACTAAAGCTTCATAAGCTGAGGACTATATAAGAGCTATATGTTATATTGGTGAAGATATACATCTAACACACAGGCATATAGCCCTTAAAATTTCTATCTGTATATGTTAGGAAACATATGGCCAATACTTCTGTTTCTTTTTACCCTCTTATTATTATTAATCATTCCGTTCATTTACATCTCAAATGATATCTCACTTCCTGGTTATCCTCCATTCCACGATATCCCACTTCCCGGTTTCCCCTCCGCCACCACCCCATTCCACATCTGCACTCCCCCCTCCCTTTTGTCTGTATAAGAGTGCTCCCCCATCCACCCACACTCTCCTGCTCCACCGTTCCAGCATCCCCCTACTCTGGAGCATCAAACCTCCCCAGGACCAAGGGCTTCCCCTTCCATTGTTGTCCCGCAAGGCCCTCTTCAGCTACATATGTATCTGGAGCCATAAATTCCTCTAGGTACACTCCTTGGTTGGATGTCTAGTCTCTAGGAGAACTGGCTAGCCAGGCCAGCCTATGTTGTTCTTCCAATGGGGTTACAATCCCCCTCTGTTCCTTCTTTATGCCAGCTCCCCCATCAGGTTCCCTAAGTTCAGCCTGATGACTGGCTCCAAGCATCTGCCTCTGCATTGGTCAGTTGCTGACCAGACATCCCCAGAAATTGTCTCACTTGTTTCCTGTGTGCAAGTGCCTCCCAACCACAGCAACAATGTTGGGTTTGGTGTCTGCAGACATGATGTATACCCAGGTAGGGCCATTCCATGGTCGGCCCTTCCTTCAGTCTCTGTTCTTTATTTTTGTCTCTGTTCTTCCTTTGGACAGAAACATTTCTGGGTTAAAAAAAGCTTTGAGATGGAGAGGTGGCCCCATCCCTCCACCAGGGCCCGTTCCTATATAATGGAGGTGGTATCCACAGGTTCTATATCCCCCTTCTCTGTGCATTATACCTAAACTCAATACCGTTGGGTTCTGGGGCTTCATATTTGTCGGGTGTATGAGACCATACAGTGACTATCCCTAGTTCCTCATCCCCCCTAATGATTTTTATTAGATTCTCTGATACTGCCACCATTATTTCCTCCTCCTTCTTTATCCCTCCCTTGTCTCCCTCTCCTTCCAATCTCCCACAATCATCCTGTTCCCTCTTCAATGCAGGACTGAAGCATCCACCCCTGGTATTCCTTCCATCTATGCTCCATATGGTCTGTAGGTTGTATAATAGGCATTGTGAGCTTTTGGGTTAGTACATACCATGTGTGTTCTTTTGTGTCTGGGTTACCTCACTCAGGTTATTTTCTACCTCCATCCATTTGCCTGTGAATTTCATGAAGTCATTGTTTTTAATAGCTGAGTAGTATTCCATTATGTAAATGTACCACATTTTCTGTATCCATTCCTCTGTTGAAGGACATCTGGGTTCTTTCTAGCTTCTGGCTATTATAAATAAGGCTGCTATGAACATAGAGGAGCATGTGTGCTTACTATATGATGGAGCATCTTTTGGGTATATGCGCAGGAGCAGTATTGCTGGGTCTACAGTTAGAACTATATCCAATTTTCTCAGAACCACCAGACTGATGTCCAAAGTGGTTTTTACTAGCTTGCAATCCCACCAACAATGGAAGAATGTTCCTCTTTCTCCCCATCCTTGCCAGCTTCTGCTGCCACCTGAATTTTTTATTTTAGCCGTTCTGACAGGTATAAAGTAGAATCTCGTGGTCATTTTGAACTGCATAAATATTCTAATTTTGTATTTGATTTAACAATGACTAATTTATTCAATTCCTCTATATTCAATGAATATGATAGGTTTTTTTCTACATATCTGATACAGTTCCAAGCCACAGATATCCATTGAAAAGGTGGCATCTGAGGATCACATTATTGTATTCTCATTGAGTTTTGCAGTAGAGATACTATGAGATAGACAGTAATCTATTAATTAGATAAACTTACTTTTAATTCATAATTATGATGCATGTCATGAAAGTATGTAATTATGGTCATATTTCTCAAGACAAAAGTATATACAAACCAACAATATATAAATAACATTATTGATGCATCCTTAGTCTTCTTAAAGTGGTTAACAAAGCTTATAGCTACATAGTTTTATTTACCACTTTTTCCTCACAGTGGAATATAAAATGATATATTTCTATTTTGTTACTATCAACAGCACAATGACTTTCAGTGCTATTAACTGGCTTTACAGAACCGTTACTGCTGCCTGTATTGGCAGAATGAATTATTTGCAGGGTTAATCTTCTCCCAAATAATTTATCCCTTCTGCAATTTACAGCAATAAGTTTCTTGAGCATGTATTTACCACTAAACCCTCCCCCTTTGACTTTCATAAAAGCAGTGGGAGATATTTGTTACCTTGTTCTGTCATCCTATGTAGTGTTAAATACAATAGCAATGATTTAATGTGATAAAACATAGGAGGGGAAGGCTGCTGAGACTTGAATATAATCAATTTGCTCCAATTTCAGTTTAGATGAAAATTTATTGCTAAATCGTCATTTTAGAGTTGCTTTCGTTATTTCATATTGATCACAAAATAATTAAGAAGTGGAACACTATTGATTTACAAATGAAAAAAAGTCCTTATAATGAGAATAAGAACCAGACTGCAAAAATTTTCAGTTATAGAACTAGATTTTAATGGTCTCAATTAGCTCCTCCATAATTCTTGAGCTTAAGTTGGAAATTCTTACAAGTTAAAAAGACCATTCTGTTAAGTGAGGGGCTGATATGATTGATAATTTTTAAAGTATTCAATATAACTATATTTGGCTATCAATATCTAGAGTTAAGATCTGCAATCACTTTCTCAACATTCAATCTTAAAACTATTGCTTGGAAGGTGTATGTTTGGAGGGAAAATGCGATGACTCCTGGTAGTCCTTATTTTCTGGATTATTTTCTGTTCCTACTTGTGTCTGGACTTACTTGAGCTACAGCTGTTCATAGAGACCTCCCTGATGCATTGGAGCCATTTCAAATTATTTCAAGATAAAGAGCAAAGGAGTTATGCACTAGAATGTGACTCAGTGCTTCACATACTCAAGGCCATAGGTTCAATTCCTGGCACCACAAAAGAAGAGAAATGTACCTTGGGGTATCATGTTGTTTCAGGTTAAAAAAGTGAAAGTACATATTCTACTTAGTAAAACAGTAAACCTACTTTAAGTGAAAATATTTCTAGAACTTTCCTTGCCATTTTTTTTAACTCAAAGAAGCAGCATTTCCAGGACCACTTTGAGACCCTCTACTTTGCCTCCATAAAGAAAATGTTTGTTTAGCTTTCCAAACATCTGCCTGGCTACTTCTCATAGAAAATCTCTTTTCTTCAATTACTAAAATATGAAAACACTCATATGTTGTTGCACTTTATTTTTGTTTTTGCCACATATGAATATTGGGTGTCAGCCTTGGGAACCAACATGAGAAGATTTCTTTCTTCCCCATTTTACCTGCAATATCATAAGGTGTCATTTATAAGTTTCTCAGAGCTAGTCCAATGCATAAGTTCTTATTCTTGACTGGGTCTTTATTTTGCAATAAATTTCATAGCTATTCTAGTAAGCAAAATAAGGTAATATATAAAAATGGTCTCTCATTGTTTTTTATAATTCAGTTCTTATTGTTTTATATGATAATTTAATGCATATTAAATTCCATGAATTTATTTTACAGAGCAGGTATTGGTTTAAAAATAATATTTTGTTTGCCACATGCTCTTGTATTTCAATATCAGTGGTAAGTGCAGCAAGTAGAAATGTAGTCTAAATATAAAGTTTTAAGTGTATAGACACCATGCCTTCATGTATGCTGAGTACCACTTGTATGACTGGTTCTACAGAAACTAGAAGAAGACATCAGATCCCCAAGAACAGGAGTTATGAATGGTTGTATGTTTCCATGTAGGTGCCGAAAACAGAGCCCAGAATCCTCTGAAAGAACAGCAAGTGATCTTAACTACTGAGGTTTCCCTAGCTTCATGTCTAATTTAAAATTCATTTAAAATTCTTACTTTTCTACAGATCTGTCATGTCTGTAAAGTGACAATTGATATGTATCTTCAGTTTTCTGTATAGAGATGGGTGACTATACATAAGTATCATATAGGTCAGAAGGATACAACTTGTATTTCAATTACATAATCTTATTTTACTTAATTCAAATTTTGTTACATTTATTTGTGTATGTGAGTGTATGTGTGTGTGTGTGTGTGTGTGTGTATGTGTGTGAAAGAGAGAGAGAGAAAGAGAGATACAGAAGGAGTGTCTGATCATGTGTGTATTAGTGTATATGTGTACATGTTCCAGGGGAGGCCAAAGTACAACTTGTAGGAGTCCATTCTCTCATTCCACTCTGCGGTTTCCAGGAATCAAATTCTAGTTGTTAGGTTGATGGCAAGTGCCTTTGATCTATGAGCCATTTTTGCTGTGCTTAAATTTTATTTAATTTGTATTGAAGATTTTAATTAAAAATTTAGCTCCTACCTGAGAGAAACAATATTTACATCAACTACTGGGGCTCCCTGTTGTCTGTCATGTGTTTACTATTTCAGTATATATAATGAACACATTTGTGTCCTTCTGCAATATTTGAAATCATTGTATAATAATAAATTCACAAAATAGGGTGGTTTCAATGACAAAGATATGTCATATACCCTCATTTTTCTTTATAGCTCCAGTCAAACAGATACAGGTTATTTTATTCAATTCTTAACAATTACTATGTCTCAGATCAAACAGTACATACATACATGCATGTGTACATATATGCATATACACATATATCACATAGTAAACATATATATGTATGTGAGTGTGTATGTGTGTGTGTATGTGTGTATGTGTGTGTGTATTTATGTTACTAAACAACTGTGAAGGATTAAAGAATCAAAGAGTTTCAAAGAGGCCTGAAGGATTAATGCTAGGAAACAGATAGGGAAGGAAGGGTTTATGTACTTTTTTTTTTTTTGTCAAGTTTACATGAACTAGAGTCATTTGAGAAGAAGAATCACTAGATGAGAAAATGTTTCCATCAGATTGGCCTGTAGGCAAGCTTATGGGGTCATTTTCTTGATTTATGATTTATGTGTTGTGGAGGGTCCAGCTCACTGAGGGTGGTACTGGGTTGTACAAGAAAGCAAGTTGAGCAAGCCATGGGGAACAAAGCAGTAAGTGCAGTCTTCCAGGGCTTTTGCTGCAGTTCCTGCCTCCAGATTCCTGCCCTTGTTTCCCTCCGTGATGAATTGAAAACTGTAAGATGAAACAGACCTTTTCCTTTCTAAGTTGCTTTTGGTCATGGTGTTGCATTGGTCAGTGATAGAAACTTTAATTAAGATAGAACTTGGTATCAGTATGTAGGGCTTTGCTGTGATGAGCCTGACCATGGGTGTCAGCAAAGACTGTAGAAAGACTTGACAACTTGGTCTAGAAAAGCCATTGTGTATTCAGAGATTTGAGCTGTTGTGAGTATTTATGAATAATTCTAAGGGAAGTGCAGAGTTTTAGAGGTAAGCAAAGACTTTACTCCATATATTGTAATATTTTGAATTACGTATATGAAGTTCTACTCAACTATCACTGAAGAGTCAGCTGTAATTAACAAGAGATCAGAACGACTAAAATGGAACTTTGCTTAATGGGACAATTGATACTAGTCCACTGGGATTTAAGAATCAGCTTATGGACCTCCATGGCTGATGTTGGTCTAACTCAAGAGGCATCACTTTCTCTTTCCCTCTTCTCCATACTCCTCCTCCCAGCAGCCTCTGAGTTCTACAGATTGCCAGCTCTGCTGTTTTCTCTTAGTTCTAATGAAATTGTCCTCGAGCTTCCTGCTGTGTCCTTTGTTAAAATCATTTTTTAGTAAGACTAAGTAGACAGAGGAGGAACCCCAATTTCCCCAGCAACATACAATATGAGGCTCCCTAATTTTTCTGGTAACAATTGTTATAGAGCCAGTCTGTTCATCAGGTCTCCTGAAAAGTTGCAAATCTTTCCAGGAAACAAGCCCCTCCTCTGTTTTATCCCTAGGGTCTCAGTCTTTTCCTCTGCTTCACAGCATGAAATTCCTAGAGAAATTCTAATTTTGTAGGGAGAAGTCTGTTGTTTCTGTAGATTGATGGCCCATGAAAAGTTGAGATGTATGGCTTTGGAATATCTTCATTATTAACCGTGATAATTTCAAAAGGACCCAACTTGACTATAAACTCAAAAACTGAATTCTCCCTTACCTTAATCCTGCCTTTCTTTGAATTTTAACTGAGTGGAATATCTGTCTGATGAGCCACCTAAGGGACAAAAGAGGTAATTTCAGACACTTGTATAGAGCCCTGTAAACTGTTTTGGAAACTCTTGGGAACCAGCTTCTAATTTCACTCAGCCATATATACCTTATCCCTGATCAAAAGAGGGAAATTATTTTCCTTGAAGTCTTAGTCTTTGTTCATATAGGTGGAAAATATTTGCTTATATTATCTTACTCCATTTTTTTTTTGTTCTTGGTGTCCTTGGCACAGGCCTCATTTTCTCCCTAAAATTAGAACATTTCTTTGCTCTCAGCTATAGTCATATGCCTCATATAAATCCATTCACATTGTTCAGTTAATATTTGTTTAAAATCTCAGTAATAATATTGACTACAACTTTAAGTGACCATCATTTTCAAAATTATACAGACATTGCACATAAGTGATATTCTGTTTAAGAAAGTAGCTGAGAGGAATCATTAACAAAGGCAGGAGATAATTTAATGGAATTTTGGGATTAAGGAGTATGTTGGTAAGTGAGACTAGAATTTAAGAGATAAGCTATTAGCAAAACCTACTAAAGAGACATCATGTAAAGAGCAGGGAAGAGAGTAAGAGTCTGAACACCAGGAAGTCTCCTGTAAACAGTCTTTCTAGAATTGGCTGCATAGATAAGACTGGAATAGTGGAACAGTGGTAATATCAGTAAACATGCTTATGTGAAATGCAAATACTTCTGGTGGTCCCTCCACTAGATAAACGACTATAGGTAACTAATGACTATTGAGAGAGCTAAAATTAGACTTTCCCTTATTGACCAATACAAGATCATTTAAACTTATGTGTTCAACCTGCTATGTTGCTGTGTATTCAGCCTGTTTAAGATCAACCTGCCTTAAGAAAACACTGTAATCAACCTTACTATGCCTTGAACTTCTCATGCAGTCAGCTTTTTTAACCTAAGCTAAATGCATAGCTTTAATCTTAAACTATGTACATTTCCATGTATGTATGTATGCATGTATGTATGTTGCAGTGATTACTTGCTGATAGCAGCCAACAGGTTGAAAGCAATGTTAAACAAACCAGAGAAATCCCATAAATGATGGAAGCCACATGTGGATATAAGTTAATAACCTGAGTATGTTTTTTAGTGCCACTCTGCGTCAGTTGTGGTCAGCAAAGTAACTTCTCTTATAAACTCTGATACAGATTTCTAGAAAAAAATATTTGCCATTCCTTTGTCATACCTTGTTTATTATACTGTTCAGAAAATATAGAGAAAAGTCCTTTCTTAGGGACAAACAGGCAATACTGACTGGCGATAGGGGCAAAAGCTCTGACACACATAAAGGAGACAACAAACAGGGCTCAGATCACAAATTACAGACAGACAGAAGACACAGGGAGAGAAGTGAGGGATACACATTTGGGCTTTCACTTGGGCTCTTATCCTAAGTGGAAGTCTCTCTTTTCATTACTTAATACAATATCAATACAGCATGCCATAGGAAGATATGTTGCCTATGATTAGCTTGTCAGCAACAGTAATATACACTGAACATTCAGTCAGAGACAAGTGCTCTTGAATTCCAAAGAAGAATAGCCCACTCTTTTTTGGTATGTGTGCCTAACCAAACTGGTCTCAGAATAAATAGAAGAGGAGAGAAAGGGGCATTTAGAGAAGAATGTCATTGGTTAGTGTGTGATACTTAAAAAGAATGAGTGAAGGGAGAGAAGAATGTAGGGAAGTCACCCTAAGAAGATGCTGCTGGTGACCTACCCATGTCTATTGTTAAAATGCTAGCACTCACAATTATGTACCCAAGGATTTTCTTGATCTTCAGATACTAATTTGCCTCGTTCTGTCCCAGTGTTCTGGGGTCCTTCTGATGCTTACCACATGCCAGACACTAGGCCTCTATGTGGTAGACAGGAGTTAGGGCATAATCATTTCAGTTCCATTTTATTCCAGGTGAGCTGTCATTTCTACATCATCTCTTGACATTTACTCCTGGCCTTATGTTCTACTTTTATGAAAGTCCCGGGTAAAATAAAAGCATAATAAGACAGACAACCAACCTAACAGGCAAAACTTTCAGAAAAGCAGAGAAAAATGTTTCCTAAAGAAACATACTTAACCTAAGAAAATCAACAGAAAACCTTTTAGCATTAAAGAGTTTTATAAAATGTCAGGATAAAGATAAGTACACAAAAATAAATCACTTGCATACATGCCAGAAAATACTGCTGAAGAAAAAGAACTTAAGTAGAATGCATTTCTTATCAAAGTTATTAAAAGTTTTAATGCAATTCCAATTTCAGTAGTTAAAGGTACAGATTGACATAATTATTTTAAAGTTTAGTTGAAAAAGTAACAGAGATAATTGAACAAAATGCAAGAAAGTTCTAAATGTCTGAAAAATTTCTTCAAGGGTACAGTAATCAAAATAAAAGGAAAGCAATAGAAACATCAGTGGGCTTAGTCTGGAAAGCTGACAAGTAGACCCACAGGGCAAACTGATTTTCATTTGAATGTTTTACTGAATTACTCTAGATTCACATGTAGATTTTGTTGTTGACAGGCTTTGATTGTGTATTCCTGGCTGTTCCGGAACTCACTCTATAGATATGTAGATTGGGCTGGCCTCGAGGTAATGACACTCTTGCTACAGCTTCCCAAGTAATGAGATTATAGATGTCTGCCACCCAGCCCAGCTTCACCTGAAGTTTTAAGCAATAATATATCAATTCCTTTTGGGCTTTATTAGTTTGTCTCAGTTATAATCTTCTCAAACACTGTAGGAAAATATCACAGCCAAAATATTTATATTAGTATAATTTGGAGATATTAATCACATTTGCCCAGCTTTAATTATACGTATGTGTGTGTTCAGTTTACATAATTTAATACCTGGTATGTTTATATGTCCTTAGCCACATTAAGATACAGATAAATTCCATCACAAAAACATTTCCTGTTTGTGGCCATTTTAATCATGGGTATATCTGTTCAGATGCTGTTCGCCTTCTGTTGTAAACATGGAAGCCAATAACCTGTCACTATTTCAGTATCTTTGTCATTCTAAGAATAGTTACGATCTTAGTCATTTTCAGAATATCCATTTGGGTTAATTTTCATAGAGCAGCTAAAATTTATGTCAAGATTCTTGAATATGTTGTTTTTCACCATTAAACAGAGATATTGCAACTGCAATAGATAAGAAAATAAATAAAAGGGATGTATATTAGAAACGAAGAATATTTGACTATATTTACAGTCTACATAACTGTCGATGAGGAGAGCCCAGGGAAGCTACCAAAAAATGTCAAACAAAACATTAGTTGATATGTTCACTAAGAATGTAAGGCATGGAAGAGGCTTTCAGAAAAACTTCAATTTGTTTTAATATACTCATAGTGAACACAAGGTGTGCTGCTTACATTTTTGTTAACTTATCCGAGGCCAGGGTTTTATGGAAAGAGGGAACTTCAACTGAGAAATGTCTTAATATGTCTGGCCTATGTGTAAGCCTGTGGGGCATTTTATTAATTAGTGATTGTTGTAGGAGGACCTAGCTCACTATGGGCAGTGCCACACCTGGGCAGGTGGTCCTAAGTCGAGTCTTATATAAAGCAGGTAGAGAAAATTGGGAGGAGGAAGCCAGTAAAGTAAGCAGCACTCTTCTGTGGTTTCTGCTCCTATATTTCTACCTTGCAGATGTTGTTATTGACAGGGTTTCACTGTATAGTCCATGCTATCCTAGAACTCCCTCCATATGTGTGAATTTCCTTCAGGTTTCTACCTTGAGTCATTGCCTTGACATCCCTTTTTTCTTCCCAAGTTGTTTTTGGCCTTGATATTTTGTCACAGCTATAGAGAAACAAACTAAAAACAAAGAAACTGGAATATAAATATGCAATACACTATTCATTGTTACCTAAATAAAATGAAATCTTAACAAATACAGGAATAATATTCTGAAAAGGTATAAATGCTGATAAAATAAATCAAATATAACCTAAATAATCATGCTCTTTCTTTGACAGACAACACAGTAAAGGTGTCAGTTCTCCATTAATTTGCTTACAGGCTTATTTCAAGTGCTACAAAACTCCCTGACAAATTTGTTGTAGATATAGACAAGCTTATTCTAGAATATGGAAAGTACATGTATTTGAAAAGCAAAAAAATAATATTGACAAATAATAGGCCTGATATATAACTAGTGTAGTCAATATAGTGCACTGTATGTTGAAAGATAGGGTAAATTATATATATACATATAACCAAACAAACAATACAGAGTATGCCATCAAAATAGTTTGGTTTTTGGCAAATGCTTAAATCAGTAGAGGAAGTACATATAAGCTTTTCAAAATCTTGACATCATAATTGCATCTTATGTTATGACTTAGCTTTCTTTGGGTTTATCTTTTTTGAGGTTCATTTAGTGTGTACCTTTTCCCAAATTCAGGATGTATTCAGCCTGGTATGTTTGTTTGTTTATCTATTTATTTATTCATTTATTTATTTGTGGGAGTTTTGCCTGCATGAACGCCTGTGCACCATATGCATGCAGTATACAAGAAGGCCAGAAGAGAATGACAGATCTTTAGATCCTTTGATATTAAGCCACAGGTTTGAGGGCAAAAACCTCTCAAACCAATAAAGTCTGTTTGCACAGTTTCGAGGTCAAACTGAGTTTATTATTTCATTTTCCTCCACTGATTTATTTCTTACAATACCTATCAAGCCTTCTATTCATTCTGGGGTGCTTTTCCTCTTATTTGGAAATCAGGGAATTCTGTTTCTGACTCTCATTCTTCTGTTTAGTGTAGAGGTGCAAGATCACCTGCCATAGTCTTATGTTTTCAGTCCTGGGGTTTAGATTTGTTTTTCATTCCTGTCATTTTTCAGAGTTCTTTTTTAGTTATATCTTACATGGTCTCCAGGGTTTGTTGTTCATGGGGAGTGAAAAGTCTTATCCAAGCTGAAATTTGAAAGTGATTTGTTACAAAATGCCAAATATGACTTTCTTCATACAGAAAGAATTATTTTGATATATAGATGATCATTACAATAAATCAAAACCTTCTTACATTTGGAGATTTGAAAGAGATGTTTCAAGTGGTACTGTTAGGGGAGGTTTATTATGTTCTTCTTGGAATAAATATGTCACTGGTGTGGGCTTTGAGAGTTCAAAGAGTCAGCTATTTAGTATTCTATCTATACTGAAAACTTATGGTTCAAGATGTGAGCTTTCTACTTGGCATACCAGTTACCGTGTCTGCTGCTTCCCCAACATGATGAGAATGATGGACTCTGTTGTCCCTCTGGAGCTGTAAGCTTCCTTGGTTATGGTGTTTTATCATAGCAAAAGAAAAATAACTAATACAATGCGTAACTGACCTTTCATGCGAAAATTAAGCCAAAGTACATGAGTTTACATGGTTAAATAAGGAATTGATTATCTACATAAGAGAATTTATGTCTGTGACAACTCACAAGATCTATAACATCAGTCTAGTTGGAAGGGGAACATGAGTCAAATCCTAATTCAGAGACAGTCTATGAAAGAGCTGACCACAGTTTCATAACACTTTCAAGGTCTTTGAAAATTTCACAGATTGCAGGAGACTAAGGAAACCTGACAACTAAATAAAATATATTATCTTGTTTTCAAGACTTCAACAGAAAAGGGCTCAAGTAGAAAAACCAGCGATACCTCAATAACATCTAGAGTTTGGTTAAAAAAAAAAAGAAGCATAAAGGAATTAAATCCTAAAAGTTTCCCTCATACCTTCACTATGCTCTGCAAATAATTTAACCTCACTGAATTTTAATTCACTGCTATAAACTCTATTATTGGATACTTACCAGTGAAAACTGTATAATTAGTGTTCTTAAATGACTTCATATATCAAAGATATTAACTAAAAATACTATAATTTATATTACTTGGACTAAATGTAACATTACCACTGACTGCATAAAAAATTCCCCTTGTTCATAGGGTGGTATCATATCTCCTTTTCTCATTTTCCCTCTCTCTGGGGAATTTTATCATTTTGTTCTTATATCCTTCTTGTTTTCTCTATTTCCTGTTGTGTTTGCTCCCTTGGACATTCTTCTCTGCCTTATAACCTCATTTTATTTATTAGATGAGTGACTTCCTCTAGAATTATATAAATAGAGTAATCCCCAAAGATTCTTTTTAGCCTCTCATTTGTTGCTCTGAACCCAGCATCACATTATCCAGCACTGCTGAGCACGGTGGATATTACTAACTGCAGAGACAACAAAGGAAATCTGAGAAAACATACAGTCATATTTCTTTGTATTCCGAGCACTCACAAAAGATACAAATGGATTTTGATAAATAAAAAAATAAATTTGTCATGGGTTTAAACTTACTAGTCACTTCATAGGGGTAAATATATATGGCTGTAGAGGTATCATTTTCTTATTTTTATATAATAAATAGTGATTTTCTTTGTTCTAAATTTTCTTCCGTAAAATAAATGGCTGATATTGACAATGGCATCTGTTTCTCATCTATGCTATCTAGAGCGACCATATTTACTAGGCATTTTTTTGATGAAAGCTTATCATATATATATATTTGATTCAATGCCAAGCTAAAAATATGTAATTACAAGGAGTGTAAATCTTAATCATCTGATGAACCACTTCATAACTGCCAAGTATTGCCAAAGAGTTCCAGGAAACAAAGTTTATGATCCTATTTACAAGTAAAAACCACATATATTAGTGCACGGTACACAAAAGGCTTTTTATAATAATAGTTCAAATTAGAACTGAGTCATTAAAAGCTCTCAGGAATGAAGTCTTACAGAACAAAAGTGGCAAGGGGCATTGTATTCAAGACTGTGTTCACAATGCTAATATACTCATTAAATAATGGTATATTTTATGCATAAGAGAAAACAAAACTAGTAACTAGAAAAACTTTTAATATCATTGATTTTACTTTTCAGCCTTTTCTCAGCACTGCAGATTAAAGCCCCCCTATGCATGTTAGACAAGTATTCTACCACTGAGGTTTGTCCAATCTTTACTTTTAAGTTGTCAGTAGAGAATTAGGTGGAAAGATACTAAATGAAATGTAGTATCGAAGCAAAACAATGGTGATTTAAAATTAGAACAATTTTAATACTGAATAATCGAATTGATAAAATTAGCAATGGGACACAATGTTCCATCATTCTCAAGATAAAAACAATTGCTTCATTTGTATAATTTCATCAAAACCAACATTATTGGTTTTGAGGAAAATAATCTTGATAGTAAGTTAATATTTTTAGTATATATTTTGTGACTAAGTTTATCTGTAGCATACAATACATTATTTATTTACTTTCAAAGCATCACCAATACTGAATAAAATGAAAGATGTAACAAGCAGTATAAAATATCTTAGAATTCTGGGAAGATTAAGAAATTCAAAGGAGAGATAAACCCAATAGTTGCATTAGCAAGTCAGAGAGAGACAGTATTCCAAAATAACAAAGGATGGAGTTCAACAGAGTAAGAACTAAGAGATCAGTAGCAAGAAAGTAATCCATCATCATTATATACAGAAGAAGAGAGTAATGAAAGCACAGAGTCAGGAAAGAAAGATGTCACAAAAATAAAGCCATGAAGTAAAGATGTGATTCAAAATAATGACAAAACTCATGGAGACAAAGGTAGTTTGAAATCAAATAAAGCCTGTAGTAGTCTTCCCTAGAGAAGAGTCATCCAATTATCCAATATCAGGCAGCCATCCCTGATATTATGTGTGTATGTGTGTGTGTGTGTGTGTGTGTGTGTGTGTGTGTGTGTGTAACATTATATGGTCTGAATATATAGTATTTATATATTAGTTACATGTAAGTGTATATGTACGTATATGTTTGTATATATGTTTATGTATATGGTTATGTCAATAATTAAAGAAAAAGAGGTGTAATAATTTGAAGAAGGGGGATGGGTAGGGCTGGAAGAAGAAAAGGGATGGGGAAGTGATGTAACTACATTTTGTTTCAGTTAAATTCAAATAAAGAATAACTTCAAGTTTAAGCATGAATATGATTTCTTGGTAAATATCAGTTTTATTTGATTTTTTTGTTTTTTCCTTTTCCATAGAGAAAACATATCTTCCTGGAGTCAAAGTCAAGACTTCAGTACTAAAATGCTAGGGATTTCATCATAAATCTGATTTCTTCCTATTGATATTCATAGTTTTCCTATGATGTTAGTCACTTCCTCTATAAACAAAGCAGTTTAACTGGGAATGTGTGTTTCAAATGCTGTTTCCGTCACTCTCTTACTACTGGAACTTGTAAAATCTGAAATCTAAAAAGCAGACAAGAAATAATAATACAAGGCAATGAGGAAGACTGTAGAGAGGGCAAAAGGACACATGGGGTGTAAAAGAAGGAAAGACTCAGGGGCAGGCATATAGAGGAGGAACTAATGTAGCAACAGGCAGAAGATATGGGGCTACAAAGGTGAAAAACACACAAAAGCACTTTGTTCAAATATGTCCTAATGATATCTAACACATTCTATTCTTATTTTAAAAATATAAATGATTTCTAAAAACTTATGATAGACCATTACTTCTCCACACTTCCCCCACTCCCTCTAATAGAAAAACCCAGCTTCTTTGTGGTGTTTAGTTTCTCTTGGTATAGTAAAAATAAACTTATTGTTGATTAAAAGGCTCCTGATCTTACTTAGCTGATGGGGAAAGAAAATGTGAAAGCAGAGACTGGGAGAGTCCCTCATATCTCTCATTTTCTTAGTAGATCTGAAAAGCATTTTAGAAGCCACCAAGACAGATGATCCTTACTGAACTCCTGAAATCCACACGTTTATAGTACTTACTGGAGATACTTATATCAGTTCTTATTAATATATTAACATTTATGATTACTTTCTAAAAAAGATATGGAATATCCATGTCAGTGTTAGCTTTGTGTCATGAGTATGGTAAGCAAGACAATTAAGGTAGAGTGTGTTCTGTTTTAGAAAATAAAATCATTTTGGCATCTTTTGAAAATTTCCTATATTTCTTGGCATTCTCGATTTTGTGCTAAACTCAGTCTGAGGCATTGGGTGAAAGAGCTCTATTTTCTCTTAAAGGAGACTGACCCATGATTGTGTTCTCCCTAGCTTTCTCCTGATAAATGGTCTTCCTCTGCTATTTCCTAAGTTATTTCTGTTCCTGGATTTTGATCTTGAATAAGCAGACAGGTAATTGAGATGAAGAACAGACTCAAATCTTTAGGATGCTTTACAGAAGTCAATGGTGGAAAGCTGGAACTGGGCAAAACTGATTACATTTATAAGATGGTATTTTTAGTATAGTCTTAAGTGAATACAAATGTCTAATTTACTTTTTGCAAAAAGCTAAAATGTGTGTGTATGTGTATTTTTTTTGTGTGTGTTGTGTGTAAACTTCTTTTTCTCCTGGTAAAATGCCTTTAAATTCTGTACAATTGTCTGCCATTTTAGTCTAAGTTTGCCATTTGTAGAATTTTAGGGATTAAATTTTGCACATGATTTTACTCTTTAAACATGTACTGTAAAGAACATGGTGACAAAAACATGATAATAAAACAATATTGAAGCACAAGAATAAAACATATTTTTATTTATTACATTCAAATTGTATATAAACTACTCAGAGTAGGGAAATAGCAGAAAAAAATCTCTAGTCAACAGTGAAGGTAAAGAATGAGAGTTCTAGAAATAAGGAAAGTTTAAACTTCAGATACAGCTATGTATTTCCAAAATAATTGATTTTATGTGTATTTTAATCATTTAAAAAGATTTTTTGGGTAGTGTGTATGTTATTTTTTTTTTACATTTTTATTGTTTGTTTTATTTATTTACATTTTAAATGTTATCCCTCTTCCCAGTTAATCCTCTATTCTACCATTCCTCTTGATTCTATGAGGGTGCTCCCCCACCCACCCACCAACTCCTGCCTCAGCATCCTAGCATTCCCCTACACTGAGTACAATCTCAACAGAACCAATGGGCTCACCTCCCAATAATGCCAGATAAGGTAATCTTCTGCTACATATGCAACTGGAGCCATGGGTTCCTCCATGTGTACACTTTGGTTGGTGGTTTAGTCTCTGAGAGCTCTGGGGATCTATTTGGTTGATGTTGTTGTTCTTCCTGTGGGGTTGCTAACCCCTTCTATTCTCATCAATCAAACAACTTCTGGGGGGAATCACCATCCCTGACCTCAAGCTGTACCACAGAACAATAGTGATAAAAACCTCATGGTATTGGTACAGAGACAGGCAGGTAGATCAATGGAGTAGAACTGAACACCCAGAAAGAAATCCACACACCTATGGTCACCTAATCTTTGAAAAAGAAACCAAAACCATTCAGTTAAAAAAAAATAGACAGCATTTAAAACAAATAGTGCTGGTTCAACTGGTGGTCAGCATATAGTGGAAGAATGCAAATTGATCTATTCTTATCTCCTTGTACAAAGCTCAAGACCACAATCAAGGACCTCCACATAAAACCAAATATGGTGAATTTTATAGAAGAGAAAGTGGGGAAGAGCATCGAACACATTGGCACAGAGGAAAATTTTCTGAAGAGAACACCAATGGCTTATGCTCTAAGATCAAAAATTGATAAATGGAATCTTATAAAATTGCAAAGCTTCTGTAAGGCAAAGGACACTGTCAAAAGGACAAAATTGCAACCCTCAGATTGGGAAAAGATCTTTACCAATCCTACATCCAATAGAGGGATAATATCCAAAATATACAAAGAACTCAAGAAGTTAGACTACAGAGAACCAAATAACCCTATTAAAAATGGAGTATAGACCTAAACAAAGAATTCTCAACTAAAAAATCTGAGGATCTGAGGGCCCAGCTATACCACTCCTGGGTCTAAATGATGCTCCAACATATAACAAGGACACATGCTCCACTATGTTCCTAGCATTCTTATTTATAATGGTCAGAAGCTGGAAACAACCTAGATGTCCTTTAACAGAGGAATGAATACAGAAATTGTAATACATTTGCACAATGGAGTACTACTCAGCTACTAAAAGCAATGACTTCACGAAATTTGCAGGCAAATGAATAGAACTCAGAAATATCATCCTGAGTGAGGTATCCCAGTCACAAAAGAACACACATGGTATGTACTCACATATTAGTGGATATTATCCCTCCAAAAAGCTTGGAATACCCAAGAGCCAACTCACAGACCATATGAAACCCAAGGAGAGGGAAGATCAAATTGTAGATGCTTCAGTCCTACTCAGAAAGGAGAAGAAAATAACCTAGGAAGGTAGACGGAGGGAGGGATATGGGAGGGAGAGAGGAAGGGGAGGTAAAAGGGGGCACAATCAGGTGTGTGGGGAGATGGGAGAGAAGTATAGAGTGTCAGAAAATTGAAAGAAGGTGTGTAGCAATGGGGGGCAGGGAACTGGGAGTAGGTAGCCCCTGGAAAGTCTCAGATGCCAGGGACCCAACAGGGATGACATTAGTTGAAATACCTAGCAAAAGAGAGACAGAACCTCTAGAGGCCATATCCAATGAATAGGCACAGCTCCTGGTTCAGGGATGGACCACCCATGCATCTCGAAAAAGATTTTCTGTATCACTCTCTTTTTGAAGAAAAAAGAAAAATTCTCATGAGGTAAGTAAACTTAAGACCCACAGCCCTATATCACGTGCCAATCATTTGTCAGCTGTATTACTTTTAGATGGCTTACAAGTCCAAGTGTGTGTGTGTGTGTGTGTGTGTGTGTGTGTGTGTGTGTGTGTGTGTGTTTTCTATTTCTTTGACCAAGATAAGGGACAGAAACAATTTCAGGAAGGTAACTTTGATTTGTCTTGCAGTTTTATACCATACATTCCATAGTCTGTTGACCCCATATGCATAGACACAGACTCATAGCAGTGGAGGCATGTGACAGAGGCTGTACTTTTATTTCAATGGACAGGAAGCAGAGAAAATGGGAATGCAGGTAAGTGCCAGAACAATTTGTAGTTCTCTCCAAGGAGAACTTCAGTTATCTACTTCATATAATTAAGTCTTCTTAGCCCTAAATTACCCAGAACACTATCTTGTCTTAAATCCATTAAAGGATAAATCCATTCATTTATCCTGAGTCCTGAGGATCATTTGTTTCTGTTATTACTACCAACATCCCCGCTGGTATGTTTTCCTAAGCATTCAAGCATTTTTGTTGCTGTTTTGTTTTTTGTTTTGTTTTGTTTTGATACAGGGTCTTACTATATAGCCCTATCTGGAGTAAAACTAGATAGTTAGATTAGCCTGGCCTTGAACTCGCAGAGATCTCTCTCTACCTCCAGGGTGCTACCTCATCTGACTCTTCCCCAGGTCTTTTTTTAACAAAATTAAGGTGATACTAAAACTTAACCATCATACTTTTGAACATTTTTATGCAAATCATGACTGTAAGGGTTATATAAGCTAATGAATGAAAACCATGCAGCATGGGGCATGACATGTACTAGACAGTGGAAAGCTTACCTAGGGTGACTATATATTGAAAAGAACTGTGATTACAGACCAGCACTGAATACTCAATGGATATAAAAGTAAATCCATAGCTTCATACCCAACATACTACTAAAAATAGTTCTAATTAACTAATGCAAGTATGTTCTTCCACATGTAACTACACCTCACAAGGGGTAGTAACTCACTTCCAGCTATTTTCTCAGTATTTACATTCAGATTTCTAAAACACCTACTGTGCTGCTATTCATTTTTTTATGTTAAATATCATTTATTAGTTTCTTGTGATATAAACTTGTTATTCATTTCACATTCTGATACTTCCCTGTTGCTGTGGTTTATATCTGAAATGTTGTCCAAGAGTGCATGTGGTTATTTAAGGATCAGTTTCAAGGGTGTTGTTTGCCAGAGTCAGTGGAATCTTTACAGGACACGGAAACTGGTGGGAGTCTTTATGTCACTGGAAGCATGCTCATGAAAGTTGTGAGTCCCAAGTGTCTTCCTCTATCTTCTTTTCTTCCTGGACATGAAGTAAGAAGCTTTCAACTACCACCTATATTTACCATGATATACTGTCTTGCTATAAACTCAAAGCCATGAGATATGTAAACATAGACTGTAACCTCTAAGATCATAAGCACAAACAAGCTTTTCCTTTGTCAAAATTCATTGCTTGACATACTGTCTTGATGAAAAGCTGACCAACACATTCAAATTAATTCTTGATTCTATACCTCTCTTTATTCTCCTAACATAATTATGTCACACTTTGGACAAATGCTCATAAATTATGTAATAAATGTATACTATCCAGAGTTAAGTTGCCTTTTCTTTCTTATACAGTTCCTATTCAACACAGGAAGCAATATAATTACTGTTTCTGATCAGTAATTCAGTGTTCTACTGATCTATCAATAATTCTTTCCATATTCATCAATAAGACTGAAACTCTTCTCAGTTGTGTGAAACATATCAATTCATGTCTTTACACAAATGGTGGAAAGAAAAAAATCACTAGATGAATCTATCATCCAGATTAAATTTTGATTGTGTGCCTTTCAAGCATGTTGTACTGCTGTCATATTAAGCTGCCTCTCCATGATCCTGGATGTGTGTATGTGTTTCTACTATGGTAGTACTGTCATGATTTTTCCCAGTTTCCCCCTCATTCTCATTTAATTTTCTTACTTGATTATGCACATTTCAAAAGTGCTTTCTTTTCTTTTTTTTTAAAAAAAGATATATATTATTTTTAATTTACTTACAATAATGGTAGAACCTTATGAAGTAGATTGTGATGTTTCAGTTCACTTAAACATTGTGTAATGATAAAGATTAGAGTAATTTGCATAACAATTACATCAAACATTTCTTCCTTGTAGAGAAACAATCATACCCCTGTTTCTTAGCTGCCTGGAAATACGTACTACTATATTTTTGTTGTTTAAAAACTGCAATTCTTAGTTGTAAGACAACTTCTGAACTTATCCCCCCTAATAATTATAACTTGGTACCTATAAATTAACCTGTCTGTCCCCATCTACCCACTCTGCCTCTGCTAAATACTATTCTTTGCATCTATGAGGTTGACAATTTTTAGGTTGTACAGATGATGAAATTAAGTAGTATTTAATGTATTCTAGCCTCATTAATATCATTACAAATGACAAGATTTAACTTTTTACTTCTAAATAATATCATCAGAGTCAGGTGTTCTGCATTTAGAAGTATAAAAATGCTTTGGGGGAAATTTGTTCATTCCTTATTTTCTCAATAATCTATAGTATTCTTTATTATTCACTTTTCATTTTAGTGTTTAAATAAGTGACCTGTTTATTCCATAACAGTATTAGTCACTTTAGTGCAAAAAGGAGATCTCATTCATCCTTCTAACTCCTATAACTCCAGAGTGTTTGTCAAATAATGGTGTCTCAATAATTTTCATAAGTGAAATTAATAATAAGTGTGACAAAATACTACAGTGAAACTTTGCCCCTTCTCCAACTAGAAGTGATTGGTGTATACTGTTTTCATATAATGTTGGGAAGTCATATGCAAATGATTGGAGTTACATAATCGACTTATAGAGCACGATGAAAATGAACAAAAATGGTTTGTGATACTCCTACACATACTTTTTCTTAATTTTGACTGTTGAGAACATTTATTTTTGCAAAATGTACTTTTCTACCTGTATAGATCAAATTACAGGCTTAGCTTCTTTTCAGTGTTGTACAATTTGAAACAACAGACAGAAATTGTTAGCTATTTTACAAAGGTGCTTGGAAGAAAATAGACATTTATAAAAAGGTTTTTACATAGTTCTAATTGAGATAATTTTCAGATAAAAGAATGTGAAAATCACTTTCCTATGCAATGTAGAATTGTCCCCATTTCCTGAAAAATTTCCTAAGTACAACTTTTATAAGATGTGTTATATTATATGACTAGATATTGCTGATCCTAGGAGTGGGTTACTGAACAAAATCTCCAGTGCCAGGTATGGGATAACTTTGCAGGAGGTTTTTGTCAGGGACAACCCAGAATTATTTAAAACAATACAAGTTCTTATCAGTCCTCTTAGTTGTACACCAGAACTAGAGGATGAGACCCTATTTCAGAAGACACTACGCATCTAGGTTGCAAGGAATAAAGAAATCAAGCTGGACCAGAGCTCAAAACCTCATCTTTGTTGACTGGCTTTCTAAGTGTTGTAAGGTGCAATGCAGACAGCTGGAGGATAAAAGGTATCAATGGTTTTACTCAGATGTGAAGTCTGTGAACTACAAAACCAAATTGCTAGTCAGGATGTGCATACCTGTGAAATAGTGGCACAACTATTATGGGGAAACCAACCACCCTTTGATGGGCTTTGAGGCATGCTCCACAGAAAGAAATCCATGTCTGGTATTGTCAACCTAGGCAACAACCTATGTTTGGAAATATGACTCAAAAGTTACCTTATTACTATTGTGTAACTAAATTGACCTGCCTTCAAAATATCTGTGCTTATGCCCATAGAGAAAATGTTTCTCTTTGCAGCAAATAGTGTTGTAATCCAGAGACTCATGTCTGTTCAAGGTGAACAAACAATTGCTGAGGGCCCACCTAGATTTAAAATGAAAACACCATACCTACCCTAATAAGGCTCAAGGAACATTGTTAACGAGGAGTGAGAAGAATTTAAGAGCCAGCAGATAAGTATTCTGTAAAATGTCATTCTGTAGGCATGACACAGCCATTGCATAAGGCCCTATACCCTTTACTGCTGAACTACCAGCTCTTAACTTATTCTGGAAGAGAGGTTAGACTTTTTCTTTAACTGCAAAACAAGTCATGATTACACAGACAACCCTGGTCAAACCCAGTGGACCAAATCAACCCAAAATATCTACACAGAAATATGGACAAAATAAAGGGAAAATGGAGAGTACACAAGGGTGAGAGGGAGACAACAGATGGTAGGTGTGAGAGAAATTAAGCATGCATTTGAAATGGCCAAATACAATTTCAAGTTTTGAAACTTGTTACATGAGACAATTATGTTTAATGTATCAATGAGCCTCCTAATTACTAACCAGGGTACACATCTGAAAAGTAAAACAGAAAATTAAAGATGTGTGTCAATCATTCCTTTGGCTTTTATCTTGAAATAAGCTTTGCTGAGCAAGCCAGGCTTGACCTTATAATGCCAAATCTTCACAGTCTCTCTCTCTCTCTCTCTCTCTCTCTCTCTCTCTCTCTCTCTCTCTCTCTCTCTCTCTCTCTCTCTCTCTCACACACACATACACACACACACACACACAAATAAATTACAATGTTCTGAGCATTTCTAGAGCAGAGAACACTAGACCACCCTAATATAGTTTGAAAACAAACAGGTCATATGTGGTGATTTGAATATGCATGGCCCAAAGAATGGCACTATTAGGAGGTGTGACTTTGTTGGAGTAGATGTGTCACTGTGCATGTGGGCTTTAAGACATTCATCCTAGCAGCCTGGAAGCTAGTCTTCTCCTAGCTGCCTTCTAGACAAGAGATAGGACACTCAACTCCTCCAGCCCTGCATTTGCCTGGATGTTGCCATGCTCATGTCTTGTTGACTATGGACTTAAGCTCTGAATCTGTAAGCTAGTCCCAATTAAATGTTGTCCTTCATTAGAGATGCCTTGGTCATGATGTATGTTCACCACAGTAAAACCCTAACTAAGACACCATACTCTTCCTACGCTTCCCCCTCCCATTACCCTCTCCCTACTCTTTCCACCCCACCTCTTCCCCCTCCTCCTCTTCTCCTTCTCCTTCTTCTTACTGAATACAATTAAGGCAGCTCACATGTGTGTGGATGTCCACCTGTGCATGGTACCCTGTCAGTGGCCACATCCCTGAAGAAAACTGACTCTTCATTGCCTAGTAGCTGACAACTTTCCAGGAGTCAACATTTTTATTAGAATCTTTAGCTAAGGTTATAATTCTTTATGATACAATTTTCAACAACATGGAATTTAGAAAAATATACTGCCTTTAGATAATCGTCTCTGAAATAAAACAATGAAATTAGAAGTAAAGGTGATCCTTCTTAGAAAGGGGAACAAAATATCCGCGGGAGGAGATACAGAGACAAAGTGTGATGCAGAGACTGAGGGAAAGACCATCCAGAGACTGCACCACCTAGGGAACCATCCCATATACAGTTACAAAACCTAGACACTATTGTGGATGCCCACAAGTACTTCCTGACAGGAGCCTGATATCGCTGTCACCTGGGAGGCTCTGTCACTGCATGACAAATACAGAGGGGGGACACTCTCAGCCAACCTTTGAACTGAGTACAGGGTCCCTAATGGAGGAGCTGGAGAAAGGACCCAAGGAGCAGAAGGTGTTTGCAGACCCATAGGAGGAACCAAAATATGAACCACCCAGGGACTAAACCACCAACCAAAGAGTACACTGGAGGGACCCATGGCTCCAGATGCATATGCAGCAGAGGATGGCCTTGTTGGACATCAAACAGAGGAGAGGCCCTTGTTCCTGAGAAGGCTAGATGCCCCAGTATAGGGGAATGCCAGGACAGGGAAGCAAAAGTGTGTGGATTGGTGAGCAGGAGGAGGGGGGGAAGGGTTAGGGGGTTTTCGGGGAGGGGAGGGTAGAAACCAGGAAAGGGGACAGCATTTGAAATGAAAATAAAGAATATATCTAATAATAAAAAAAGAAATCAAGGTGATCAAGACAGTTTTTGAAATGCAGATGTCTTAAAATTAACATATACGTGGGGTTGTAGAGATGTCTCAGTGGAGTTCCCAGCACCCTCATCACAGCTCACCAGTACCCACAACTTCAGTTCCAGTATCCTATCCGTGGGCAATGAATACACATGGTATATTTGCATAAATACAAGCAAAACAGTCACACACATAAAATAAAAATGAATAAAATCTCTTTTTAAAAGTATACATTACTTGCAGTGACCAGTGAGAACATAAAAATAGAAATTAAGAACTATTTATAACAGAGCAAGAATAATGGAAGTTCAAAATTATGTAGGATGCAACTATCACAGAATATATAGGGTGATTTATATATTATTGATATTTAAATTGATCTATAGACATAATATGACTTCATGAGATCCAGAGATGCATACATATATATAAAAATGTATGAGCTCATATTCAAGTATTTGTAGTATTTTATATTGCCATGAATATTAATGAATTTTGAAGAACTTAAGAGTCTTTTTGTTTTACCTGCAATTGGAGTTAAAAAGATATATGCATTATTGCTGCAATGAATTATTGACCCATAGATTGGTAAATTGAGCAATGGAACAAAATCTGAATCTAAGAAATCATTGATTTAATATATGAGAACTTCATATAGGACAAGCCTTTTATTGAAAATTAGTACAGAAAGTAGAAACCCTTCAAGAAAAGGTGACATGACAATTGATGCACTCACACGTAAAAAGGTTTGGCTTTTAATGAGCTTGATTTGAAATAGCACAAAGGGAAAATGCCTCTAGCTGTAAAATAACTGGAAAAATGCCGTGGACTACTTAGTGATATATATGAAAAGCAGCTATATATAGCATTGTACATACATTCCTGAAATACAATGCTCTGCAAAAAAAAAAAAAAGTTGGAAAAGATTGTACATAGCTTATTCAAAGTATGAAGGTCAGAAATTATGAAAATTTAACTATTTTCATTTTAGTGACACATATCTATGTAGCATATGATTAAAATAAACAATGAGTTACCAGTATGGTTTCTTGTTTACATAGACAAACTGCTTGCATAAGCATTGCAGATCTATTCAAATAGTGTATATTAAAATAAATCTGCTTCAATCTATTGTTCCTAGGTTTCAAAATGTGTGAGTAAAGTTTGCTGAAGGAGTTGTTTCCTCATATTTACCTCAGAAAATGTAAAAGGCACCATGGGAAGTAATTTCTCTACTCTTACTCAGAAGGTCAAGGTTACTTAAAGAAATCAGCATGCATTCAAAACACAGTTTTTACAGTTAGAATGAGAAAGTGGTTGACATCATTAAAAAGCACATTTTGGGGGTTGGAAATAAATTTATGAACTTTTGAAATGTCTCTTTTCCTCCAACTCACTATTTTCTTTACTGTAGTGACTCCTTATTGTCAGAGTCTTTCTGTAACCGAATATAAGTTAATGTGCTGAAGAATGCTGAGACAGAAGAATCAATTTGCTAGAATGTTGATAATGTTAAAGTCAGTAAGGGAAAGAAGGAAAATGAGGATTTGCAATTGAATAATTAATATTTACAAATCAAATTCATTTTACACTATGCCTCAATATGAAATTCAATTCCTTACTTCCAAAACTGTCTATGAAAATAGAAAAAAGAGATGTCATCCAAAAGGCTGAGACATAACAATATTATCTATGCAAATCTGAGGTACAATCTGAAGTTTTGGATTTTTTAATTACCATATTCTTTAAAATTTTTATTACATTTAGGTCTCTCTCTGCATGTGTGTGTGTGTGTGTGTGTGTGTGTGTGTATAGTCACAGGTATATCATAGCACATGCATGGAGTTCAGAAGTCAACTTGCAAATTGCTGGAGTCCATGTCTTCCATGATGAAAGAATCTTACATTGAAACCTCATTGTCAGGCTTTGTGGCAGGGTCCTTTAAGCACTGACCAATCTTGCCAGTCTGAAGTTAATATATTCTTTTTTTTTAAATTTTTATATTTTTATTTACATTCCAAATGATTTCCCCTTTCCCGTTTCCTCCCTCCCCGAAAGTCCCATAAGCCCCCTTCCCTCCCTCTGTTCCCCATTCAACCCCCTCTCGCTTCTCTGTCCTGGCATTCCCCTACATCCAGTCTTTCCAGGACCAGGGGTCTCTCCTTCCATCTTCTTGGAAATCTATTGATATGTGAATTGTGTTTTGGGTATTCCGAGATTCTGGGTTAATATCTCCTTGTCAGTGACTGCATACCATGTGTGTTCTTTTGTGATTGGATTACCTCACTAAGGATGATATTTTCCAGTTCTGACTATTTGCCTAAGAATTTCGTGAATTCATTGTTTTTAATTGCAGAGTAGTATTCCATTGTATAAATATACCACAGCTTCTGAACCCATTCCTCCGTGGAGGGACATCTGGGTTCTTTCCAGCTTCTGGCTATTATAAATAAGACTGCTATGAACATAGTGAAGCATGTGTCCTTATTGCATGCAGGTAAAGCCTCTGGGTATATGCCCAGGAGTGGTATAGCTGGATCCTCCGGGAGTGTCATGCCCAGTTTTCTGAGGAACCAACAGACTGCTTTCCAGAGTGGTTGTACCAGCTTGCAATCCCACCAACAGTGGAGGAGTTTTCCTCTTTCTCCACATCTTCGCAAACAACTGCTGTCTCCTGTGTTTTTGATCTTAGCCATTCTGACTGGTGTGAGATGGAATCTCAGGGTTGTTTTGATTTGCATTTCCCTAATGACTAAGGATGATGAACATTTCTTTAGGTGCTTCTCAGCCGTTAGATATTCTTCAGGTGAGAACTCTTTGTTTAGCTCTGTAACCCATTTTTAATAGGGTTATTTGGCTCTCAGGAGTCTAACTTCTTGAGTTCTTTGTATATATTGGATATTAGCCCTCGGTCAGATGTATGGTTGGTAAAGATCTTTTCCCAGTTTGTTGGTTGCCGCTTTGTCCTTTTGACAGTGTCCTTTTTTCATACAGAAACTTTGTAATTTTATGTGGTCCCATTTGTCAATTCTTGATCTTAGAGCAAAAGCTATAGGTGTTCTGTTCAGGAAATTTTCCCCTGTGCCCATATGTTCAAGGTTCTTCCCTAGTTTCCTTTCTATAATTTTCAGTGTGTCTGGTTTTATGTGGAAGTCCTCGATCCACTTGGAATTGAGCTTAGTGCAAGGAGATAAGAATGGATTAACTTGCATTCTTCTGCATGTGTAATCCACTACATAAACAATCTCAAAGAAAGAAAACCACATGGTCATTTCATTAGATGCTGAGAAAGCATTTGACAAAATTCTGCATTCTTTCATGTTAAAGGTCTTGGAAAGATCAGGAATTTGAGGCCCATAACTAAACATAGTAAAAGCAATTTAAAGCAATCCGGTAGCCAACATCAATCTAAATGGAGAGAAATTTGAAGCTATCCCACTAGAATCAGGACTAGATAAGGCTGCCCTCTCTCTCCATATCTTTTCTATATAGTATTTGAAGTTCTAGCTAGAGCAATCAGACAACAAAAGGAGGTCAAAGGGATCCAAATTGGAAAGGAAGAAATCAAACTATCACTATTTGCAGATGATATGATAGTATACTTAAGTGACCCAAAGAACTCCACCAGAGAACTCCTACAGTTGATAAACAACTTCAGCAAAGTGGCCGGATATAAAATCAACTCAAGCAAGTCAGTAGCCTTCCTAAACTCAAAGGATAAGCAGGTTGAGAAAGAAATAAGAGAAATGATACCCTTCACGATAGCCACAAACCATATAAAGTATCTTAGTGTGACTCTAACCAAACAAGTGAAAGATCTGTATGACAAGAACTTAAAGGCTCTGAAGAAAGAAATTGAAGAAGACCTCAGAAGATGGAAAAATCTGCCATGCTCATGGATTGGCAGGATTAATATAGTAAAAATGACCATCTTGCCAAAAGCAATATGCAGATTCAATGCAATCCTCATCAAAATCCCAACTCAATTCTTCATAGAATTAGAAAGAGCAATTCAAAAATTCATCTGGAATAACAGAAAACCCAGAATAGCTATAACTATTCTCAAGAATAAAAGAACTTCTGGGGGAATCAGTATCCCGTACCTCAAGCTGTACTACAGAGCAATAGTGTTAAAAACCGCATGGTATTGGTACAGTGACAGGCATGTAGATCAATGGAACAGAATTGAAGACCCAGAAATGAATCCACACTACTATGGTCACTTGATCTTTGACAAAGGAGCTAAAACCATCCAGTGGAAAAAAGATAGCCTTTTCAACAAATGGTGCTGGTTCAACTGTAGGTCAACATGCAGAGTAATATATTCTTTTTAAAAACATTGTATATACTTTATTTTTCACTTAACTAATTATTTTATTTTTTTCTTAAATGTTTATTATCTCTTTTGGTTATGGACATTAAATATCTTTCCTACTATTTTGAATGTATGACCTACTTGACCTAGTAATAAGACTGTCCATTAGGAGTCAGAAGGCTGCTAACTATCCCTAGGGCATCTGTAGCCTACTCTAACCCTCTCCACTTTGTAATACCCATTTTTATTTTTATTTTTAAGCTTTTGTATGCTTTAAATGTAATTATTATATTTCATATGACTTTCATTGCAAACAAAAACTACCATCAATGTAATTTATAAGATTAAATCTTAAGATCTTCGTTATCTACTTCTTTTTCTTTTAAAACATTTATTTATTTATTTATTTAATCATTTATTCTTTCATAAAATACATCCAGATCATAGCTTCTCCTCCTTCCTTTCCTCACAGAGCACCCCCACCCATCTCAACTGTCCTCTTTGTTTTCAGAAAAATGCAGGTCTCCCTGTGGTACTAACCAAACATACCATAACAATATTTAAGAATACAAGGCATTAACTCTCATATCAAGGCTAGACAAGGCAACACATAGGAGGAAACGGGTCTCAAGTGCAGGCAAAAGCGTCAGAGACATATCTACTCCCATAGTTAGGAGTACTACAAAACTCCAAGCTAAACAACCATAGCATGCATCCAAAGGACCTAACATAGACCCATGACAGCCCTGGGACTGCTACTTGATTGTGTTTGAGTCACTATGAGCCTTGATTAATTGATGTCTGTGGGCTGTGTTCCCCTGGTGTCCTTGGACTCTCTGGTTCCTAAATCAACTCCTCCCCTTCTTCTGTGAGGTTTCTGAAGTTCTATCTAATGTTTGTCTGTGGGTTTGTATATTGTTTCCATAAGCTGCTTGAGGAAGCCTCTGTGATGATGAATGGTTTAGACATCAATCTATGAGTAGAACAGAATACCATTTGGAACAATTTCATTGACTTTTTTGTTAGTCATGTTTGCTTCTATTCTAGGTCTCTAAGTAATTTAAACCAAAATTTAAATTTAAATATTATTTTGATCATATTCCTCTCTTCCCTCAAGTTCTTCCCAATCTCCCCTCCCTTTCTTATCCACCTAACTTTATTTTATTTTTTAAAAAAAATACAACAACCCCCCAATACCTAGACAAAGTAATAAATACCACCCCAAAACAAGCAAACAAAACAAAACAAAAACAGTATGCCGTCTAGTTTTATGTCAAATTGACACAAACTAGAGCTATCTGAAAGAAAGGAACCTCAATTGAGAAAATGCCTGTAGGCAAACTTGTAGGGCAATTTCTTAATTTGGAATTGATGGGGGAGTGGCATATTATAGGTGGTGCCACCCCTGCGTTGGTGGTACTGGATTCTGTAAGAAAGCAGACTGAGCAAGCCATGATGAGCAAGCCAGTAAGCAACACCCCTCCATGGCCTCCATACAACCTCCTGCCTCCAGGATTTTGCACTGTTTGGAATAACTGCCTGACTCCCTTCAGTGATGAATAGTGATATGATATCATTCCCAAATTGCTTTTGGTCATGGTATTTCATCACAGAAATAGAAACCTAAACTAAGACAAATACCAAACTATATCCAAAGAAAAGCATGCAAAAACAAATAAATTCCTAGAGTCCATTTTACGTTTGGCCAGCTATTCCTGACCATGAAGCCTGTCCTGGAGTGGTAAACATACCTAGCATCACACCACTGGAGAAAATGGATTTTCCTTCTCCCAGCAGGTATAAGTAATCGCTCAATTGTTAACATTTATTCTAGCAACTAGGCTATCATTCTTAATGTTTCTCTCTTCTTCCTTTCTTTATTTTTGTCTCTCTCTCTTTCAATTTTTAAAATTAATAAAATATAATAAGACAAAGCAAAATCTATCACAGTGTAGTTGGAGAAAACCCACAGAAAGAAAACAACCCAAGAGAAGGCACAAGAATAAAAGACCCACTCATATGCACAATCAGGAATCCCATAAATAGACTGTAGACCATAATTATAAACAAGGTAGCAGGTGCAGACCCATGCTGGTTCTGATTCTATGAGATCATATAAGTTTTTCTCGTGTTGATATAGAGAGCCTTATTTTGTTGGTGTCCTCTACCTGTTTCTTACATTGTATTTGACTCTTCTTCCTAGGGATTTCCTGAGCTCTGAGGTGATATATTTGATGAAGACTTCTCATTAGGGCTGAGTTCTCTATGGTATCATTCTCTCTGCATAATATTTGGCTGTTGCTCTGTGTATTTGTTCCTGTCTGCAATAAGAGGACCCTTCTCTGATAATGGCTGAACATGACATTGATCTATGCGTATAGCAGAATATCATTAGGAATAATTTTATCACTATATATTTTTTGACCAGTATGATTTGGGTTTATTCCAGGGCCCTGGGCTGTCTAGTCTCAGGTTCTTGGTTACTGAATCACTGTGGAAAATAGTTTCCTTTTTGTGGAGTAGACTATAAGTGAAACCAGTTATTGGTTTTTCCTGGAAGCTTTGGGCTGCACCATTTCCATATCATAATTTGCAGGCAATACACTACTATAGATAAATCGTTTCTTGCTGGCTTGTTTAAATATTTTCATCGATAGCATGTAGATTACGATCTGGTGCCAAAGATACTTGAACACATCAGTGAAGTTTCTATGTAGGCACCAGCTCAACATCTCCATTTTCAATGAGATGTGTAGGTAATGTCTTCAGTAATGGGGCCTTGCTCTCAGTTTGTGAAGAGCAACCTACAATTTTGGCAACAGACTGGATTGTTTGGAATACCCATGGGGCCTCTTTGGACAAAAACTCAATTATATGTAACCCAGTCCTGGTACTAGAAGCTTCCTTGGGACTCTGTCTCCTCCATTTAGGGATTTCCTTTAGATCTCCTTCATATATGCATATATTTTTGAAAGTATCTTCTGTATTAAGTTTCCATACACCTCCTCAAATGATCTTTAATTTTAGCTGGCTCTCTTTGTATTCCCTCACACAACACCAGTTACCCTCCCCTTTCTCCACTTGATTCTCCTATTTCAGTCCCTGCATTCGCCCATATCTATTCTATTTCCCTTTCCTAATGAGAGTCATCTGTTCCCTCCAGTTTCTTACTCTATATGTATCTTCTGTGATTCAACGATTGTGGCATGATTATAATTGAATTAACTAATATCCACATATGAATGAACATAAAATATATTTGTCTTTCTGGGTCTGGTATACCTCAGTCAGTATGATATTTTTCTGGTTCCATAAATTTATCTGTAAATTTCATGATGTCATTTAAAAAAAACAGCTAATACTCCATTGTATTAATGTACCACATTTTCATTTATTGATGTGCATCTAGATTGATTCTAGTTTCTGGCTATTATGCATAAAGCTGCAATCAACATAGTTAAGCGACTGGCTTCTGGTATAATGGAGTGTCCTTTGGGTACATGCCAAGACTGGTACAATTAGATCTTGAGGTATATAAATTCCCATCATTCTGAGGAACTGTGATAATGAATTCCATGGTAGCTGTACAAATTTTGACTCCCACCATCAATGTATGAGTGAGTTCCTCTTACTCCACATTCTCGCCAGAATGAGCTGTCACTTATTTTTTTGACCTTAACCATTCTGACAGGTATAAGATGAAAATATCAAGGCAATTATGATTTGTTTTCCCTGATGGCTAGAATGTTGAATGTTTATTTTTCAGCCATTTAAGTTTTTTCAGTTAAAATTTCGGTTTAGATGAGTACCCCATTTTATAATTGGGTTATTTTTTTCTTAATATCTATCTTCTTGTATATCTAGCACATGTATGTGTATATCCTCTATTGAATATGTAGTTGGTTAAAAGTCTTTGTCCATTCTGTAGGCTACTGCTTAGTCCAAAAGACTGTGTTATTTCCATGCAGAAACTTCTCGGTTTCATTAGGTCCCATTCATTCATTTTTCATCTTAATGCCTGTGAAATTAGTGCTCTGTTCAGAAAGTCTTTTCCTGGGCTAATGAATTCAAAACTGTTCTCCACACTTTCTTGTTTCAGGTTTATTGTATATAATTTTAAGTTTAGGTTTTTGATGTACTTGGACTTAAGTTTTGTCCAGGGTGATAAGAATGGATCTATTTTGTTTCTTCTACATGCTTATAACCAGGTGCTGAAGATGCGTATTGTTCCATTGTATATTTCTTGCCTTTTTATCGAAAATCAGATGTCCATAAGTGTGTGGATCTATTTATCAACTTGCTGTTTTGTGCCAATACCTTGCTGGTTTTATTACTATATCTTTGTTGTATAAGTTGAAACTTGGGATAGTGATACCTCCAGCAGTTCTTTTGTTATTCAGAATTTTTAACTCTCCTGGGTTTTTTTGTGTGTTTGTTTGTTTGTTTCCATATGAAGTTGAGAATTTTTCTTTCAAGGTCTGTGAAGAATTGTGTTGAAATTTTGATGAGGATTGTATTGAATCTATAGATTGCTTTTAGTAGCATGACATTTTACTATGTTAATACTACCAATCCACAAGCATGGGAAATCTTTCCTTTTCCCATCTTCTTTAATTTCTTTCTTCAAAAACTTGAATTTTATATCATAGAAGCCTTTCATGTGCTTGGCTAGAGGTACCCACAAGACATTTATATTATTTGAGGATATTGTGAAAGGTGCTGTTTTTCTGATTTCTTTCTCAGTGTGCTTGTTGTTTGTATATAGGAAGGCTACTAATTTTAATGAGCCAGTTTTTGTATCCTGCTACACTGCAGAAAGTTTATCTGCTGGAGAATTTTCCTGGTGAATTTTTTTGGGTCAATCATGTATACCATCATATCATCTGCAATCAAAGATAGTTTGATTGTTCCCCTCCTATTTGTATCTCCTTAATATTCTTCAAATATGTTACTGGTCTAGCTAGGATTTCAACTACTATATTGAATAGGTATGGAGAAAGTGAACAATCTTTACTTGTTCCTGATTTTTATAGTACTGTTTTGAATTTTTCTCCATTTAAATTGATGTTGGCTATGTGCTTGCTGCAAAATCCTTTTACTATGTCTAAGTATGCCTTTTGTATTTCAAAGTTTTCTGGGATTTTTTATTATGAAGAGGTGTTAGATTTTGACAAAGGCTTTTTCAGCATATAATGAACTGTTGATGAGTTTTTAATTTTTCGGTTTGTTTATATGGTGGATTATATTTATCAATTTAGATATGTTGAACTATATCTCCATGGGATGAAGCCTATTTGACCATGGTGGATGATTTTTAATGTATTCTTGGACTAGGATTAAATACATTGAATATTTTTGCATCTATGTTCATAAGGAAACAGTTCTGCAAGTTTCTTTTTTGTTTGACTTTATGTGGTTTGGTATCCGGGTAAATGTGGCCTTGGAAAATGAACTGAACTAAGTTTCTTTTCTATTTCATAGAATAGTTTGAGGAGTACTGGCATTAACCCTTCTTTGAAAATCAGTTCAAATTCTGTGTTAAACCATCTGGTTCTAGGTTGGGAAACTTGTAATTTTTGCTTCTATCTCACTAGAGTTTATAAGTATGTTTTAATTGCTTATGTTGTCTTGATTTTACTTTGGTAAGTGGTATATATTGAGAAAATTATCACCACTTTTTGTTGTTTGTTTGTTTCAGAATTTTCAATTTGACAGAGTACAGGATTTTACTGTATGTCCTTATGATTATCTGGATTTCCTCAGTGTCTGTTTTGTTGATTCCCTTTCCATTTCTGATTTTGTTATTAAGGATATTCTCTGTATTTTAGTTAATTTGGATAAGAAATTATCCTTCTTAATGATTTTTTCAAAGAACCAACTCTTTGTTTCATTGATTCCTTAAGTTTTGCGATTTTTGTTTGTTTATATTTTATTGATTTCAGTAATGAGTTTAATTTTATTTGGCTGTTTACTCCTTTTGGGTGTGATTTATTCTTTTTGCTCTAGACCTTTCAGATGTGTTGTTAAGTGTCTAGTATGATATTTCTCCAATTTTTAAGTGTATACACCTAAGGATGTGAATATGTCTCTTACAATAGCCTCCACTGTATCCCAAAATTTGCCTATGCCATGTATTCATTGTCCTTTAATTATAGAAAGTCATTGATTTCTTTCATGATTTCTGTCTTAACCCATTTTCATTCAGTAAAGAGTCATTCAATTACTATGAGTTTGTAAGTTGTCTGTTGTTTCTGTTGTTGATATCCAGCTTTAAGCTGTGGTATTCAGATAGACTGCAGAGTGTTATTTCAAATTTCTTATATCTGTTGAGATCTGCTTTGTGTCTGATTATGTGGTCAATTTTGGAGAATGTTCCAAGAGGTTCTAAAAAGTTTTTCTTTTGTGTTTAGGTGAAATATCCTGCAAATATCTGTTAGGTCCATTTAGTTTATACCAACAGTTAACTCCAACTTTACTCTGTTTATTTTTTGTTTTTTGACTATTGGTGAGAGTGGGGCATTGAACATTCCCAATATCAATTTGTGAAGGTTGAAATGTGGTTGAGGCTATGGTACTGTTTTTATTGTTGTTTTGTTTTATTTGTTTTTTAAACAAACATGGGCACACTTGTGTTTAGGGAAGAGATAAAAATGTAATGTAATTTCATTTGGATTTTATTTAATGAGTATATATGTAGACATTCTTTATGTCTGCTGATTAATTTTTGGGTTGAAATCTGTTTTGCCAGATAATAATTAGGTACACCAATTTGTTTCATAGGTTCATTTGTTTGGTATATATTTTTCCAACACTTTAAAATGATGTCCAATTTTGATGATAAGATTTGTTCCTTGAATGTAGCATAATGATGGATCTTGCATTTGCATTTATTCCTTTAGTCTGTATCTTTTTTGGGGGAAGTTGTGATCATTCATACTGAGAGATGTCAATGACAGCTGCCAATTGATTCTTGTCATATAGCTGTTGTTGTTATTGTTGTTGGTGGTGGTGGTGGTGATGGTGTGTGTGTGTGTGTGTGTGTGTGTGTGTGTGTGCTTCCCTTCTTTTGATTTTCTAGTCTAGAACTACTTATTTCTTATTTCTTATACTTACGTTTTGGATGTAGTTAACTTATTTAGATTGGAGTTTTCCTTCTAGCACCTTCTGTCAGACGGAAATTGTAGATAGATGTTCCTTGAATTTTCTTTTATCATTGAATGGCTCATTTTCTTCCACTATGATAATTGAAAGTCTTGCTGGATATAATAATCTATGCTGGCATTTGTGATCTCTTAGAGTCAGCATTATAGCTGTCCAGGTCCTTCTGGCTTTTAGCATCTCCACTGAGAAGTCAGGTGTAAACCTAATAGGTTTCCTTTTTTATGTTACTTTGTCATTTTCACTTGTAGCTTTTAATATTCTTTCTTCATTCTGTATACTTTGTGTTTATGTGTCTAGGGAACTTTCTTTTCTGTTCCAGTCTATTTTGTGTCAGTATATTTCTTGTACTTTGCTATATATCTCCTTTAGGTCAGGAAATCTTTTTTTATGATTTTGTCGAAAATGTTTTCTGTGCCTTTGACCTGGGTTCATCCTTTATTGCTGTTATTCTTAGATTAAATCTTTTAATAGTATCCCAGAGTTCCAGGGTGTTTTATTCTAAGGGTTTTTATATTTTATTTTTTGACCAATGAATCCATTTCCAATGTGTCGTCAATGCCCAGAATTCTCTCTTCCATCTCTTACATTCTTACTGAGGATTTCCTCTGTAGTTCCTGTTCGAGTTCCTAATTAATTTTTCATTTCCATATTTCTTTCAGTTTGGATTTTTTTGTTAATTCTATTTTTTCCTTTCGAGTATTGAATTGTTTTGTTTCCTTCTACTGTCTATGTATTCATAGATACTTTTAAGGGTTTTATTAATTTCTTCTTTAAAGACCTTTGTCATATTCACAAAAGCTGTTTGAAGGTCTTGTACTTGCGCTTCAGCTGTGTTGGAATAGCCAGAGCCTGATGAGGTAGAATAACTGAACTCTAGTAGTGACATATTTTCTTTGCTGCTATTAATTTTTTGTTTTACCCTGGTATCTAGGCATCTAGGAATGGGAAGATTGTGATTCTAGGAGCTGTTGTTTGTTATTAATTTTGTTGTGTGGTTTTCCTCCTTGGTTTCTGTTTCCACTGGGGTTCTTAGGAGAGTGTGGTGATCATGTATTACCTGTAGGAAAATACTCTGGAGTTCTGATAGGTATGAATACTGGGGCCTTCTATGTAAAGTGTCTTTCTGGGTTTTAGAATTTAGGAATGGGGTGGTCTGAGATCATGGAGAAATTTCATAAGAGGGGAGAAAGCAGTATATTCCACCAGGATATGCTTAGTTAGTATCCTGGGTTCTGTTTAGTTAGTCTCCTGGCTTTGGGGTCAGAGAATTAGGAGAGGGCACAGATGTTTTGCTAAAGATGTGTGGGTGAGACTTGGGGTTAGGGGGAAATGGAGGAAGAATTGAAGAACTTCATTGACCCTATCTGCTTCTTTGGCAGGAGTGGCTTATAGGTTACCAGAGAGTGCATTCTGGAGTTGGAGGCTGGATTAAAGCAACAAGTAGGGGAAGGAAAGATCTATGTTGTCCAGAAGATGGTCTGCTACAGAATTAGGTATGAGGGCTGGGGAATTGGATTTGAAGGAACTGAGAGAGAGGTGAATATTTTATGTTAGTCAATGTGTTTTGCTTGCCAAAGTGGTATGTAGATTTCCATGGAGTCTGTATTTAATTATTTTTAAGATTTTTCTTTATTTTTTACCTCCATTTTTATTTATATTTTTGTATGTGTACCTGCTTGTCTATATGTACAGTTGTGTGAAGGTACCTAAGCATACCAGAAGGCATCCAATTCTTTTTAACTAGAATTATAAGTTCTTGGGAGATGTTCAATATGAGTGCTAGGAACTGAACCCAGGTTCTAAATGCTAAGCAATCTCTCCAGACCTTATTTTTTCTTTGTTTTGCACAATTTAATATATACAATAAATAAAATATGATCACATCCACCCATTTCTTATCTCCAAATCTATCCAATATGCCTCATAACATACTTCATTCCCAGCATCATGTTTTCTGTTTTTACTTTTACTAACCCAGTAAGTCTAGATAGTGCTGCCCATATGTATATATCAAGAGAACATCCAAATCCACCACACTCTCAGAAAGAATAATTGTCTTTTTTCAAGCAACAATCTACAACAAATAATTTCTCAGTAAGGAGTGGAGACTCAGGATTTTCTTGCATATCTATGAAGAAATTTTAACTGGTTTGATTTTGTATCGGCTTTGTGCAGTTAAGAATAGCTGCACACAAAAAAGTGAGTTTTTGCTTATCTGAACTCTCTCATATCTAGAAGGCAGGATTTGACAGCATTCCTCTTTACTTTCTAGGTCTTAATGTTGTCTGTCTCCTCTTCTGACATGGTGGTAATACTAATACAGATGTCCCATTTAAGACTGATCACACAGACTCTTATTCTCAGTACTTTGGCCAGATATGTGTCCCAACATTGACTGCTACCACATTGCAAAAGAGTTTTTCCTTCTAAGGTTCAGAGCATTTTTGATCCATGACTATGAGGATAAATATTTAGAAGGCAATTTGACGGCATCAACATTTAGCCAATTCAAAAACAAAATAAATAAATGTGAAAAGGCCTGTCTTTTAATTATTAAGCTTATTAAAAATTAACAGGAGATTTTGGGTTAATAACTCAGTAGTAGATTGCTTGTATATAATGCATAAAGTTTTTTGGAATAATCTGCAGTGCCTCCGAAAAGAATGTAATGAACTAAGTCAATTTTAACATTTTTTTATATATTTCTTGAATTTTATCAGAAATATTTTCCTCGTAGAACTTCAATTTTATCAGAAAATGTTTATAATTCCATTTTCAATCAACTTAGAAATATTTTATGCCTACCATCTTATCTGTAATTTTCCATGATAATCTTCAATTTTTTTATTTATCATGTTATTTTTATATTTTTCTATAATTTTATCAGAAATGCTTTCCATGTAAATCTTCAATTCTATCATAAAATGTTTCTACTTCCTTTTCAATTAATTTAGTAATGTTTTTATGTCTAAAATTTGACCCTTTAATTTTCCATGAAAATTGTCAATCTTAATGTGTTTTTCTACATAGTTCTTCAATTTTGTCAGAAACATTTTCCATGTAAATCCTCAATTTTATCATAAAATGTTTTTACTTCCTTTTTCAATAAAAAAAGAAAAAAGAAAATAAAACTACTATGGAAAGTTAATAACCCTCCTAATTCTAACTTTCAAATGAATTTTGTTATTATATAGCTTCATTTAATTCCCCTATCCATACTGGGTAGTGGTGTTAAGTTTGGCCTAAAGATGCTTCTGTACATATATTAAGTTATGTATAAAGTGGTTTAGATATAGTGGACTGTAACCAAACTCTAACCCTGTTATCATGAACAAGAAGTAGACATGCCCTAGTTGACTCATCAGCCAATTGCAAATGGTCAGTTGTTTAGAGCACATTCACAAAGACAGAAAGGGACCATAACCAAATAGCTGCTCTCTATCTCATTTCACTGTTCTTCTCTTTACTTCCCTTTCTTTGACTATAAATATAATATGTACATGTGATTATATGTGTACATGAATCACATGTCCTGGTTCAATGGACCACCCTTTTGTAATCATCCTTGCACAGTTAAACCTAATAGAACTTAATATGTCTAAATTTTTATTCAGTAAAACCTTTGTCATTTCTACTTTATAGATAAGGAAACGCAAGAAAGACTTATCAAGGTCAGATCATTAGTATCCAGTCTCAAGAGGACAGAAAAACAATCACATTAGTACTGCTGAATTTTTACCAAGTAGAGCCTATCAAATATCATTTGTGAACTAATCTGATATTTTTCTCTGAATAAGATTCTGCTGATAGAAGTGATATCTCACATAATCAATTTGTCTAATGTTCAGTTGGCATTGTAAAACCTTGGGCTCAATGAATCATATTATTATCTAAATTGCTCTTTAAAAGAAACTTGTGAGGTTGGTATATTACCAGTATTTGTCAGCCAATAAAAGATTCAGCGAGCATAGATGACTTAAGGAAAGCCATCTTTATTTAGATTGGACTAAAGGAAATATAACCTCTAGAACCTGCTTTTCTATTGTTTATACATTAATTTAACTTAGAGTCTTTATTAGAGATGGATTAAAATGTCAACCTCTTGTGAAGATGCTTTGATGTGTGCACATGTTACATATGTCCTAGAGAGCATATACTTCACAGTTCAAACATTCTTTTCTTTAGTGTGTCACTTTTGGGACATCACACAGAGAAACTTTTTGTCTCTGTCACTGGTAGCTGAGCCAGACTTCTGACTGGTCCAGCCAGTCTGAAATATATTTGTCTCCTGTTCCATGTACATAAAATAATATCTACTCAAAGTGCCTTTGGTGCATGGAGGGATATGAGGAAAATGGCGAATAATTTTTCCATGGCATTCTCTCTCATTCTGATATCTCTAATATCTCTAACTCTTTAATAGATCATTCTAAACTTAGTTGGAGACAAAAATATCACAAACTGTCCACTACTAATTACTGTTATTATTATTATTATTATTATTATTATTATTATTATTATTATTATTATTATCTTTCTGGGGGCTTTTCCAGTTACAGTCAAATGGTAGCTGGGCTAAAGTCATCTGCAAAGCTTCCTTACTTAACCTTCTTATTGCTATTAGCAGAAATGTGAGTTGGGGACATCAGTCATGTATTTATATGTGACATTGCAACATGGCTTGAATTTTCTTTTCTTTTTAAATAAATTTTATTTGTTGAAAATATTCTTCATTTACATTTCAAATACTAAAACCTTTCCCAGTTTCCCCCATCCCAGAAAACCCCCAACCCCTCCTCCAAGTATATGCCCATCCACCCGACCCACTCCAACCTACCCGCCCCCCAATTTCCCTATGCTGGGGCATCTATTGAGTCTTCACAGGACCAAGGAACTCTCTTCCTACTGATGTCCGAAAAGGCATTCCTTTTGACTTGAACCATGTGTACCCTTTTGTTGATGGTTTAGTCCCTGGGAATCCTGGGGTGTCTGGGTGGCCAACATCATTCATTGTTCTTCTCATGGGGCTGCAAACCCCTTCAGCTACTTCAGTCTGCCCTCCAACTCCTCCGTTGGGGACCCCATACTCAGTCCAATGGTTGGCTGCTAGCATCTGCCTCTGTATCTGTAAGGCTCTGGCAGGGTCCCTTAGGAGATAGCCATAACAGGATCCTTTCTCTATGTACTTCTTGTCATCCATAATAGTGTCCACATTTGGTGACTGTTTATAGGATGATTCCTCAAGTAGGACAGTCTCTGGGTGGCCTTTCCTTCAGTCTCTGCTCCACACTTTGTCTCCATAATTGCTCCTGTGAGTATTTTGTTCCCATTCTCAGAAGAACCAAAGCACCCCAACTTCAGTCTTCCTTCTTCTTGAGCTTCCTGTGGTCAGTGAATTGTAACTTGTTTATTCTGAGCCTCTGGGGTAATATCTACTTACCAGTGAATGCATACCACGTGTCTTCATTTGTAATTGGGTTACCTCACTCAGGATGACACTTTCTAGTTCCATCCATTTGCCTAAAAAAATCATGAATTAATTGTTTTTAATGGCTGAATAGTACTCCATTGTGTATATATGCCAAAATTTCTATATCCATTCCTCTGTTGAAAGACATCTGGGTTCTTACCAGCTTCTGGCTATTATAAATAGAGCTGCTATGAACATAGTAGAGCATGTGTCCTTATTGTATGTTGGAGTAACTTCTGGGTATATTCCCAGGAGTGGTATAGCTGGGTTCTCAGGTAGTACTATGTCCAATTCTCTGAAGAACCACCAAACTGATTTCCAGAATGGTTTTACCAGCTTTCAATCCCACCAGCAATGGAGAAGTGTTCCTCTTTCACCACATCCTCTCCAGCATCTGCTGTTCCCTGAGTTTTTCATCTTAGCCATTCTGATCTGTATGAAGTTAAATCTCAGGGTTGTTTTGATTTGCATTTCCATGATAACTAAGGATTGCGAACATTTCTTTAGGTGCTTCAGAGGCATTCGAGTGTCCTCAGTTGAGAACTCCCTGTTTAGCTCTGTACCCCATTTTTTAATAGGGTTATTTGACTCTCTGGAGTCTAACTTCTTGAGTTCTTTGTATACATTGGATGTTACCCCTCTATTTGATGTAGGATTGATAAAGAGATTTTCCCAATCTGTTGGTTGCCATTTTGTCCTATTGACAGTGTCCTTTGACTTACAGAAGCTCTGCAGATTTATGAGGTCCCATTTGTTGATTCTTGTTCTTTGGGCATAAATCATTGGTGTTCTATTTAGGAAATTTTCTCCTGTGTCCATGTGTTCAATGTTCTTCTCCACTTTGTCTTCTATAAGCTTCAGTGTACCAGGTTTTATGTATAGGTCCTCTTGAAATTGAGTTTTGTACAAGGAGATAAGAATGGGTTGATTTTCATTTTCCTTCATGCTGACCTCCATTTGATCCAGCACCATTTGTTAAAAATGGTGTCTTTTTCCACTGGATGTTTTCACCTCCTTTGTCAAATATCAAGTGACCATAGGTATGTGGGTTCATTTTTGGGTCTTCAATTCTACTACATTGATCTACCTGCCTCTCTGTACCAATACCAAAAAAGTTGTTATCACTATTGCTCTGTAGTAGAGCTTGAGGTCAAGGATGGTGATTCCCCCAGGAGATCTTTTGTTGTGCAGAATAGTTTTTGCTATCCTGGATTTTTTGTCATTCCAGATGAACTTGCAGTTTGCTCTTTCTAGACCTATGAAAACTTGATTTGGATTTTGATAGGGATTGCTTTGATTCTGTAGATTGCTTTTGGCAAGATAGCCATTTTTACTATATTAATCCTGCCAATCCATGAGCATGGGAGTTGTTTCCATCTTCTGAGATCTTCTTCGATTTCATTCTTCAGAGACCTGAAGTTCTTGTCATACAGATCTTTTACTTGATTGGTTAGAGTCACACAAAGTTATGCAATATTATTTGTGACTATTGTGAAGATTGTCATTTCCTTAATTTCTTTCTCAGCTTGTTTATCCTTTGAGTAGAGGAAGGCTACTGATTTGTTTGAGTTAATTTTATATCTAGCCACTTTGCTAAAGTTATTTATCAGCTTTAGGACTTCTCTGTTGCAAGTTTTTGGGTCACTTAAGTATACGATCATATCATCTTCAAATAGTGATATTTTGACTTCTTCCTTTTCAATTTTTATACCTTTGACTTCCTTTTGTTGTCTGATTGCTCTGGCTAGGACTTCAGGTAGCATATTGATTAGATAGAGAGAGAGTGGATAGCCTTGTCTAGTCTTTGATTTTAGTGGGATTGCTTCAAGTTTCTCTCCAATTAAGTTTGATATTGGTTACCAGTTTGCAGTATATTGCTTTTACTATGTTTAGGTATGGGCCTTGAATTCCCGATCTCTCCAAGATTTTTATCATGAAGGTATGCTGAATTGTGTAAAGTTTTTCAGTATCTAATGAAATGACCATGTGGTTTTCTTTGAGTTTGTTAATGTAGTGGATTACATTGATGGATTTCCATATATTGAATAATCCCTGCATCCCTGGGATGAAGCCTTCTTGATCATTGTGAATTATTGTTTTGATGCATTCTTGGATTGAGTTGATCAGAAATTTGTTGAGTATTTTTGCATCAATGTTCATAAGGAAGATTAGTCTGAAGTTCTATTTCCTTTTTTGGTCTTTGTTTGGTTTAGGTATTACCATTATTATGGCTTCATAGAATGAGTTGGGTAGTGTTCCTTGAGTTTCTATATAGTGGAATAGTTTGATAAGTATTTGTATTAACTCTTCTTTGAATCTTTGATAGAATTCCCCCTAAACCCAAATTGTTCTGGGCTTTTTTTTTTTTTGATGGGAGACTATTAACAACTGCTTCTATTTCCTCAGTACTTATGGGACTATTTAGGTGGCTTATCTTATCCTATTTTAACATTGGTATGTATCTAGAATATTGTTCATTTCGTCTAGATTTTCAAATTTTGTTGAGTATAAGCTCTTGTAGTATGATCTGATGATTTTTTGAATTTCTACAGTTTCTGTTGTTATGTCCCCCTTTCATTTCTGATTTTGATAATTTGGGTAGTACCTCTGTGCCTTCTGGTTAGTTTGTCTAAAGGTTTATCTATCTTGTTGATTTTCTCAAAGAATCAGCTCTTGGTTTTGTTGATTCTTTGTATAGTTCTTTTTGTTTCTATTTGGTTGATTACAGCCCTGAGTTTGATTATTTCTTGCCATCTACTCCTCTTGGATGTATTTGCTTCTTTTTGTTCTAGAGCTTTCAGGTGCACTGTCTAGCTGCTAGTGTAAGTTCTTTCCATTTTCTTTTTGGAGGCACTTAGAGCTATCAATTTTCCTCTTATCACTGCTATCATTGTGCCCCATAAATTTTGGTATGATGTGTCTTCATTTTCATTAAATTCTAAAAAGTCTTTAATTTCTTTATTTCTTCCTTGACCAAGTTATCATTGAGTAGAGCATTGTTCAACGTCCATGTGCATGTTGTTTTCTGTTGTTTTTGTTTGAACTTAATTACAGCCTTAGGCTGTGGTTATCTGATAAAGTACATGGAATTATTTCAATGTTTCTGTATCTGTTAAGGCCCATTTTGTGACCAATTATATGGTCAATTTTGGAGAAGGTACCATGATGTACTGAGAAGAAGGTATATTCTTTTGCTTTAGGATAGAAAGTTCTCTAAATATCTGTTAAATCCATTTGGTCCATAACTTCAGTTAGTTTCACTGTGTCTCTGCTTAGTTTATGTTTCCATGATTTGTCCAATGTTGAGAGTGGGGCGTTGAAGTCTTCCACTATTATTGTATGGGGTGCATTGTGCACTTTGAGCTTTAGTAAAGTTTCCTTTATGAATGTGGGTACCCTTGCATTTGGAGCATAGATGTTCAGAATTGAGAGTTCTTCTTGGTAGACTTTTCCTTTGACCAGTATGAAGTGTCCCTCCTTAACTTTTTTGACAACTTTTGGTTGAAAGTTAATTTTATCCAATATGAGAATGACTACTCCAGCTTGTTTCCTGGGACCACTTGCTTGGAAAATTGTTTTCCAACCTTTGACTCTGAAGTATTGACTGTCTTTGTCACTGAGGTGGGTTTCTTGTATGCAGCAAAATGTTGTGCCTTTTTTTTATGTGTCTAGTCTGTTAGTCTATGTCTTTTTATTGGGGAATTGAGACCATTGATGTTAAGAGATATTATGGAAAAGTGATTGTTGCTTACTGTTATTATCATTGTTAAAGGCGGAATTCTGTTTGTGTGGCTATCTTCTTTTGGGGTTGTTGAAAGAAGATTACTTTATTGCTTTTTCTAGGGTGTGGTTTCCCGACTTGTGTTGGTATTTTCCACCCATTATCTTTTGTAGAGCTGGATTTTTGGAAAGATATTGTGTAAATTTGATTTTGTCATGGAATGTCTTGCTTGCTCCATCTATGGTAATTGGGAATTTTGCTGGGTATTATAGTCTGGATTCCCTGGATGCTTTTGGGTTATAATCTTTTTGTATTTTGCATTTTCTTTGACTATTGAGTCAATGTTTTCTATGGAATCTTCAGCATCCAAGATTCTTTCTTCTATCTCTTACATTCTGTTGTTGATGATTGTATCTATGACTCGTGAGTGCTTTCCAAGGTTTTCTATCTCCATAGATGTCTCACTTTGTGATTTCTTTATTGTTTCTACTTCCATTTTTATATTCTGGATAGTTTTGTTCAGTTCTTTCTCCTGTTTGTGTTTTCCTAAAATTTTTTAAGCGATTTTTGTGTTTCTTCTTTTAAGACCTTCTGCCTATTGACCCATATTCTCCCTTACTTCTTTAGGGGATTTTTCTGTTTCTTCTTTAAGGGCTTGTACTTGTTGACACATATTCTCGTGTATTTCTTTAAGGGAGTTATTTATGTTCTTCTTGAAGTCCTCTATCAGCATCATGAGATGTGATTTTAAATTCAGCTGTTGCTTTTCCAATGTGTTGGGGTAACCAGCATTTGCTGTTGTGGGAGAACTGGGTTCTAATGGTGCCATGTTTCCTTGGTTTCTGTTGGTAATGATCTTCCGTTTGCCTTTTGCCATCTAGTTATCTCTGGTATTAGCTGGTCTTGCTGTCTGACTGTGGCTTTTCTGTCTTGCAAGCTTGTGTATCTGTACTCCTGGGATTCCCATTCTCTTCAATGCGCTACATGTAGCTGGTACTCCAGGAAGTATCAGCAGATGGGGTCTTCACTGTGGCAGATCTGGCAAGGGTCAAATGCCCTGTGTGCTGCTGGTTCTCTAGGAATTATCAGGAGACGTGGTCTTCACTATGGCAAATCTCACAAGGGTCTCTCACAGCAGAATGGGAAGGCAGCTGCCGTCTTGAGCTTTCTAAGAGTACAAAACTTACATTTTTAAGAGTAGAGCTCCCAAAACTAGAGTCACGTGAAGGTTTCTCTGGACTCCTCTCAGAAAACACTTAGCATCCTGCTTAAAATAGGAAAGCAGGGCTGTTCCACATTCACAAAGAGCACTATTTGATGGTGCCTGTTAATGAAAAGACTATTAGAGAATTTGCAGACTTCATTTTAAACTACCACTCTTCTCTCAATGATGAAGATGGAAATTCATGTAATACACGTGGAATGATCTAATCAATGTGGTTTTTAGGAATTAGAAAGCATATAAAGTGAACAGCAACAAAAAATCTTGACTATTTTGTGTGTGGTGATTGCTTCATTAAAGTTTGCAAAGGTATTTTACTGTACAAATAGAATGGCTCTTTTATAATTTTCATGACAACAGCTGTTATCCACCTTGCTTTCAAATCTCAACTGTGAAAGCCATTGATGAACTGATGCTGTCATCCTTTCTGGAGATTGCTCTCCATTCAAACTTTTTACTTTGACGCTGCCTGTTAAATGAGATATAAGTTGGGGACATCAGCCAAAGGCCTACATGCCTCACTTTTCTTTTTTCTTTTTTTCTCTTTTTTGTATTGGATATATTTGTATTTACATTTCAAATGTTATCACCTTTCCCACTTTCCTCCCTCCCAGATAGTTCCTATCCCCTCCTCCCTTCCTCTACTTCTATGAGGGTGTTCCTCCACCCAATGCCCTCCCACCTCCCTGGCCTCGATTCCCCTACACTGGGGCATTTTTATAGCCTTCATAGGACCAAGGACCTCTCCTCCCATTGATGCCTGACAAGGCATCATATGGATACATATGCAGCTGGAGCCATATGTACCCCTTGGTTGAAAACTTAGTCCCTGGGAGCTCTAGAGTGTCTGGTTGGTTGATATTGTTGTTCCTCCTATGGGGTTGCAAACCCCTTCAGCTCCTTTAGTTCTTTCTCTAACTCCTCCATTGGGGACCCTGTGATCAGTCCAATGGTCGGCTGCTAGCATCCGCCTCTGTATGTGTAAGGCTCTGGAAGGGCCTTCCAGGAGACAGCCATATCTGACTCCTTTCAGCAAGCATTTCTTGGCATCCATGATAGTGATGGTGTTTGTTGACTGTATATGGGATGAAAGTGGATATTATCCCAAAAGCTCTGAAAACTCAAGATACAATTCACAGACCACATGAAGCTCAAGAAGAAGGAAGACTAAAGTATGGGTGCTTTGGTTCTTTTGAGAAGGGAACAAAATTGAGAATTTTGAACAAAATTCTCACAGGAGAAAATATGTAGATAAAGTGTAGAGTACAGACCAAAGGAAAGGCCATCGAGAGACTCTCCCACCTGGACATGCATGCCACACTCATCTATGCTTTCGTGTGATTCTGGAATCTTCCAAATTGAGAATGTTAACTAATCACAATGTGTTAACAATCTATCCACTGCTATGACAAAATAACTGAGAAAATTAACTTAAAAGAGGAGAACTTCCCCTCTTTCTATCCACCTCCTGTGTCTGTTTTATTTCTCCTTCTGAGTAAGATTCAAGCATCTTCCCTTGGGCCCACCTTGTTACTTGGCTTCTTTGAATCTATAGATTGTAAGGTGTTTAATCTCTACTTTTTGGCTAATGTCTACTTATAAGTGAGTACAAACTATGCATGTCATTTTTGGTCTGGGTTACCTCACTCAGGGTGATATTTTCTAGTTCCATCCTTTTTTTTTTTGAAAATTGCATGATGTCCTCGTGTTTAATAGCTGAATAGTATTCCATTGTGTTCATGAACCAACTTTGTGTACCGATTTTCGGTTGAGACACATCTGGGTTATTTCTAGTTTCTGGATATTTTGAACAAAGCTGCTATTAACATAGTTGATCAAGTGTCTCTGCGGTAGGATGGAGCATTCTTTGGGTATATGCCTAAGAGTGATGAGGTAGAACTATTTCCATTTTTTTTTTAGGAATTGCTAAATTCATTTCCAGTGTGATAGTACAAGTCTTAACTGGGTGGAAGAGGATAAGGTGAGAAGAATGGGATGTGGGAATCAGGTGTAGGGAGAGGTAGAGAGAGAGAATAGAAATCAGAGTCAGGCACAGGGGAACATCCCTAGGATGTGGCAGAGATCTGTGACAGGAGGAGGCCTCAGGGAGTCTATAGGGGCAACTCTAGTGGAAACTTATAACAGTAGGAGATAAGGAGACTAAAATGGCCATCTTCTATAACCAGGGAGAAATCCCAGGGGAGGGCTAAGGACACCAACCCACCCACAAATCCGTCAACCCAAAATGTGTCTTGGCTACAGAATATACAGGGACAAAGACTGAGTAGAGCAGGAGAGAATGGTCAAACAATGACTGGCCCAACTTGAGACCTATCTTATGGGCAAGAACAAACCCCTGACACTATTAATGATACTCTGTTATGCTTGCAAACAGAAGCCAAGCATAACTGTCCTCTGAGGACTCCACCAAGCAACCAATCGAAACAGTTGCAGATACCCACAGCCAGATATTAGATGGAACTTAGAGAATCTTTTGGAGGAGTTGGGGGAAAGAATGAAGGGACCCAAAGGGGATAGGGACACAAGAAGAATAATAGAGTCAACTAAATTGAACCCTTGGAGGTTCCCAGATACTGAACCACCAACCAAAGAACAAGCATGGGCTGGAATTGGAGCCCCACACACATGCAGCTGGTAGGCAGATTGGTCTTCATGAAGGCACCCCTAACAACTAGAGCAGGGGCTATCCCTGAATTGGTTGCCTGCCATGTATCCTCTTCCTCTAACTGAGCCCTTGTGTCTGGCCTCAGTGGAAGAGGATGTGATTAGTCCTGCAGTGACTTAATGTACCAGGTTGGGGAGAGATTAGGGGGAAGCTCTCCTTTCTCAGGGGGCTTCAATCTGGATGGAATGTGAATGAACAAATAACAAATGAATAAAAAAAATAGGAGAATCTTATTTGGCCTCACAATATGAGATGTTTTAGAGCATGATCACTTGGCTCAATGGCTTTTAGGCTAATGATGAAGTAGGCCTACAATGCAGAGAACTTGTGGTAGAAATAAATTGTTCATTACATGGTGATCTGAAAACAAAGATGTAGAAAGGAGCCAGGGAAAAGGTGTCTTTTTGAACCAAATCCCCTCAATAACTTAGTCCCTCTACCTATTCCCACCTCCTAAAAGATTCCACCACCTCACACTATCCTATTAATCTATCAATTCACAAATTGATTAATCCCTTTAGGAGGACAGAAGTCTAATGACCCAATTACCACCCATTTGGTGTCAATATTTCAATATTTGTGTCCATGTAGTAATTTCAGAGCCAAGTCTAAGAAGTAAGTTTCAGTAATGAGAATACTGTATAATAATGATCTTAAGAACAAGAACTAGTAATACTAGAGCAGTGAAGCCTCTGCTTTATGTTCACCCACTGTCTTAGGGTTAGTATTGTTGTAATGAAACACCATGATCAAAGCAACTTGGGGAGTGTCTTAGTCAGGGTTTCTATTCCTGCACAAACATCATGACCAAGAAGCAAATTGGGAAGGAAAGGGTTTATTCAGCTTATATTTCCACATTGATGTTCATCCCTAAAGGAAGTCAGGACTGGAACTCAAGAAGGCCAGGAAGTGGTGCAGAGACAATGGAGGGATGTTTCTTACTGGCTTGCTTCCCCTGGCTTGCTTAGCTAGCTTTCTTGTAGAACCCAAGACTACCAGCTCAGGGATGGCACAATCCACGATGGGCCCTCCCCTCTTGATCAATAATTGAGAAAATGCTGGATCTCATGGAGGCATTTTCTTATCTGAAGCTCCTTTCTCTGTGATAACTCAAGCCTGTGTCAAGTTGGCACAAAACCAGCCAGTATATGGAAAAATGGTTCATTTGGTTTACATTTCCATGTCATCATTCAGCATCAGAGTAACTTAGGACCAGAACTCAAATAGTTCAGGAACCTGAAGGTAGAAGCTGATGCAGAGGCCATGGAGGAGTGCTGCTTATTGATTTGTACCCTATGACTTTCTCAGTTTGCTTTTTTATAGAACCCAGAACCACCAGCCCAGAGATGGTACCACCCACAATGCCCTGGGCCCTCCACCATTGATCACTAATTATTTAAATGCTCTACTGACCTGCCTATAGCCTGACTTTATTGAGGCATTTTCTCAAGAGAGGCTCTCTTCTCTCCAATGACTCTAGTGACTTGTTTCAAGTGGACAAAAATTAGCCAGCACAACTCACTCCTTGTTTACTTGACACACAAACACATTGCTATTAGGCTATAACTTTTCCTTTCTTATGCATTCCAAGGTTTCACAGTAATAGAAACATCACAGTATAGAATACCCCAAATTTCAAAAATCCCATTCTTTAAAAATCCAAACACCTAAAAATTTAGTCTCTTTAAAATAGCCAGTCTCTTTAAAATTCAAAAGTATTTTAAAATTCAAAGTCTCTCAACTGTGGACTCTATCAAGTAAAAAATAAATTACTTTCTTACTTCAAGGGGAAAGAACCAGGGCACAGTCACAATCTGCACAAAGGAAAACTGAACTTCAAAAGTGTAAATAACCTATTGTCAAATTATCTGGAATTCACTCATAATTTTCTGGATTCCTTCAAAGGACTTGGGTCATTTTCTCTAGTTTTTCTCTCTGCAGCATACACAGCTTGTTTTCTAGGCTCCACCAGGCTCCAATCCATTGCTGCTACTGTTCTTAATGGCAATCCCATGGTATTGACCTCTCCAAATTTCTGAGGTTTCTTGCTGCTTCTTGGCTCCACTTTCCCCAATAGTCTCTCGTAGGCTTTCTTCAGAGACTCCAGCTGGCAACATATGGCAGTATAAGCGTCACTCACATGGTTTGAAGGGATAAAACGGGTCATAGAGAGCAACTGAGGCTTGGCACTCTTTAGCTGTAAGCTTGAGGTAAACTTTGCCACTTCTTTAACACAGCTTCTGTGTGCTGACCTTGAGGAAACACTTCCTAAAAAATTTCACCTCAGTGATACTGGTCTCTTCTTGATCAAATCTGATTTTTCAGCCTTAGCTGTGCAGCATCCATGATTCCTACAAAGCCACTTTAGTGGTTCTTGTCTCTTGTTAATCACAGCTAATTTTGCAGTTCCAGGTGACAGGACAAATTTTTCACACATAAGGTCCAGTAAAGTATTTGCTTCCCTTTGAAACTCCACAAGCCAGACCTCCATTGTCTACACTGCTCTCAATATTCTTATTCTCCAAGCTTCTATGTAACATCTTGTTAAGCTCTCAATACTCACTCAACTGCTTTTCTAGTCCAAAGTTCTAAAATACTTCAACAGTCCTCCACAAAATGACATATTCACATCTGTCACAGCAATTCCCCCACTATCATGGTACCTAACTTGTTTTAGGGTGACCATTTCTGTGATGAAACACCATGACCATAGCAACTTGGGGAGTAAAGGGGTTATTTGGCTTACATTTCCAACTTGCTGTTCATCAGTGAAGGATGTCAGCATAGGAATTAATAAAATTCCTTGATGCTGGAACTAATGCAGAGGCCGTGGAAGGGTGCTGCTTACTGGCTTGTTCCTTAATGGCTTGCTCAGAATGCTTTCTTGTAGAACTCAGGCCTACTGGTCCAGGGATGGCATCATTCAGAATGGGCTTGGTCTTCTCCAGTCAGACACTAATTAATAAAATACAACCTTGCATGCAGCCTGATCTTATAGAGTCATATTCTCAATTTCTCAATGATACTCTCTCCTCTCCAGTGACTCCTGCTTGTGTGAAGTTGACAAAAACCTGCCAGCATATCCACTGTCTTCCTTCCTTCTATACACACCAGCCCTCATTAGGTAAAATGCTTCTACCATTGAAAAATATGTAGAAAACTGTGAGACAGCTTCAGGCATGATCATGAACTCTGTTTCGCTCTCTTCTTTTGTAGAAATCTTCTAGGCTACATATTAAATGTGATGAAATTATTGTAAAACATTAAGTGAAAGTACTAGAGTTCGTTTAATGACCATGTGAAGAAAACAAGTCTCCTCCTCTTTTAGACTGTGCTATACTGTGAGTTAAGGGGAATCACATTAACTTTTCTTAAGATTTTGTGAATTCAAAAATTATCTGACCTAGCAACTGAATTATCTTATGTGACAATGAGGTCTCCTTCTTACTGCTGTGGTAGAAGGATAGTTCAAAATATATTAGATGCAGAGTTGAGGCACAGAATCCCACCTCTAATCTGCCTCAATTAATGTCCTTACATCCTGGTATATAGAGTATACTATATATGTCCATGTCCTGGAACTTAATTTGCAGATGACTATGAGCTGCCATGTGAGTACTGGGACTCCATCCGATGTTCTCTACTGAAGTATCTTTCCAGCCTAGGAGTGTTAATTTTTATTCACAACATTGTATAATTATACAAACAGAATAGGGCTGTCAAAGGAAATTGCAGGGGTAGATAATAAAAAACAAACTGAGTTAAATTAAATATGAATACTGGGAATAGTGAATGTTATATTCTTTTATCTCTTCCTAAGTCACGTAATGTCAGAGGTCCTCCATTTTGTCATTGTAATGTGCTCATCCTTTGGAAGAAAACACATGACACAGAGAAATTAAATCTAAACCAAGGGCTCTGTGTGAGTTTTGAACTGCAATTAAATTAATTAAATCAGTCATTTATTTACTTAATATCTTTTTGCTTTTGTAGGGCAACATTTACTACATATTGTATTTTGAGACATCTCTACTTATTCATTGTGAAAAGATGTATATAGTTAAGGATAAATATAGAAATGGTTATTGATCTAGAGCGTCTAACAAAATCAGAACCATCTACTGTGTTCAACCTTGGAAAATAGAAGTGTATCTCCTCTACAATGTTCCTATTAATGTTTACAGAAGTGAAATGACACTATCACCATAGAGCTAGTAAGCTCTAAATTAAATTGTTTGGCAGTTTTACTGTGGATGTGGAATAGTATTTTCCACAATTTCTTTGTTAACAGTATAAAAATTCAAGTATATATCAATTACCTATAATTTATTCTCCCAGTAATTTTTATGAGTCCATAGTTGAATCATATAATCTACTTCCTTTTTCCAGTGTTTATCTTACCCTTCTGAAAAGAAAAATAAAAAGCAGCATACAAGCGTTAAAGTGTTAAAGAAGAGATTCCAATCAGAAATTACTCAAGGATCAGCAGCTATAATTGATGGGACAGCAAAGAACACTGGAAAATTCACCATACAATGTTGCCTACCTCTGTCAATTGTAGAGCACCCACTGTCCTTAGCTCATATTTTAGAGCACACTGAGTTTTTTCCTAACGGAAACTAAGTAAGTTTCAATGCTTTCTATAAAATGTCTAAATTCCTGCTTAGTTTTGGATATTTGGGCACTGTTAATTAAAGAATCGATCTTATTCTTGATCTACCCTTAATACCACCTCCCATAAAGGTTATCTTGAAGTCTTTAAAATTTCCTGCCAGAGAAGAAAGCTTTTGTTTACTTGAGGCCTTCAAGCATAATGGAGAGTTTAATAATGTGATTTATGGTGAAAGCTTGGGATACATAGTATCAACTTGGTCAAAAGAAGGGTGGAATCAAGAGACTGAGTTGAAATAAAATTAAACTCAAGAATCAGATGAATTTCCCTTATTAGCAATATTCTGCATGCATGATCACAAAATATTGTCAATAAAATTTAACACTGCTGGGTGAACAAATGGCACAGTAGAGAGCACTGGCTTTTTTCGTAGAAGACCCAGGCTTGAGTCCCTGCACCTACAAGGCAGCTCACAACCACTTGTAATTACAGTTCAGGGGGAACCAATGTCTACCTCTGACCTCTGTGGTCACCAGGCACACACATGTGCATATATACGTGCAGACAAAACACACATACACATAAACTAGAAATAACTAATTTTTTAAAAAAATAGTACAGTTTGTGATTCCATTAGCTGTGAAAAAATGGAAACTTTACACTTAGAACATCTTGGATTTTGTCTTGTATCTCATCCCTTTGCTGATTTTAATGTGTAGTAAACTCTGAGTCTAGTAACTTCCTCTGGGCACTTCTAACAAATTATCGAACACTTAACTGTTCCTATTTGCCTCATATTTGTAATTGATTTCAGGCGTCACAGGGATTTCTGAGCTCTGTGGATACCATGTCAAATGTGTCCAGAATTAACATACCAAATTAAGTATATTATGTCACAAATGGCAAAATTTTCTAGCAAAATCTGATTATTATATCTCTAAAATTTCTTTTTCTTTTCTGTCACTAATTTTCCCAGCAGCATGTTCAGGATTTCAAAGTAATATTACATAAATTAGTTTTCATATAAACTGTCTCTTCAAGTTTGCTTTCTGAATGATTTTCACCTTGTAATTGAAGATGATGACAAAGAACAATGGCCTCAAGATATGACTAAATTACACTTGTTTATATAGCCAGGGACAAAACGTATTATACTAGTCACTAGTTAATGTCATCTTATTTGCGTCCCTATACTTTCTCCATTGAAATACTGACAAAGAGAAAACAGAGAGGCAGGAAAGGTGGAGGCCACACTGGAAAATAAGAACTCTTGGATTCCTGAAGATATTTCTTCTAAATACAAGAATTGGTTTGAGAAATTAAACATGTTAGTCAGATCTAAGCTAGGGAGTCAAGGAAATGGAAACATCTATAGGTATTTTTTTAAGGAGCTATTTAAATAGAGAATTGGTTACCTAGGTGATGAAAAGACAAGCAAAATATAAAACAGTGGGGTAAATTAAAGGTTGGCAATAAAATACCAATATGCTACTTTCCACCCTGTGGATATCCACTTGGCAATAGTTGGAATTTGGAAGGGGTATGACAAGGAATAGGGATATTTAGCTATGTGTTGACAGCAAGATTATTGAATGAAGTAGACTATAAAGGAACCAAAGTCCCTGCAAGGGGAATGCCTCAATGACAGAAATGGGGTGAGATATACTGGCTTCTTAATTGTTCCTATAGTGTAACAGATCATTGTGGTGGTTTGATTAAGAATGCCCCCCACAGGATCATACATTTAAATGCTTAGTCACTAGTGAGTGGAACTGTTTGTTAGGATTAGAAAGATTAGGAGGTGTGTCCTTCGAGTAAGTGTGTCACTGGGAGTAGGCTTTGAGATTTCAAAAGCTCATGCTAAGCCCAGTCTCTTACTCTTCCTATGGATCAGGATACAGCTCTCAGTTACTGTTCTATTGTCTGCCTGATGCCATGCCTGTCAAGATGATAATTGACAAAATCTCTGAAACTGTAAGCAAGCCCCCTATTAAATGTTTTTAGCCTTTACAAGAGTTACTTTGGTATTGGTGTACCTTCACAGCAGCAGAACAGTAACTAAGACAACCATTAATGTTTCTCTTAGGGAGAAGCCAAATAATATGGAAATGCAGAAAACTGGCTTTTCAGGGTCTGCTTTTACAATATAAAGCAGAGTATAGAAGAATGAAGACAACAGTTTAAAGAAGACATGAAAATAACCAGCATACTATTGGAGACATAGATTATAAGTTGTGAATCTAAGTATTAAAAATATAAAGAGAAAGTAAAGAGAGCAGGGATCTACCAATTTCCATTGTGTGTACAACCATTGTTTCTCAGTTAAAATCCTCAGCCATGTAGTAGCCTGCACATACCAATATTTAACTAAGGATATTGCTCCATTCTGTAATATTTCAAAAATATTCTAAGAACTGGACATGAGGGCAAATGCCTTTAATTCCAGCACTCGGAAGGCAAAGGCAAGAGAATATCTGAGAGTTCAAGACTGATATAGTCTAGATAGTTAGCTCCAGGCTAGCCAAGGCTTCTAGTGAGACTCTATCTTGAATAGAAAAAGCAAAGCTAAAAATAATAATTTCAAAACTTAAAGGTCCTTGAAATGTAATATCACCTATGTTCAGATACCCAAACAGTAAATTATATTCTAAAACCTTAACATATCAGAGATGATAAGTATGGTTAAGCAACTAGAATATAGGGGGGTCTGTGTAACAGGTTAGGAAAAAATAAGATATATATGCACATATGAAAAATTTAAACCCATGAAATTTTTGAATGTTACTATTAGTGAACAAATAAATTGGTCTCTGTTAGCATTCCTTCTATGCTCTGCCCAACAGTTACCTGGCAATATCCAGGTAGGCCTGGCTTGTTATAAAAGAGACTGTTTAGCCCCTCTTTCTTCTTTCTGCTCCTTCTCCTCTCTCTCTCTTGACCCCTTTTTCCCTCTCTCCCCTTCTCCCTCCCCCTCTCTCCCTGCATTCCTGGATGATTCTCTCTCTCTCTCTCTCTCTCTCTCTCTCTCTCTCTCTCTCTCTCTCTCTCTTTCTCTCTCTCTCTCTCTCCCCTTCTCTCCTTCCCTCTGTTTCTATTCTCTTCTCAACTTCCCTCCCATTGCCCTAAATAAATTCTATTGTATACTATGTCCTTCTATATATACCTTTCATATAGCTGGTATCTCAAAGGGGAAGGGATGCCTCAGCATGAGTCTACTGAGGCATCCCTCCCACTTCACCATACTGTGCTCTACAAAGCGTATCCTTGGCTCTTTATATAAAACACAACATTCTCCATAAATTAAACTCACAGAAGCAGACGAAATTTCTCTCTTCAATGGAAAGTTAATAGTCTGCAAATTTGACATGTTCATTTGGATAAGAGCTGTGCATATATACTGTCATTCAACAAATTGTGCAAAAGAAAATGTGCTTACCATTACATTGGACAGTGAGAAACAAAAAACGAACCCATACTAAGGTGGATTATTTGTCTCCTATTTAGACATAAGAGAAAATGAACCCAAATGGAAAATAGATCTTAACATATTGTTTTGATTTGGAAGAGGTGTAATAACTTAAAAGCTTAAAAAATAACTATACTGTCTCAAATTTGGGCTATATGCTAAAACTCCCAAATTTCAGAGATAAAGAATGGATGATTTTTGGGAAATAAAATGTAGGTTTTTAAGGAAAAGAAGAGAGGTAGAGAAGAAAATAACAGAAACAGCAACAGCCTGCATGAAATGTGAATGTAAATGAAGAGAAGAGTAGCCAAGAGGAAAAGTCAGCAGGAGATATAAAAATGTAAGAAAATTTAAATTCCCAGCCCAATCAGGAAAGAACAAATTTGGTCACTGAAGGAAAGTAAATAAGTTGTGAAGAGAATAAATTTGGTATGCATTCATTGAACCATTCATTGAAGAATGGGATAGTAAGATGATATCAAAGACAGAGACAATGGAATATTTAAAGACATAACTATGAACTAGCTTTCTGTAGCAAAATGCATGTTCCTGAGGAAGAAATGAAAGAAATGGTAAGATAACAAGTTTGCAGAAGAAAGACAGACAGGTGGATGGATGGAAGGAAGGAAGGAAGGAAAGAGAGAGAGAGAAAGAAAGAAAGAAAGAAAGAAAGAAAGAAAGAAAGAAAGAAAGAAAGAAAGAAAGAAAGAAAGAAAACCACCTTCTATTGCTGAGCACAGAGAATGATTAACAATAGTTACTAATACTTGACATGTTTTGGTGCTTATTTTGAACTTTAAGAAAAATAAAAATATGTCTGAATGTGGAGCAGTGGACTGTGCCACCAGACAGAAGAACTGGTAAGGTAGTAGCAAAATTTCAGAACCCAGAAATCTTAATTGAGAATGGCAGGTGTTCACTACCTCCCAACCAGATTTCTGTTCTGGAACAGGTGACCACTATGACATCCCACTAAAAGAACTGTGACAACTGGCCACACAGCACATATCCTAGAGTTCTCCATTCTAATGAAGTACCTAGATAGGCCCCTAGGGTTTAGCCACTAAGATTCCCTTCCTGGGCATCCTTTTCTGCAAACATTTTAATTTTTAATCTCTGGTCCATGCTGAGTTAGTTTTATGCATTCTTTTCTGCCATGAATAAACAGTTTGGACAAGAAAAGACTATTTCTCTCATCAAGGACTGCCTCCTTTGAGCAGTGTGTTGGAGTTCTATGAGCCTAACATCCCAACAGTGGGAAAGGCATATAGCCTAGTGTCTCTGTTTTGCCTACCTAAGTGGAGTTCCAACATCCCACCATTGAAGTAAAATGCAGACCCCCACCTGGACAAATTAAAATAGTTAACTTAGGAAAGAATTATAATAAGTCCAGCATCATATTTACTCTGTACCCTTATATTCCAGATAACAATTAACATCCCCACGTAATTTTGATGGTAAAAAGATTTGAGGGATAAAACTTCTTTTTCCAAGAAAATTTTTACTTTTAGAAGATGCTATATATCTTTCTTTCCATTGTAAAGAACAGGCATTCCTGTCTCTGATGACTGTCATGTAAGGAGCAAATGGGAACACTCAGAGAATGTGATCATTGTATCAGCTGTAATTCAGAGTTTTAGAGTAATCCTAAAGGGCTACTGAAGGTGCGATCTGCATCTAGAACTTTCCATTAAATTGGCAGAAGCTTTGTCACAGTTGCATGACCTTCAAATACTGTAGTCCTTGCTTTTTTTCAGTTATTGTTTGCCACACTTCCAGACACATCAGCTTTCTGCATATACATCTTTGCCTAAACCTCTGTTTCCAGGGAAACTGCTGTAGGACACGATTCATTAAGCCAAAGCAAAAGACATATTCCGGTATAAAGTGAGGAATGAAAATAATAAACACCTGGGGAAAGAAAATGTAGTGGTGTGATACTCTAGATTTAAGCACTAAAACTACTTAATCATGCAGTTATTGTTGAAAGTATGCCTATAAAAGACAATGAAAATATAACAAATCAACTTAAAAAGGTGGGTTTATAAATTAAATATTCAAAAATCACCAGATTACAAAATGTGAAATAACACATTGTGAAATCAAAATGTCTTAAAGGAAAGACTAGGGACATGAAATAACTTCTGATTTTTCTTTTCCATACACAGTGCTCATGGTTAAACAAATCAAAGGCTTATTATTTACATACACACAGACACACGGGCACAGGCACACACACACACACACACAGGCACAGGCACACACACACACACACACACACCCATATATATATATATATACATATTATTATCACATATATAATAGCAGGGCATGGTTGTGGATACTTTTAATTCCACTTGGGAGGATGAAGTCAAAAGATTACAAGTTCAAGACTAGTCTGATCTACGCACCAAGAAAGAGTATAAAAATATTACATATTATCTTAATTGAATAGGCAGAGAACTATCAGACAACCCTAAACTATTTATGATTATGAAAAAAAGCACAAAAGTTTTGTTGACGATGATGACACATGTTGATCATCCTACAGTGTCAGAAAAAATACATATTGGCAATATCTTTGTATCTATACAAACACACATATACAGCACACACACACTTCCAATTAGATGATAATTTCTTATATCCCCATATAGCATACTGGAACATAAAGATATATGTAAAGTTTTTGAAATATATTTATGTCAGTGAAAATTTTATATAATTAAAAACTTATTTTGTGGAAGTAATGGACTAAGTATTTTATACAATAAGATACTCTAAGACTATACAAAAGAGTAAAGCAGCTGTCAAAAAATGATCTTCATAGATAGATAATAAATTAACTCCTGCATAATAATTTATCTCTCTTACATGTCCATATCTTGCCTTAACTGCATAGAAGCAGCAGGAAAAATGAACACAAAGCTGATAAAATTCCTCTGGAGGAAAGCTCAAATTGATAGGATATGAGAGACTGGAACATTGCATGATGTAATACATCACTTAGAATAAAAAGCACTAAAAGAGTAAAATTTTATTCATAATGAGGGAAGATTTGATAATTAACAAGATGATAATCCTTGCCAAATATTTTTTAAAAAATTATTTCTAAAATATTTTAAGTAATTCTTTGAGAATTTCATATAATGTATTTTAATTAATATCAACCTCCCCCAACTCCTCACAGATCCACCCTTCATTCCATATGCATTCAACTTTGTGTTCTCATTTTTTTAAAAAAAGAGAAAAACATGCAGTCCTGAATCCCCTGATATTGCAGTTACAAGTGATCATAAACCACCATGGAGGTGCTGGAAACCAAAGTTGCTTCATCTACAAAAGCACTAAGCTCTGTTAATTGCTGATCCATTTCTCCAGCCTCTGTCTACATAATTGTCACCAATCTGGATCTGCTTCCACAGAAATACATCCACTGTACATAATATAGAAAAAATAAAAATTAAAATATTTCATGCAAATATGAGTCTGTTAAAATGTAGTAGAATTTAATAAAGAAATACATACACAGCAATGTAGTTGTAATCCCAAGCATAATAAAAGGAATGGAAAAAATATGTTCATTAAAATACATTGAAACCTTGAGTCACACAAACACATTTACCCACTTAAACACAAACAAAGACATTAATTGTAATTTCAAAGCTTTTTTCTAAACATTGGTAACAGTTTGAGGATGTAGTTCAGTTTGTAGAGTGCTTGTCTGGCATGCAGACTTTTGTGTTTGATCCCTAGCACTGTATGAATTGGTGAGGTGAAGGCAAGAAGATCAGCAGCTCAAGTCATCCTCAGCGACATAGAGAATTAGAGGCCATATAACCCTGTCTCAACAACAGCAGCAACAACAACAAATATTGTAGACACTTGATCAAAATTATCAAAACAGAATAATAAGAGCAACAATACAAAATATATGAATAACTTAGATTTTAAAATCACACTCTTCAGAGATAAAAAAATAGAAAGTCAGTCACACTTCAGAGGACTGCAAACACTTTAAAATACATCCTTTAAGACAGGCAATCGTTCAGTGGTATTGGTAGCATGACATCAATAAAACAGAATAATCATCTCTTACAACATCACCCACTGAAATCAAAAGACACTGTAGCTCAGTACAAGAGGCTCCATGGTGAGTTCAGTGTAAAGGTGTAGCTTTAGGGACCTAGATATCCTTAACAATGTTCTCCTCCATGAAGACCAATTCCTAAAATGGTTTCTTTGTGTCATTATGCTTGGAATTATGATAGATAGATGATAGATAGATAGATAGATAGATAGATAGATAGATAGATAGATAGATAGATAGATAGATGGATGGATGGATGGATGGATGGATGGATGGATGGATGGATGGATGGATGGATGGATGGATAGACAGATAGATAGATAGATAGATAGATAGATAGATAGATAGATAGATAGATAGATAGATAGATAGATAGATAGATAGATATAAGCATCACGTGATTACAACCACTTATAAGCTCTAGTAAAAACAGTTTGAAGGAGGGAGAAACCAGTTTACACTGAAGTGATGAGGCAAAGTATATATAGAAATTATACTTTTTATCAGGCTTTAAAAAACTGTGGAGATTTTCAGGGGTTAAACATTATGTGGGGGAAATGTGATTAAGCAATAACAATTGAACAATACAGAGGGCTTACTGCAGTTTGCACTCTCCTATGAAACCCTATTCTACTTTATCTTCTCTCATCCCAGAAATCTTACCCTACAAGTGGCCAAGTGTCCTATCACAGCATACTTTCCTCAGAATATTCCCTGCTTATCTATTTTGCTGTCTCAGAAATTCTACATGGATTCTTCCTTTCTCAGATTACCTGGTGGGTTAAAAATAGAAATATGACAGGTGAATACTATTTCTCACTAATAAGAGCACAGCAGGAAGAATATTGGCCTTGCTCCATCTCATTACAGCAATCATTAGCCAGCACCCAGGTGAATAATTGCCAGATGTTGGATAGTCCTCAGATTTCTCCCCTCTCAGAAAGTAGGGGAAAAGTATTCTCTGAAAAGGTTGCCAGTGAGCTTTAGCAAGTGACTCTTCTGACCCTTGCTCCTTCCTTTCCCTACTATCTGTCCTTGTCTGTGGGGATGACTTCTGATCACATCAAATAGTCTCACACTGTCAGACAGACTTAGTGCTTCAATATGCTTAAAATCAGTACAACCTTGTACAAAGTTTTATCAAAGGTTATTTTTGAACAAAATTATAAATAGATTTAGGGACAAGAACAATGTGAAAGCAGAATAATTTGCTTTCTTCCTATCTCATGTGATAGGGTACCTCTGCAAGTATGATATCTGGAAACCTGCAACTCTAAAGTGCTGCTACTAAAGTCTTCCCAGATGTAAAGAAAAGCAAACTGGGTGTGGGGTGTAAGGTGTGTGGTAGAGAAGATGTCTTTCACAGTATGCTGCATTCACGGTTATTTTTCTGAGGCAACCCAACTTAAAGAGAAAGGGAATATTATCTCACATAGGCTAGATAGCATATTCTTTTTATAGCATATTCTTTTTTCCTTATAAGATTGCTTTATCTCTTCATTTATACTTTCTAGGAAGATGGTTCCATCAAAAACCAAGAGTGATAATATGTTTGGTTACACTCTCACAAGGATGTCAAGGAATTTCAGCTTTTCACAAAGAGACTGTAGACAAGGTAACATGGTATTTTGACTGAATTTGCTTATTCCTAGGGGATATGAATCATTATTAATAACTTAATCTCAAACTATACACCTGAATGTAGAGACCATTGAGGCTCCAAGTTAATTTTATTGAGAATTCAAGGTAAGAGAGTTAGGAAAAAAAATAATTAAATCCAATTAATTGCCAAATTCCATTTATTGTTCAAGGAATGCTCTTTATGATAGAGATCAAACCAACCAATCTTCTGTTCTACTGGAGAGAAGTCGTGCCTGGTGCAGCAAACAAGGTAAAATTTGTGGCCCTAGAAGTCATAAACCTTAGGAAGAAGCTGCTTATCTTGTTTCTTTTTTCTAAATGGCCATGTTGTGAAACTGTCTTCTAGATAAAAATTATGCCTATATTTAGAGATTTGTGCCATACCTAGTATTGGTCAGAGAAACTTCTTGTTGAAATGGGTAGTGATCAATACAGAGATGTATTAATGTTCAAATTCCAGAGAATACATGACTGTGAGCACTGAAAATTATATGGGGTAACTATATCAATCACTGCCCCAAGTCTCAAAGGACATTGGAGAAAATGAGTGGAAAAGATATTAGAGCAGGAGGACTGAGGAGTACTGTGAAATCCTGACCTGACCAAGCAGGAGGAATTATTATGGGGGTTGACATTCACCACAAGGACCAAAAGGTGCAACACAAGGAACCCAATGCCAGGATGTCTACTTGTACAGGTTTCTGGCCAGACAAACAAAGTCCACTTTCAATCAGGTTGTGTTGAAAATGTTATTTATAAGTTGCAATAACTAGCCACTTTTGTCCTGTTGTGGATGATTCAAAAGATGAAGTTTCTTGGCTGGGAGAACAAAACAGCCGTGTTTGTGGGGACAGTCATAAATGTGCAGATTTTGCAAGTGCCCAAACGGAAGTTGTGTGCACTGTGGATAAGCAAATGGGCCCAAAGTCCCATCCTCAAGGCTGGGAGTAAGATCCTTGCCTTCAACAAGCTGGCCCAGTAGTCTCTCAAAGTCTGAGGCACTGTATTCCTGTCTGGTCCTTTTTATGTTTGTTTGTTTGTTTGTTTGTTTTTTGTATTTTAATATTACCAATCAAAATTCTAAGTAACATGAATTTATGATTACCTGGACAATGTTGTTTTAAAATGTGGTGCTTAGAAATAATTATACAAAATCAGCAAGATGGTTCAGTAGGTAAAGGCATTTCCTACCCAGTCTTACAACGTGAGTTCTGATTCCCAGAACCCACAAGTGGAAGGAGTAAACCAGCTTCCTGAAGGGTAATTCTCTTTTCTTTTTTTTTCTTATACAGATAATGTTTTACAGGGGCTGGCTTACAGGTTCAGAGGTTCAGTCCATTATCATCAAGGCAGGAACATGGAAGCATCCAGGCATGCATGGTACAGGAGGAACTGAGAGTTTTACACCTTTATCTGAAGGCTGCTAGTAGAATACTGACTTCCACTGTCCAGTCCTTTTAAGGCCAAGAGGTGTAGCAGTCTTTTGGCAAGGCTCCAGGAACCACACATAGCCAACAAGAAACCCTATATCTACTTCAAGGGCCGGAAGTTCAAATGTGCCAGAAGTTGAAGGGCAAGCTGAGGCTACAAAATCTAACCCTGGATCTTGCTGTTAACCAAAAAGCCTTGGATGTTGAAAAGATATCGTAGCATATATTAAGGAGGGGAGACAGAGGCCCCATTACTAGAGCAACTGATGGGTAGTAAGTGAGGGAAAGTCACTTTTCCTTAGAACTGTGGCCATTGGTATTTCCCTATACCACAGTAAATGACCCCACTCCTGTGAGAATGATCAGCACTAAGTAGATTCTGTTCATAAATAAGTAAAAAAGAAGGATATGAACTTGGGAAGGACATAAAATGGAAGGGTTCTGGAGAATGAAGAGAAGATTGTGTGGAAATGATACTCAAGATACACTATATCAGCAAATGAATCTGTCAAAGAATAAATTTTCAAAAATTGTGTTAAGTAGCCAGCTAACATTAGCTTATTTGCTATTCTCCACAAGAAAAGTAGCTAAATTATGATTTTTCTTTAGATGTTTTGGAACAATATTCACAATTTTGTCAGACAAAATGTGATAATGTTCAGAGTGAAAGTGGTCTGTGCTCATAATCACTTGAGGGGAAGAGGCACGAACTTAATCATCTTGAGCAGATCTGGAAAACAAGGTCTCCCTAACTGTAAAAATGTATCCCAATTATTTGCCAAGCTTTTCACAATCATAGTGGCTGCTGCAACTGGCTCCTTTCTTCTCTTTCCCTTCTCTCCCTTCTCTCCCTCTTTCCCTCCCTCTCTCTCCACACCACACAGCTCCATCTGGGAAGGTTCACTCTGGATTCTCCCAGAGGTCTCTGCCTTTGGCTATGCTGTTCCATATATCTATAATAAAATTTCTTCTCCATCACACCTAAAGGCAGTAATGTTTCTTTTCTTTTCTTTTTTTATTTCTTTTATTCCTTCAGTGTCCTCCTTCTTAACCCTCCCATGTCCCCCATCCTGCAACTTCCTCCCAAATTCACAATCTCTTCTTTAACCATCATTTCATATACATATAAACAAATAAATATATAAATGCAACCTGCTGCGTCCTCTCAGTGTTGCCTGCCTAAACAAGACTTGAAGATTTCCTACAATTGACATGCCAACATACATGATGAAAGTCTCATGCAGTCTCACCTCTAGATAAAAAGCTACAGACAATTATGACCTACTGTTAAAGGGAGAATCATTCTTCCCTAGGGACAAGTACCTGATTAGTCATCTAATAGAACTTATTTTAGTAGAAATAAAATCTGGTCGTAAACCTAGATGTGGATTCCTACTAGAATTTAAAAGTAGAAACAAGGAAGCTGGGTGATATGGCTATGTGGGTGAGCATTCTTTCTTTGGACATGTGAGGACCAGAATTCAGATCTCTTGCTGCAATGTGTGAAGCTGGGCATGATGTGATGTGCTTATAACCCTACTGTTGGTAGACAGAGACAGAGAAGACAAGGGTTATTTTTGTTTCTATATTTTATTGCCACATTGTCTTTAACACAAATTGTTTTTTAATATATACAGAAAAAATGAACAGTTTATTATAATTTATTTTATTTAACAATCTAGGAAGTTTGCTGTCATCAGCAGTTCCAGTGCAAGTTCAAGTGCAATTGGGAATTCAGGAGCTTCACTGGAGCTGTTAGTATAGCGGACCTTGTAAGTGAAATACATGCACACTTTTGTTAGTGTTTGTGAAAAGACCTCTCTAAAATTGACCTTGTTTTCATTCTCAGCAAACTGACCTGGACTACTCAACATGGCCTTTAATATTCCTGATGTTAATGCATGTTCTCTTTTTACAATAAATTCATGACCATCAGAAGATATTAGTTTTACATACATAGCATCTGGGCTTACACAGCCACCATAGGTTTTCTCCTCTCCATCTTTTGTGTTCTTATAAAATTCTGTTTGAACCCAGAGGAATTTTAGTAGTTTCCAGCCAGTCCTGCAGCCATTGCTGTCGTAACCCGACATACTGCCACAACCCCTATTTAGGGCTGTTCCTCCTTAACACAAATTGTTAAATAGCATCTTATCATATCTTAAGATTTGTTGAAAATTATAAAACCAGCACACAGAATTTCCACACATCCTACACTGTCTTTGTCTATTATCAACATTTTGTATTATCATGGTAATACAATTATCACAATTATTGAGCCAGTGTTCATACATTATTTACTAACACCCACATTTTATTCAAATTGGCTTGGTTTTTACCCAATCAATGTTCATTTTCTGCTCTAGTATCCCATCCTGGCTATAGATGATAGTTAGTCATGCTGTCAAAGCTCTTTAGAATTTTATTGCTTTTGATGACGTGACAGTTTTGAAAAATACTCATCATTTGTGTTATAGAATGTCTTTCATTGGGAATTGTCTACTTTTCTGTCCCTATTAGAGTGCTTTGTAACGATTAGATTGTTTGTTGTCATGATTGGGCTGTATGGTTCTAGTCATTCTTAACTCCTCACATCAAGGGTACACACTGTCAATATGACTCTGTTTCCTATTCACGTTGGCTTTGACTACCTGGCTGAAGTAATGCATGATAGGTTTTTCCACTATAAATTTACTTTAGTATCTCCTGCCTATCCAGACTTTACCCTTTGGATCAATTCATGAGGCATGACCCACACTTGGAGAGTGAGAAGTTAGTTTCCTTCCTTTTGAATGTAAAGTATGTAATTTTTTTTGAATTCTGCATGAGACATTCATTTTATTGTATATATGTGATGTGATGAAGATGTACTTTATACTGATTATATTGTTGATGAAATTTTTTCAGCTTCGGAAATTGGGTATTGATTCACCTCATGTCTGGTTGAATTTCTGCGACATTCTAATATCACACCACCATAATTAATTTATTTGTTTATTTAAAAATATTTTTGGTTGGGGGTTCAGTCTTTGGGAGTATACATATATGAAGCAAATGTAGAGCTTGGTTTTCATGCTGTTCCTCCAACAACTGGAGAAGGGGCTGTTCCTGACTCTATTTAGTTTTTATCTGGATGACTTGTCCATTGGTGAGAGTGAGGTATTGAATTTTCTCACTATGAATGTGTGAGTTTCTATGTATGATTTAAGCTTTAGAAATGTCTCTTTTATTAAACTTGGAGACCTTGTGCTCAGAGCATTGATGATAGGAATTCAAATGTTATCTTGGTGGATTTTTCTATGATGTGTATAAAATCTCCATTTCTTTTAATTACTTTTGATTTGAAGTCTATTTTGTTAGGTATTAGAATAGCTACATTAGCTTACTTCTTGGCCTCATTAACTTGAAAAGTCTTTTTCAACCCTTTACTCTGAGATATTGTTTATTTTTGAAGTTGAAATATGATTTTTTGGGGGACAGCAGAAGAATAGATCCTGTTATTGTATCCGTTCTGTCAGCATGTGTTGTTTTATCAGGGAATTTAGTCTACTGACATTGAGAAATATTTTTTCACCTTTTTAAATTAGATATTTGCTTTATTTACATCTCAAATTGTATCCCCTTTCTCATCCCTCCTCCTCCTGATACCTCCCCCCATTTACTGACTCACATTCCCCTATTCTGGAGAATCCTTTGGCCTCACAGGGCCAATGACCTCTCTTCTTATTGATGACTGATACGGACATTTCTGCTACATATGTAGCTTGAGCCATGGGTCCCTCCATGTGTACTATTTGGTTGGTGGTTTAGGCCCTGGGAGCTCTGGGAGTACTGGTTGGTACATATTACTATTCCTCCTATGTGACTGCAAAACTCTTCAGCTCCTTGGGTCCTTTCTCTAGCTGCTCCATTGGGGACCCTTTTGCTCAGTCTATTGGTTGGTTGGCTGTGAGCCATGGTTACTTTGATCAACTTTCCAATAAGGATCAAAGTATCCACATTTTTGTTTTCCTTCTTCTTGAGCTTCATGTTGTCTGTGAGTTGTATCTTGGGTATTCTGAACTTTGGAAATAATATCCACTTATCAGTGAGTGCATACCGTGAGTGTTCTCTTGTGATTAGGTTAACACACTCAGGATGGTATTTCCTAGCTCCATCCATTTGCTTAAGAATTTCATGAATTCATTGTTTTTAATAGCTGAATAGTACTCCATTATGCAAATGTACCACATTTTCTATATCCATTCCTCTGATGAGGGACATCTGGACTTTTTCCAGCTTTTGGCTATTATAAATAAGGCTGCTATGAACATAGTGGAACATGTGTCCTTTTTACATGTTGGAGCATCTTCTGAGTATATGCCCAAAAGTGGTATAGCTGGGTCCAATATTCTGAGGAAATGCCAAACTGATTTCCAGAGTGGTTTTACCAGCTTGCAATTCCAACAGCAATGAAGGAGTATTCTGCTTTCTCCATATCCTCTCCAGCATTTGCAGTCCCCGAAGGTTTTGATCTTGACCATTCTGACTGTTGTGAGGCTGAATCTCAGGGTTGTTTTGATTTGCAATTCCCTGATTATTAAGGATGTTGAACATTTCTTTAGGTGTTTCTCCGCTATCTGGGATTCCTCAGTTGAGAATTATTTGTTTAGCTCTGTACCCCATTTTTAATAGGGTTATTTTGTTCTCTGGAGTCTATCTTCTTGAGTTCTTTGTATATATTGGATATTAGCCTTCTATCGGATGTAGGATTGGTAAAGAACTTTTCCCAATCTGTTGGTTGCCATTTTGTGTTATTGACAGTACCCTTTGCCTTACAGAAGTTTTGCAATTTTATGAGGTCCAATTTGTCAGTACTTGATCTTAGAGCATAAGCTATTGTTGTTTTATACAGGAAAGTTTCGCCTGTGCCCATATACTTCAGATTCTTCCCCACTTTCTCTTCTATTAGATCCAGTATATCTGGTTTTATGTGGAGGTCCTTGATTCACTTGGACTTGAGCTTTGTACAAGGAGATAAGAATGGGTTGATTTGCATCCTTCTACATGTTGACTGCCAGTTGACCCAGCACCTTTTGTTAAAAATGCTGTCTTTTTTTCCACTGGATGGTTTTAGCTCCATTGTCAAAGATCAAGTGACCATAGGTGTGAAGGTTCATTTCTGGGTCTTCAATTCTATTCCATTGATCTATCTGCCTGTCACTCTACCAATACCATGCAGTTTTTATCACTGTTGCTCTGTAGTACAGCTTGAGGTTAGGGATGGTATTTCTGCCAGAAGTTCTTTTATTTTTGAGAATAGTTTAAGTTATCCTGGGTCTTTTGGAATTCTAAATGAATTTGAGAATTGCTATTTCTAATGCTATGAAGAATTGAGTTGTAATTTTGATGGGGATTGCTTTGAATCTGTAGATTTCTTTAGGCAAATGACCATTTTTACTATATTAACCCTGACAATCCATGAACATGGAAAATCTTTACATCTTCTGAGATAATCTTCAATTTCTTTCTTCAGAGACTTGAAGTTCTTGTCATACAGATCTTTCACTTGCTTGGTTAGAGTCACCCCAAGATATTTTATATTATTTGTGACTATTGTGAAGGGTGTCATTTCCCTAATTTCTTTCTCAGCCTCTTTATCCTTTGACTATAGGATGGCTACTGATTTGTTTGAGTTAATTTTATATCCAACCACTTTGCTGAAGATGTTTATCATGTTTAGAAGTTCTCTGGTGGAATCTTTTGGGAATCTTTAATTATAGTATCATATCATCTGCAAATAGTGATACTTTGACTTCTTCCTTTCCAATTTGAATCCATTTGACCTCCATTTGTTGTCTAATTGCTCTGGCTAGGACTTCAAGTACTATATTGAACAGGTAGGAAGAGAGTGGGCAGCCTTGCCTAATCCCTGATTTCAGTGGGATTGCTTCAAGTTTCTTTCCATTTAGTTTGATGTTGGCTACTGGTTTGCTGTATATTGCTTTTGCTATGTTTAGGTATGGGCCTTGAATTCCTGATCATTCCAAGACTTTTATTGTCCCTTCCCCTCCCAGCCCTTGAGCAGGAATTCCAGACCTGTGTTAGCCATAATCCCTTCCCCCCACACACACCTAGGGCAGAAGTCTTGGACCAATGTGAAGTTCATTGTTCCTCCAGATCTACAAATTCCTGAATTAAGCAGGTGACCTGCCCAGCTGCCTGAGCAGTGTAGCCAATGCCCTCTGAGCAGTCAGACCAGTTCTACTGAACAGACCTTGGAATTTGGAGGAGGGGGTCTCGCCTGAAACTTTAAATTCTGAGTCCTCCATTAAACCTTGGGACCTTGATCATCAACTGTTGTCTTTGTCTCATTTTTCTCTTTCCACCTTCCTATACATCCCCAGCTTTCCTTCCAGGTATCCTGTTCGAAGTTACTGCGGGCAGTTACATGTTATCATGAAGAGGTGTTGGATTTTGTCAAATGTTTCCTTATCATCTAATGAAATGATCATGTGTTTTTTCTTTGAGTTTGTTCATATAGTGGATTACATTGATGGATTTCCATATATTAAACTATCTCTGCAACTCTGGGATGAAGCCTATTTGATCATGGTCGATGATTGTTTTGATGTGTTCTTGGATTGGGTTGGCAAGAATTTTATTGAGTATTTTTGCATCGATATTCATAAGGGAAATTGTTCTAAAGTTCTCTATCTTTGTTGGATCTTTGTGTGGTTTAGGTATCAGAGTAATTGTGACTTTATAAAATGAATTGGGTAGTGTTCCACCTGTTTCTATTTTTGTGGTATAGTTTGAAGAGTATTGGTATTAGGTCTTCTTTGAAGGTTTGATAGAACTCTGCATTAAACCCATCTGGTCCTGAGCATTTTTTTGGTTGGGAGACTATTAATGACTGCTTCTACTTCTTTAGGGGTTGTGGGATTTTTTATATCATTTTTTCTGATCCTGATTTAAATTTGGTATCTGGTATCTGTTTAGAAAATTTTCCATTTCATCTAGATTTTCTACTTTTGTTGAGTATAGGCTTTTGTAGTAGGATCTGATGATTTTTTTTGGATTTCCTCAGTATCTGTTGTTATGTCCCCCTTTTCATTTCTGATTTTGCCGATTTGGATACTGTCTCTGTGCCTTCTAGTTTGACAAAGAGTTTATCTGTCTCATTAGTTTTTTTTCAAAGAATGAGCTCCTGGTTTGGTTGTTTTTTTGTATAGTTCTTTATGTTTCTACTTGGTTGATTTCAGCCCTGAGTTTAATTATTTCCTGTTGTCTACACCTCTTGGGTGTATTTGCTTCTTTTTGTTCTAGAGTCTTCAGCTGTGCTGTCAAGCTGTTAGTGTATGCTCTTTCTATTTTCTTTTTTGAGGCACTCAGAGCTATGAGTTTCCTCTTAGCACTGACTTCATTGTGTCCCATAAGTTTGGGTATGTTGTACCTTCATTTTCATTAAATTCTAAAATGTCTTTAATTTCTTTCTTTATTTCTTCCTTGACCAAGTTATTATTGACTAGAATGTTGTTCAGTTTCCATGTATATGTATGTGATCTTTCTGTTGTTACTAAAGACTAGGGAGAGTTCAGCAGCCAGGTAGGTCACTTATCAGTTTTTCTGAATAATGTGATCTACACCTGAGCATCTGGAGTCCAGCAAAATTGAGGAGACACAGAACTGGGAAAGTACAACAGTGAGCTGTGACTCAATCTTGGATCCAGCGAGTGGGGGAGTTCCAGAGACAGGTGGATCACTCATCTATTGAATGTGCTTTTAACCTTTAACATTGTGATATAATACACAGATCATTGTTTTTTCCCCAATCTTTGAATAGACTATTTACCTCTAGAATTAGTGAAAGTGTTATCCATGGATTGGAGGGAGAGTGTGGATTGGCATATAGTTGGACATAGAAGGAGGAATTGTTGTGATTATAATCTCAAAAGTAAAAATTGAAACCTTAGTTCCTTTGATTGGAGAATGTTAATAGAAATAAAAATCTAAGTGTACAAGTTTGTTCTGGAAGAAAATTGACTACACATAGATAAATTGTTCCAGCACTGGCAGTCTTTACATTTTCCTTTACCTTTGTATTTATTTTAAATCCATTTTCAAGAGTAGTAGACAGGCGAAAATAATTTTATGGATGCTAAGAAATGAAAAATTATTGACAAATTCAAAGAAATGTTTTGAGTCAGTGTCTTACAATGTAGCTCATGTTGGCTTTGAATCCACTATGTAGCCAAAGTAGTCCCAAAGATACAGCAACCGCCCCGCCCCCCCCGCTTCCACCTATATCATGTTAGGATCACAAGGATATATCACTATACTGACTTTTAAGAAAAACTTTGAGATAACTTTAACATGTCCTAGAGAAGAATTTGAGAGATTGTATAATAATTGGAGAACAAGTAGGAGAAAAGAGAAAATTGAGAAATGGCATGTGCACAATTTTATTGATTAAGAATTTATTGTACAGCTGGGCATGGTGGCTCATGCCTTTGATCCCAACATTCAAGAGGCTGAAGCAGTTGGATCTAAGTTTGATTTTAACCTGGTCTACAAAGCGAGTTCCAGGACAGTGAATGCTATACAGAAAAACCCTATTTTGAAATAAAAAACAAAAATAAAGCAAAACAAAGAACCCAAAACAAAATAAATCAAAACAAACAAAAAAGCAAAAATAAGGAATTGATTGTATGACTTACTGATTGTACTAATATCCTGTTTCTTCATAATGATGTTTGGGGAGAGGAGAACAATTCAAATACATTTCTTCAATTAAAGATAAATTTTAAAATCTTCACAAAGGGAATTATATCCTTTCCTAAATTAAAATTTCAAATTTACTCACCAGTACCACCTGAAGTAGAAATTTCTGGTTTCTTTGTAGACTCATCTAGGTCATAATGATATTTTATTGGACCAGACAGGTGAAAGGACGCTTTGCTAAAGCAGATATATGAAAGAATGTTTTGCTGAAGCAGACATGTGAAAGTACTCTTGATGTCTAGAAAGAATATAAATATGACCACAGAATTTGGGACATGGCTCATACTTTTTGTTCCTCTAGCTCTGCTACATTAGTCCCTGCTAACAACTTTGTGGTACTCTTTGGCCTTGCACCATATTGCTGATCTTCTGCTTGTCATGACTTCATAGAGAGTAACTCGCCAAAGACTTTCCTATGACTTCTTGCAGGTTCCGTGAACACACTGATCCAGCAGAGCATCGTGATTTATTCTGGATCAAGCTGCAGCTGCTGATTAGTGTGTGGTGGTTTGGTAGTAGACTGAGTGACTGCTATCCTGTCAACAAAGTCTGGAGTAGTCCCAAAGAACTAATTCTAAATAGTTCCACTTTCCCTGTATCCTAATAACCTTTCTTTTCCTCTGCTTCTGGTGGATGGTGGGCTAGAAGGGTGATTAAAGCATTTAAGAACCATTATTAAAGTGTATTTTCTTAAAAATCTAAAACTATAACCACCTCCAGTTTTGTTATATCCAAATTCTATGGCAAAGGATGGTAAACAGCTAAAACATTTTTACTTTAATGAGAAAATGTTTTTCTTTATATAACTGATGAGCAGAGGACTTCTATGCATCAGCTTTGCTCCTAGTGGTTGCTTAATTATGAATAAATCATTTAGTCCCTTTGGTTAATTTACTCATCTGAAGAATATTATGGATGCTATTTACTTCTCTGAGGATTAAAAACAAAGTGGAATGGATGAGGAACCTAGGAACATACATACTTTGAATTGAGAAAATTTTGATTTAAGATTTATTTTATATTGTGTGTATGAGTATTTTAGTTTGCATGTATGTACATGTACTTTTTGAATACCCGATGCCAAAGGGGGGTCAAAAGAACACATTCGATTCCCTGGAACTGGATATATGGATGGTTATGAGTCACAATGTAGGAGCCAGGTCTACTGCAATAGTAACAAGTGCTGTTAACTGATAACTCATCTCTAAATCCCCAGATAGTTAAATTTCAATGGATAAAGGAAGACCGTTAACCCAAATGGCCTTCATTAATTTCAAAGTGTTCTTGAAATTCCTGTCAATATTGAATCCTATGGTATGAGATAAGCATATTTATTCCCATTTTATTGATGAAGTGTTATTTATTCATTTATTTATTTATTATTTTTTCATTTATACATTATCTTCATATATATCCTTCATATCTCATAGATTATATCCATGTCTTCTACTCCTCTTATTCCTCTCCTTACCATTTCTCACCCCCAGATTTACTCCTCTATCTCCCTTCAGAAAATATCAAGCTTCCTAGGAATATCCACTGAACAAGATGCAATAAGACTAAACACAAACCCTCATATAAAGGCTTGACAAGGCAATCCAGTAGGCGGAAAGGGTCCCAAGTTCAAGTAAAAGAGTCAGAAACATTCCCAGTCCCAATGTTAGTCCAACCAAAACACCAAGCCAACAATCATAGTATAGGACATAATAAAGACCTACTGCTGCTTCGGTTTTTGTGAACCCCTCTGAGCCTTTACTTAGTTGATGTCTTTGGGCTGTATTCTCCTGGTGTCCTCGACCCCTCTGGCTCCTACACTTCTTCCTTTACATCTTCAAAGAAGTTCCCTGAACTCTGAGGGGAGGGACTATGTAGAGATCTCCAATTTGGTATCTCTGTACCTAATGTTTAGTTGTGAGTCTCTGCATCTTCTCTCATCAGTTGCCAAATGGAGCCTCTCTGAAGACGATTAGAATATGTACTGATCTATGAGTATAACAGAATATCATTAGAAATAATTATATTGATTTTTTCTATTATAGGTCTCAGGGTTATCCAACCTCCATTTCCCAGTCATCCAGGCAGTTGGACATGGGTTCCCTCCCATACAATAGAACTCAAATTAGATCTATAATTGATTGGCCACTCCCATGAGTTCCACATCACCATTGCCTGAGCATATCTTGCAGGTGGATAGGTGGGTTTTCTGGCTGGGTTGGTGTCCCAGTCCCACCACTGGAAGCCTTGCCTGGTTATAGAAGATAGCTGGTGCAGGCTCCATATCCTCCATTATTAGAAGTCCTGACTAGGGTCACCCTCATAGAAACCTAGTAGTTTCTACTGCACTAGATTTTCACATCAACCCCTAAAGCCCTCCAACTCCAGTCTTTTCTTCATATAAGCTCTTCCTCCTTCCCTCCATCCCTGTTCTCGCTCCCAGTCCATTGGCAAAATCTATTTACCCTTCCCAAGGAAATCCATGTGTGTCCCTTTGAGCACTCTTCAAGTGAGAGACAATTAGGGAAACTAAAGAAAAAAGTCACACTCTTTGGTGTGTTCAACACATTATCTATCAAATAGATAAGAATTGTGCTAGAAAACCTGGATGTTCATTCCTTTTTTTTCTTCATCTCAGAAGGGCGAAGAGATGCCAAAGAAAATATACTGCTTTCACTTGCCGAATTCAATACCACAGGCTGGAAGCAGACCCATTACTGCACTGCAGTGAGGTGGAGGAGAGAGAGCAGGAAAAATGCACATTCTTCCTGATAAATCTCCCAATGACCATGGCGTACTGCTGTTAGGATTCACTAAGAAGATGATTCTTTTTGTTTGTTTCACAATATGAGGATTTTTTTTATTTTGCATTTATGACAAATAACTCATACAACTGAATCCCCTATCAAAATTACCTTAGCTAAGAAGACTTAGTGAATAAAAGTACCACAAGGCTCTTTGAAAAAAGCTTGAATATTTAATGATAGACAGGCTATAGCTTTTAAGCACATGCTGTCATCCTCTCTGAGTGTAAGCCCTAGAACCAAGAAGAACAAAGGATGCATAATAGGGACATTTTCACTTTGTTTGTATTTTATGAAAACGTCTTCATTCTTAGACCCCAAAGCAGTGTTGAGAAACCAGATAGAAAACTAGGATGAAGACAGACTCTGCATTAAATCACTTTCCTCTCAGGGAGCAATAGCTTTACCTTGAAAATGGAGCAAATTATTTCCTTTAATGTGCTTTTATAATTTTGAAAAAAAAAACATAATGATCACAGTAAACCCAAACGACTGACTACTAAAGCTAATATTCTCCTTTTTTCAACATGCCACCCTGCTAATTATTTCCATTTCTTACTCCTTCATCCATGCACTTCATAGTTTCCTCTCCTGAAACCCTTGCTATGTGCAAGCAGTAATTCATACATGGCAAAACTATTCTTTCCTTGCCCTGATAGTTAATTTTTATTAATTTTTTTTCATTCCCCCCGCAAGGTCCCTACATTTATTAAGCACTGAAAGAAACCTTCATATTACAAGTCTGGCTGGTCTCACTAGTATCAACTGGTTGGGAAGGAAAGAAAAGTTCACTCTCTGGGCCAAAACCCCGAAGCAGCTGTCCGGAGCAACAGGGCCACCAAAACCGAGGAGAACAGATTCACGGTGTTCTTATCAAGGATGGGTTTCCCTGCTATGTGCTTGGTCTCCTGGGTTGGGCTACTGACCACTAGGCCCATGCTTTTGTCCAGACCAGGGAACTGCATTGTTGCCCCTAAGAAATAGTCCACAAGTGATCCGAATAACCCAGCCAGACCTCCAAATGCAATAATGGGCCACTGTGGAGCAGAGATGTCTAAATCGTTTACAAACACCAACTGCGTAAGGAAGTATGCCAGGCCCATGAAGGTACCACCGAGGAGACTGGAGGCAAGCCCCACTGCTATGACACTTCCATTGGTACCAACTGGAACTTTCTCCCAGGTGAGCTTTTGCTCAGAACTGGACCAACTTCAGAAGCCCAGGTGTATCCAGCAGAGCAGGCCAGAGTGGCCAAGAGAGACAAACACATCCAGGAAGCAGTGTGCTGCTTGGAAAAGTCTATGGGGGATTCTTTTTTTTTCTTTTTTCTTTGTTTTTTAAATTTTTATTTTCTATATTCTTTATTTACATTCCAAATGATTTCCCCTTTCCCGGTTCTCCCCTCCCCAAAAGATCGATAAGCCCTCTTCCCATCCCCTGTTCCCCATTTGCCTAAGAATTTCATGAGTTCATTGTTTTTAATTGCTGAGTAGTATTCCATTGTATAAATATACATGGAAAATATCTCTGATAAAGTTGAAGAAATATATAGAAAAACACATTAAGATTGAGTATTTCATGGAAAAATTATACAGATAAAATGGTAGGCATAAAAATATTCCTAAGTTTTTTGAAAGTTGAATTATAAACATTTTCTGATAAAATTGAAGATCTACAAGGAAAATATTTTTGATAAAATTCAAGAAATATATAGAAAAACATGTTAAAACTGACTATTTCATGGAAAATTATACAGATAAAATGGAAGGTATAAAAATGTTCCTAAGTTGATTGAAAGTAAAATTATAGACATTGTCTGATAAAATTGAAGATTTGCATGGAAAATATTTCTCATAAAATTGAAGAAAAATATAGAAAAATGTTAAAATTGAAGATTATCATGGACAATTATACTGATAAAATGGTAGGCATAAAAATATTCCTAAATTGATTGAAAGTGGAATTATGAACATTTTCTGAAAAAATTGAAGATTTACATGGAAAATACTTCTGATAAAATTGAAGAAATATAAAGAAAAATGTTAAAATTAAAGATTATCACGGAAAATACTACAGTTAAAATGGTAGACATCAAAAACATTACTAAATTGAAAGAGGAATAACAAACATTTTCTGATAAATTTGAAGATTTACCAGAAAAATATTTCCGTTAGACTATGTTTTTTGTTGGGTAATGAGTCCATTGGTGTTATATGATATTAAGGAATAGTGATTGTTGTTTCCTGTTATTTTTGATGTTCTTTTTATGTTTGTGTGGTTACTTTCTTTTGGAAATGTTGGAAAAAGATTACTTTCTTGCTTTTTCTAGGGTGTAGTTTCCCTCCTCGTGTTGGTGATTTCCATCTATTATCCTTTGTAGGGCTGGATTTGTGGAAAGATATTGTGTAAATTTGTTTTTTTCATGGAATATCTTGGTCTCTCCATCTATGGTAATTGAGAGTTTTGCTGGGTATAGTAGTTTGGGGTGGCATTTGTGTTCTCTTAGGGTCTGTATGAGATATGCCCCGGATCTTCTAGCTTTCATTGTCTCAGGTGAGAAGTCTGGTGTAATTCTGATAGGTCTGCCTTTACAGGTTACTTGACCTTTTCCCCTTAATGCTTTTAATATTCTTTCTTTGGTTAATGCATTTGATGTTTTGATTATTATGTGCTGGGAGGACTTTCTGGTCTGGTGCAGTCTGTTTGGAGTTCTGAAGGCTTCTTGTATATTCACTGACAACTCTTTCTTTAGGTTAGGGAAGTTTTCTTCAATAATTTTGTTGAAGATATTTACTGGCCCTTTAAGTTGGAAATCTTTGCTCTCTTCTATACCTATAATCCTTAGGTTTGGTCTTCTCATTGTGTCCTGGATTTCCTGGATGTTTTGGCTCAGGAGCTTTTTGCATTTTGCATTTTCTTTAACTGTTGAGTCAATATTTTCTATGGTATCTTCATCCCCTGAGATTCTTTCTTCTATCTCTTGTATTCTGTTTTTGATGCTTGCGTCTATGACTCCTGAATTCTTTCCAAGATTTTCTATCTCCAGAGATGCCTCACTTTGTGATTTCTTTATTGTTTCTACTTCCATTTTTAGATCCTGGATGGTTTTGTTCAGTTCCTTCACTTGTTTGTTTGTGTTCTCCTATAATTCTTTCAGGGATTTTTGTGTTTCCTCTTTAAGGGCCTCTACCTGTTCACCCGTGCTCTCCTGTATTTCTTTCAGGGATTGTTGTGTTTCCTCTTTAAGGGCTTCTACCATTTGACCCGTGTTCTCCTGTATTTCCTTAAGGGAGATATTTATGTCCTTCTTAATGTCCTCTAACAGCATTGTGAGATGAGATTTTAAATCCAACTCTTGCTTTTCCGGTTTGTTGGGGTATCCGGGTCTTGCTGTGGTGGGGGGAACTAGGCTCTGAAGTTTCCAAGTAGCCTTGGTTTCTGTTGGTAGGGTTCTTCTACTTGCCTTTCTCCATCTGGTTATCTCTGGTGTTAGTTGGTCTTGCTGCATCTGGCTTGAGCTTGCCCTTCCTGTGGACCTGTAAGCCTGTGTCTGTACTCCTGGGAGACCAACTCTCTTCTGGCAGGGTCTCTGCACAGAAGGCTGTGGAGCTGTCTGGTTCCCTGCAGCAAATGGAGGCCGGAAGGGAAGACTCTTGTCCCAAAAGCAACACTGATTGTATGCCCTGTGCTCTCCTAGCTGTACCCCTCCAGAGAGAAGGTGGAGATCTCACCTCCCGCACTTAGAAGTGAAATCGCTGCTGGGATATCACTCTCTCCTGGTGGGCTAAGCACAGAAGGCTTTGGAGCTGCCTGGTTCCCTGCTGCAGATGGCGGTCAGACATTTATTAATTTTATTAATGCATATAGGTATTTTCTCTGCATGCTTGTATATGTACCTCATGTATGTCTGCTGCCTATAGAGACCAGAGAGAGACTCTGATGCCCTGGAATTAACATTTCAGATGGTTATGAATTGTTATGTGTGTTCTGAGGATTAAATCCAGGTCCTATGGAAGAGCAACCTTGGTCTTATCTACTGAACTATCTCTCCAGCTGTACTTGCTCTGATATATCTGACTTCTTGATCATATTAGCAGAATATAGGCATAATGTAGATATTGAATTGCTGCTTACTGAATTAATGGTCACTGGTTTTCTTTTGTTTGTTTTTGTTCGTTTTTTAACTGGATAGTTTATTTATTTACATTTCAAATGTTAACCCATTTCTTGATTTCCCCTCTCCAAACTCCCTATCACATCCCTCCTTACCCTGCTTCTATGAGGGTGCTCCCCCTTCAATTATCCACTCCTACCTCAAGACCCTAGAATTCCTCTACACTGGGGCATCAATCCTTCCCAGGACCAAGGGCCTCCTCTCCAATTGATGCTAGATAAGTCCCCTTTAGCTCCTTCAGTACTTCACCAAACTCGTTTGTTGGGGTCCTTGCGCTCAGACAGATGGTTGGCTATGAGCATCCGCATCTGTATTGGTCAGGATTTGACAGAACCTCTCAGGAGACAACTGTATCAGGCTCCTGTCAGCAAGCAGTTGCCATCCACAATAGTGTCTGGGATTGGTGTCTGCATGTGGAATGGATCCCAAGGTGGGGCAGTCTCTGGATGGTCTTTCCTTTAGTCTCTAGTCTTTGCCCTGTATTTCCTTTAGACAGAAGCAATTCTGGATTAAAATGTTGGAGATGGGTGGATGGTCCCATCCCTCAACCAGGGTACCATGCCTAAATTCTGGATATGGTCTGGACAGGTTCTCCCTCCCCATTGTGGGGTGTTTCAGCTAATGTTATTCCCGTGGCATCCTGGGTGGCTCTTGCTTTCCTAGCATCTGGGACATTCTGGTTGCTACCCCCAGTTGCCCACCCCCATTGCTAAAAACCTCTGTTAAATTTCCTGACCCTCTGTACATCTCCTCCCATACCTGATTCTTCCCATCATTTCCCCTCCCTCTTCTCTTCTTCCCATGTCCCTCCCACTCTCTATTTCCCTTGATTATTTTGTTCCCCCTTCTAAGTAGGACCAAAACATCTACTCTATGTTCTTCCTTCCTCTTAAGCTTCATGTAGTCTGTGAGTTGTATCGCCCATATTACACACTCTTTGCCTAGTACCCACTTATCAGTGAGTACATACCATGTGGGGTCTTCTGTGACTGAATTACCTCACTCAGGATAATATTTTCTAGATTCATCCATTTGACTTTGAATTTCATGAACTCATTGTTTTTAATAGCAGAGTAGTACTCCATTGTGGAAATGTACCACATTTTCTTTGTCCATTCATCTATTGAGGGACATCAGGGTTTTTCCAAGCTTCTGGTAATTATAAATATGGCTGGTATGAAAATAGTGGAGCATGTGTCCTTATTGCATGTTGGAACATCTTCTGGGTATATGCCCAGGAGTGGTATAGATGTGTCCACAGGTAGTACTATGTCCAATTTTCTGGGAAACCACCAGACTGATTTCCAGAGTGGTTGCACCAACTTTCAATCCCACTAGCAATGGAAGAGTGTTTGTCTTTCTTCACATCTTCACCAGCATCTGCTGTCACCTGAGTTTTTGATATTATCCATTCTGAGTGGTGTGATGTCGAATCTCAGTGTTGTTTTGATTTGCATTTCCCTGATGACTAAGGATTTTGAACATTTTTTAGGTGCTTCTCCGCCATTTGAGTTTCCTCAGTTGAAAATTCTGTTTAGCTCCATTCCCCATTTTTGACAGGGTTATTTGGTTCTCTGGAGTCTAACTGCTTAAGTTCTTTGTACATATTGGATATTAGCCCTCTATCTGATGTAGGATTGGTAAGCAAATATCTTTTCCCAATCTGTTAGTTGCCATTTTGTCCTATTTACACTTTCCTTTGCATTGCAGAAGCTTTGCAATTTTATGAGGTCCCATTTGTCCATTCTTGATCTTAGAGCATAAGCCATTGGTGTTTGGTTCAGGAAAATTTATTAGATTCAGTGTATCTTGTTTCAGTAGGTCCTTGATCTACTTGGAACTGAGCTTTGTAAAGGGAGAAAAGAACAGATCAATTTGCATTCTTCTATGTGTTGTTGACCTCTAGTTGAACTAGCACCATTTGTTGAAAATGCTTTCTTTTTTTCTACTGGATGATTTTAGCTTCAGTGTCAAAGATCAAGTGTCCATAGGTGTGTGTGTTCATTTCTGGGTCTTCAATTCTACTCCATTGATTTACCTGCATGCCATTGTACCAATACCATGCAGTTTTTATCACTATTGCTCTGTAGTATAGCTTGAGGACAGGGATGGTGATTCCCCCAGATGTTTTTTATTGTTCAGAACAGTTTTTGATATGCTGGGGGGTTTTTGGTATTCTAAATGAATTTGAGAATTGCTATTTCTAATGCTATGAAGAATTGAGTTGGAATTTTGATGGGGATTGCATTGAATATGTAGATTGCTTTTGGCAAGATGGCCATTTTTACTATAATAATCCTGCCAATCTATGAGCTTGGGAGTTCTCTCCATCTTCTGGGGTCTTCTTCAATTTCTTTCTTCAGGGATTTGAAGTTCTTGTCATACAGATCTTTCACTTGCTTGGTTAGAATCACACCAAAGCATTTTATTTTATTTGTGACTATTTTGAATGTTGTTGTTTCCATATTTACTTTCTCAGCCTGTTTGTCCTTTGAGTAGAGGAAGGTTACTGATTTGAGTTAATATTTTATGCAGCCACTTTGCTGAAGTTGTTTATCAGCTTTAGGAGTTCTCTGGTGGAATTTTTGGGTCACTTAAGTATACAATCATATCATCTGCAAATAGTAGATGATATTTTGACTTTTTCCTTTCCAATTTGTATCCCTTTGACCTCCTTTTGTTGTCTAATTTCTCTGGCTAGTTCGAGCACTATATTGAATAGATAATGGGACAGTGGACAGCCTTGTCTAATTCCTGATTTCAGTGGGACTGCTTCAGATTTCTCTCCATTTATTTTGATGTTGGCTACTGATTTGCTATATATTGCTTTCACTATGTTTAGGTATGTGCCTTGAATTCCTGATATTTCCAAGTGTTTTATTCTGAAGGGATGTTGAAGTCTGTCAAATGCTCTTCAGCATCTAATGAAATGATCATGTGGTTTTTCTATTTCAGTTTGTTTACGTAACGGATTCTGTTGATGGATTTCCATATATTGAACAATCCTTGCATTCCTGGAATAAAGCCTTCTTGATCACGGACAATAATTGTTTTGATGTGTTCCTGAATTTGGTTTGCACAATTTTATTGAGTATTTTTGCATCAATATTCATAAGGGAAATTGGTCTGAAGCTCTCCTTCTTTGTTGGGGCTTTGTGTGGTTTTTGTTGTCAGTATAACTATGGCTTCATAGAGCAAATTAGGTAGTGTTCCTTTTGTTTCTATTTTGGGGAATAGTTTGAAGAGTGTTGTTATTAGGTCTTCTTTGAAGTTCTGAAATAATTCTGCACTAAACCCATCTGGTACTGGTTGGAAGATTTTATTGACTGACTCTATTTCTTTAGGGGTGATGGGACTATTTACATGGTTTATCTGATCCTTATTTAACTGTGGTAACTGGCATCTGTGTAGAAAATTGTCCATTTCATGCAGACTTTCCAGTTTTGTTGAGTATAGGCTTTTGTAGTATAATAAGATTTTTTTTACAATTTCCAAAGTTTCTCTTTTTATATCACCCTTTTCATTTCTGATTTTGTTAATTTGCATGGTGTCTCTGTGCCTTCTGCTTGGTCTTGCTAAAGGTTTATCTATCTTGTTGATTTTCTCATAGAACCGCCTCCTGGTTTGGTTGATTCTTTGTATAGCTCTTTTTGTTTCTACTGGGTTGATTTCAGCCCTGAATTTGATTATTTCCTGTCATCTACACATTTTGGGCATATTTGCTTTCTTAATTTTTGTTCTAGAGCTTTCTGTGGTGCTATTAAGCTGCTACTGTATGTTCTCTCCAGTTCCTCTTTGAAGACACTCAGAACTATGTGTTTTCCTCTTAGCATTGCTTTCATTATGTCCCATAAGTTTAGATATGGCATGCCTTCATTTTCATTAAATTATAAAAAGTCTTTAATTACTTTATTTCTTTCATGACCATATTATCATTGAATAGGGCATTGTTCAGTTTCCATATGTATATAGGCTTTTTGATGTTTTTGTTGCTATTGAGGACCAGCCTTAATCCGTGGTGATCTATCTGGTTGGATGTATGAGATTATTTCCATCTTCTTGTATCTGTTGTTGTCTATTTTGTGACTGATTCATATGGTCAATTTTGGAGAAGTTACTATGAGGGGCTGAGAAGAATGTATACACTTTTATTTTAGGATAAAATGTTCTATAGATATCTGTTAAATCCATTTGGTTCATAGCTTCTGTTAGTTTCAGTGTTTCCCTGTTTTGTTTCTGTTTCCATGTTCTGTCCATTGAAGAGAGCGGGGTGTTAAAGTCTCCCATTATTATTGTATGATATGCAATGTGTGCTTTGAGCTTTAGTAAAGTTTCTTTTGTGAATGTGGGTGCCCTTGCATTTGGAGCATAGATGTTCAGAATTGAGACTTTTTCTTGCTAGATTTTTCTTTTGATGAGTATGAAGTATCCTTTATTTTTTTTTGATGACTTTTGATTAAAAGTCAATTATATTCAATATTAGAATGGCTATTCAAGCTTGTTTCTTGGGACCATTTATTTGGAAATATTTTACAAGCCTTTAACTTTGAGGTAGTGTCTGTCTTTGCTACTGAGGTGCTTTAACCGTATTCAGCAAAATGCTGGATCATGTTTATATATCCAGTCTGTTAGTCTATGTCCTTTTATTGGGGAATTTAGTCCATTGATGTTAAGAGACATTAAAGGAAAGTGATTGTTACTTCCTGTTGTTTTTTGTTGTTGTTGTTGTTAGAGGTGAAATTATGTTTCTTTGGCTATCTTCTTTTGGGTTTGTTGAAAGAGGATTATTTTCTTGCTTGTTCTAGGGTATAGTTTTTCTCCTTTTGTTGGAGTTTTCCATCTATTATCCTTTGTAGGTCTGGATTTGTGACAAGATATTGTGTAAATTTAGTTTTGTCATAGAATATCTTGGTTTCTCCATCTAAGTTAATTGCGAGTTTTGCTGGGTATAGTAGCATGGGCTGGTATTTTTGTTCTCTTAGGGTCTGTATGGCATCTGTTCAAGATTTTCTGGCATTCATTGTCTCTGATGAGAAATCTGGTGTAATTCTGAAATGTCGGGCTTTGTATGTTACTTGAGTTTTCCCCAATCACAAAAGAACACACATGGTATGCAGTCACTGATAAGGGGATATTAACACAGAAACTCGGAATACCCAAGACACAATTTCACATATCAATAGAGTTCCAAGAAGATGGAAGGAGAGACTCCTGGTCCTGGAAAGACTGGATGTAGGGAAATACCAGGACAGAGAAGCAAGAGGGGGTTGAATGGGGAACAGGAGGAGGGAAGAAGGATTATGGGACTTTGGGGGAAGGAGGAACCGGGAAAGGGGAAATCATTGGGAATGTAAATAAAAATAATATAGAAAATTAAAAAAAATTGGCAATCTTTGTTCTCCTATACCTATTATCCTTTTGTTTGATCCTCTCATTGTGTTCTAGATTTCCTGGATATTTTGGGTTAGGAGCTTTTTGCATTTTCCATTTTCTTTGACTGTTATGTCAATGTTTTCTATGGTATCTTCTGCCTCTGAGATTCTCTTCTATCTCTTGTATTCTGTTGGTGATGCATGCATTTATGACTCCTGATCTGTTTCCTAGGTTTTCTATCTCCAGGTTTGTCTCTCTTTGTGATTTCTTTATTGTTTCTATTTCCATTTTTAGATCCTGGATGGTTTTGTTCTATTTTTTTCACCTTTGTTTGTGTTTTCATGTAAATCTTTAAGGGATTATTTTTGTGTGTGTGTGTTTCCTCTTTAAGGGTTTCTGATTGTTTTCCTGTGTTCCCTTGTATTTCTTCAAGGGAGTTATGTACATCCTTCTTAAAGTCCTCTATCCTCATCATGAGATGTAATTTTACATGAGTCTTGCTTTTCCAGTGTCTTGGGATATCCAGGGCTTGCTATGATGGGAGAACTGCATTTTGGTGATGCCAAGTAGCCTTGGTTTCTGTTGCTTATATTCTTGACCTAGTCTCTCACCCTCTGGTTATCTCTGGTGTTACCTGGTTTTGCTGTCTCTAACTATGTCTTGTCCTTCCTGTAAGTCTGTGTGCCAGCACTCCTGAGTTACCAGTTCTCTCTTGGAGGAATTTGTGTGTGGAGAACTCTGGCACTTGTTCAGCTCTAGGGTGCAGATTGAATCCAGAAGGATCCTGTCCTTGGCTATTCCTTGGTTCCTGTGTCCTGATAGCTCTTGTGCCAGGTATTTGAACAGAATTGGTGGTCTCACTTGTGCTCTCAGTTGTCTTAGCACTCTTGGGAGACCAATTCTTTTCAAGTAGAACCTGGGTATGGAGAGCTTTGTACTCACGTGTGTCAGCAGTCCTGGGAGACCTGCCCTCTCTCTGCAGGATCTGGTTATTGAGAGCGGTGGCACAGTGTCTGCTCCAGGCACAGATGGATACCAGAAGGATCCTGTCCAGACTGCTTCTTCATTCCTGTGTCCTGGGGGCTCTGGGTGGGTCCCTCAGAGCAGAAGTGGTGGTCCTACCTGTTCTCACAGTTGTGTCAGCACTTATGGGAGACCAGCTTTCTCCCAGTGGGACCTGGGTGTTGACAGATGTGTCACAATGTCAGTTCTGGTCACAGATAAAAACTGCATGTGTTTTGTTTTTAAAAGTTATTTTATGTATTAAATTTTATGTTGGAGATGGCAGTGTGGCTCAATGATAGAATATTTGCCTAGTAAAGCACAATACCCTGGGTTTCTTCTTTAGTAGTGAAGAAAAATGAAACGCATTTACTCCCACCAAAACCATAGAATTATATCACTCCCCACATACACTTGACATGTTTAATTTCCCACTGTTAAACCTTAGCTATTTTGGCAGTCTTTTGTTTGAGTAACTATTGATTTTTCAAGGGACAATATGCATATCTGTGGAGCTATGCATTGGAAGAATGAGGATAATGAAAATATCCACTGGATCAAAGAATGTCAGAGAAGACTTGCTTGAACATCTAATCAACCTTTTCCCATTTTCCCTGTTTTCATCAAGGTGAAACCCCAGAAGTCTATAAGTATTAGTACATTACTGTTGATCTATAAGATGATATCATGTCTTTGTGGTTCCACAAGACTTTAAGGATTTCATGGTGAATTAAGCATCTAGTGCCACTGAGTACTTTGATGTTGTGTGCTCTCTAAATCAGCACATATGTACACACACACACACACACACACACACACAAAGAGAGAGAGAGAGAGAGAGAGAGAGAGAGAGAGAGAGAGAGAGAGAGAGAGAGAGATACACATTGCTATTCATCTTCTAACCACTTTAATTGAGCACTTATTTTATCCAATTCAGACAAGGTTAGAAAGCCTAGTCTACCATCTGATTCTTCAGCAACTATTGAAAATAGGCATGCAACCTAAGTACACAAAGTATTCTCTGCCTCAGAGCAATCAACTGCCTTCCTCAAGTACTTTAGTTATCTAAAGTATAAAGACAACTTTTTCTGACATTCTTATCTGTCTTCCATCTAAGGTCCAAGGCTGTCAAAATAACACCTATTACTTGGCTTGGTGAGGGCAAGTTTCTGATGTGAGCAACTCGACATTCTCCAAAACCTCTACAGATATTTTAACTCTCCTGAAGTCAGGGTCCAGACAAACTGCTCCATTAAACAGGTTTAAAGCTTAAGATTGCATCATTTTATTTCTTTTAAAAAGTATCATGAAAGGTTGTGTGCTATTTAGATGCAACCTGAAATGTCAAACATTTTTCTATGCTTTTAAAAATGCTCAAAATGTTCATTACAATTCTGAAAGTCAGGACTTTGTGTTGAATATTAAAAGCATCTAGACTATTTCTGTCATTTTCTCTGAAACACTTTCTTCTCTTTCCATACTTTAAGCATGACTTCTTGACCTTAATTCCTCTCGCTTTGTGCTAGGTATTTTAATGTGATCTTTATTATGGTTAATCCCCTATTTTAATTTGATGTCACCATGGTACTGTTAGTCTGTTGGGCCTTTACAGAAGAAGGATAAAATGTGTTTCTCATGGAACATTGTTATCTTGAGACTGGAATAGTTACTATAGGAGCAATTGTTTCAAAACAAGGCTCTCCCTTTTCTTTTCTCTCTTCTATATGCACCTGATTTCACATTGATTCTCTGTTATGTTACAATGTGGCATAAAGGTTTAGTCTGATGTGGCCACCCAAGATTGATCTTCCAGCCTCTAGAACCTATAGTATAATAAATCCCAATTTTTTCTAAATCACTAAATATAAATTTTTATGTCCCAACAGCAGTAAAAGAGCCTCCATCCTATAACCAGGGTAGCAAGAGAGAAATCAAAAGACTGAGCTAAGAGTATATGTCACTATAGCTAAGATTTCTTTATATGTTAAAAGAAAATGTCAGCAGAAGCTGTGTTACCAAATCTCATTGCTATCTCACAAGCACAACATTTAGGAGGATTCTCTGAATATCTTCTGTTCTTCTCTTCTGTTTTCTATAACATACATGCACAGTGCCTGAGCTTCACCACCAGCACTGTGCATTAAATGTAGCAGTCTCTATTTTTGCCTCAGTAGACACAGGTGGGAAAACAAATGCTTCTATCATCCATACTGACTGACCTCTCTAGAAGAAGACAAAAAATAAATATGAGGACCAGAGAATTACTTAGACTCGAATATTTGTCAACAAAATGGATATCTTTTGCAATCTGCAAAGTTGCTGGAGAGCAAATCGACCCCTTCCGAAGATGCTAATTGCAGTGATTCTCAGTGTTGGATGCTTGCCAGATCCTTATTTTAGTCTTAATTCTGGGCTCAACTGAGTAAGTTATATATCGCTATATATAATTGATTCCCATTATTCAGGGCAATAATGGTCTATACCATTAACTCTGAATTAATGAATACTGAACTACCAGTTCAAAGAGAAATATAGGAGTAGCTTCCCTCAGGTCTCTAGTCACAGTATTAATATGTAACCTTGCATTATATGTTCTTGGTTTAATGACACTTTAACACTAAGCACATGGCCAGTACCATTGTAAATCAAGCCTGATGGAAAGTTGGTTAAGACATATTTTCTCTGTAAGTCCAACAGACTTCATACATTCAGAAATACTAGATGGCACTTCACTCCTGTGCTTTGAGGCCACTTTGAATTGAAAAATCGCCTGTGAAAAGCACAAAAATTCAAACATCATTTCCATTAAATAAACCACAAAAAGGTGACTGTTTTGTACTAAAAGCTGAAACAGAAAAGCAGTCACCTTTTCTGATCTCAACTAGAATGTGAACTTGGCATCTCAAATTGTTCATAATTCTATGTACGTGAATGTCCCTGAAAGCACCATAGATATTGTTTGATGGGCTATAAATACATTTTAGTGAAGAGGTAAATTCAAAATTATGGACTTTGAGAAGAGAGAAGATCAACTGCCCATTAACTGTGTAAACACAAGCTTACAGATTGCTGAAAATCTTCTGAAGCAGAGAAAACACGAGGGAACAAAAAAGAGTTGCTCATGAGAACACATTTACATTTTTGTGGCAGAAATAATCAAAGTAAAAAATATCTATACCTACAGTAATTAATAATAATGTTTTGAACTTGGGGCTGAGAAAATGGTTCTGCAGTTAAGAGCGCTTATTAGTCTTACAGAGGACCTGGGTTTGATTCCCTGTACCCACATAGTGACTCATAATCATGTATAACTCTCTTTAACGGGGATTTGATGCCCTCTTCTGACCTCCATGAGTAGTAAGCATGGTTCACATACATACATATTGACAGATAAAACACTCATGCATATAAAATAAAAATAAATGCATCTTATTTTTTTTAAGTTTCTTTGTACTTAAATTTTCTCCACTTTGCAAAATGCGAACCAACCAAGGAAAATATTGAAACAGAAAACTGAGACATAAAATGCTTGCCTGACAATCAGAAGGCCTGAGTTTAATTCCCAGAACCTAGATAATAAAAGTGAAGCCTAGTGGTATTCATTGGTAATCAGGGGAGAAAGGTACCGATGAAACCCTGGTGCAAAATGTCCAGTCAGCCTAGGCTATCTGGATAGTCCTAAGCCACTGAAATATCCTATTTTCAAAACTAAGATAGATGACTTAATGACCCCAGTGATTGTCCTCTGGCCTTCACATATATGGCACACATGTGCCCATGTATAACCTCACATAACTCACACACACACACACACACACAGAGAGAGAGAGAGAGAGAGAGAGAGAGAGAGAGAGAGAGAGAGAGAGAGAGAGAGAGAGAGATGACACATGCTGGTATTATGGTAATCAGGTAAATTATTTAATTTGTACAATGGCACTGCATCACAAGTATTACCACCATTAGAGGTGGTGCTTTACATAAGACGAATCTACTTGCTCAGGAACACACAAAAAGTTGTCTATGACCATAGCAGGTGGAGGAATACACCTGATTTGTTTTGATTGCAGAAGCAAAGCATGGGTAGTCCTGGTCAGAACTTACATAGAAAGAGCCATACAGAAATTTTATAAGATTATACAATTAGTAAATATGATATCCGGGATTAAAACCTCCGTGCATCTGACTCAAAAAACCTAAAGTTTAATGCAATGGGTCTCATAGTTAGCATCACCTGGCAATGTATTAGAAATACAAGTTGTCATGTACAGTCTAGATCTCATGAATCAAAAAGTATAGTAATAGAATATGTTTCAAAAATATGTTTTCAAAAGCTCTCAAGGAGATTTAATCTTACTGATTCTTTAACTATATTTAATTATATGTGCTTAATTGTGCGAATGACCTAAAATTAACACTTATTATTCAAATACCTTTAAAATATGAAATAAGAATAGTTGTACATATTTCAACACAACTATTTTGCTATAATTGGCATGTAATGAACTGGAAATATTTAGAGAATATAATTTTATAGATATATTAAATAAAGGTACTACCACAATCAGAATAGTAAACTTTGCTCTCATCTTCAGAACATCCTTATATCCTGGAAATTCTTCTTCTTATAACCCCCAACATCATTCTTCTCAAAGTAACTACTGATGTGCTGTGTTACTGTGCACTAATTTTCATTTTCTTCAGTACTATGTGAATGGACTCATACAACAAGCACCGTTTTTCTCTATTTCCTCAGCATAAATAATGTGAGGCTCACATAACTTATTTGTATCAGTGTTTTGTTCCTCTATTTCAGGACAATATTTTATTAATTCAACATTTCACAACTTATTATTTGTATATTTGGGCACATTTCTGCTGTCTTTAGTCTTTTACCATCACAACTGATACTATTGTGAACATTTGTGTATAGGTCTATTTCTAAATGGATGCTGTATTTATTTTTTCTTTCCTGGATGATACTGTAGGTGTGAGGAACAATTGCTGCTTTAATTGCTTGGACTTTCATGCTCACTAGGTGGGGAATCCATCACTGAAATCTGTTTCCAGCCTGGTGGACATAGTTTATCTTTCTAAGAAACTGTCATACCATTTTTGCAAAATGATACTGACTTTTTCCCATTCTTATCAAAATTATGCAATTCTAGTTGCTTGGCACTCTAATTAATACTCAGTAATGCTCAAGATGTTTTGTTTTGGATTTGTATCTATTTTTTGACCCTTACACTATGTTTGCATTGCTGTCTCATAATGGCTTTGATTTGCATTTCCCTAAAGAGTAAAGACAACAAATAAGTTTCATTTGCCTCGTTGCTATTTCCTCTTCATTCATAAGTTGCAAGTTTAAAACTTGAATCACTTCTTTAAAAGAATACTTGGAAATAATTTTAGATTTGCAGAGGAATTCTGAAGCAAGTACCAGGAGTTCCAAAATATATTTAATTTTCTCTAATGTTAGTATCTTACATAAATAAGCTCTTTTCAGAATGAAGAAATTGTTATTGCTGAAACTAGTACCCAACTCCATGTAGTTACTCAAACTACATCCTGACTTTATTAAGACTTCAGTTTTTCTGCTTAATATGATTTTGTTTCTCTAGATTCAATCCAGAATTATTATTTGTCAGTCTTTCCCAGATTTTCTTGGCCATGAACATTTTTGAAAAAAACAAATTATTTATTGCATGGCATGCTTCTTGACTTGAGTTTGTCTGATACTTTGTTGTGATGAAATTGAGATTTGGGGCTTGAGGAAGACTAGTCATAACATCATACCGAGAGTACATGTTGTCAATATGACTCCTTGTTGGTAATATTAACTAGACCACTTGGTTAATATTAAAAAAAAAAACCTGCAGTCTTACTCCTTTACAATGTTACTGTTTTATCTCATTTATACCATTAGAAGCAAGTAACAATATCCAACCTACTTTTACAATTATTCTGATGTCATAGAGGGAGGAATAGCTAATAATGTACAGCCATATGTTCTAAAGAACCATAGTACTTAATAAACATAACTAATTGTATAACATTTTCACATGTATACATATTAGCATATAATATATAAATTAATATGATTAGTTAGACAAATGTTATGGGTGAAATGTGAAACTATTTGAATATCCTATTTCACTTCAAGGACTTGCTCACTAGCTTAAGCCTAGGTTATTCTATTGTTCTCTTTTTGCATATTTGGAATTTCTGTGACTTTGAGAATCTTAACTCCCATTACATAGACTATATGCACTTACCTGTTTAATCCCTGTGTGCATTGCACATAGCTTAAAGCAGATTAAGCTTGTTTGAAGCATGATTTGCTTTGTATTTATACAAAGTTCTTGCTGCTTTAAGTCTTTCCAAACAACTCATAACACATTCTAGTTAATAGACACATAGTCACAAATATTGATGTTCCATCTTTTGTGCTGTATTGACTACCCCAGCACCACAAAGAGCAGTTACATCCTCCCCCAAATTCCCTTGTGCTTATTCTTTCACTGGCCTTGTTTGATCTCATTTTCTCGTTGGGGAAGATTGATCCTATATATTGGAGACAAGTCCTTTGCTAGATATATGACTTGCATATATTTTCTTCCAGTCTATCAACTGCCTTTTCATTTGCCTAACAGTGTCATTTAAAAAAGCAGATTTTAATTTTAATGAAGTTCATTTTATGTCTATTTTAATAATATAGTTGTCATAATATAGAAATCTGTGCTTAACAAAGTATCACAATTATCTTAGCCAATGTTTTCTTCTAGAACTTGTACACTTCTAGGTTTTCCATTGATGTTTGTGATTACCTGTAATGAGTTTTTGACTGTGGCATTAGATGTGAATGGAAGGTATTACATAACATACCTTATTCCAGCACTCTCTGTAAAAGAAAGAACACTTCTCTTCACTGGATTACTGTTGTGCTTTTTTAAAAAATAATGAAATATTTGTATATGGATGCATCGATGCTTGAATTAACTCCTTTATTCCTCTGATCTAGTTTTTTATCTTCATACTGAAACAATACTTGCATAACTAATGGAGCTTTAAAACAACTTTTAAAATGCAATAGTCTGATCTTCCCAATCTTATTTTTTTAATTTTCTATATTCTTTATTTACATTTCAAATGATTTCCTCTTTCATGGTTGCCCCCTCCCCGAAATTACCATAAGCCCACTTCCATTCTCTGTTCCCCAGTCAAACCCTACCGCTTCTCTGTCCCTTACACTGCTGCATCAAGTCTTCCAGGACCAGAGGCCTCTCCGTCCTTCTTCTTGGGAATCAATTGATATGGGAATTGTGTCTTGGGTATTTTGAGCTTATGGGCTAATATCCAATTATCAGTGACTGCATACCATATGTGTTATTTTGTGATTGGGTTACCTCATATAGGATGATATTTTCCAGTTCCAAACATTTGCCTAAGAATTTCATGAATTCATTGTTTTTAATTGCTGAGTAGTATTCCATTGTGTAAATATAACACATTTTCTGTATCCATTCCTCCTTTGAGGGACATCTGTGTTCTTTCTAGCTTCTGGCTATTATAAATAAGGCTGCTATGAACTTAGTGGAACATGTGTCCTTATTGCCTGCCAGGGAAGCCTCTGGGCATATAACCAGGAGTGATATAGCAGGGTCCTCCGGAAGTGTCATGCCCAGTTCTCTGAGGAACTGCCAGACTGCTTTCCAGAGTGGTTGTACCAGCTTGCAATCCCACCAGCAGTGGAGGAGTGTTCTTATTTCTCCACATCCTCGCTGTCATCTGAGTTTTTGATCTTTGCTATTCTGAGTGGTGTGAGGTGCAATCTCAGTGTTGTTTTGATTTGCATTTCCCTAATGACTAAGGATGCTGAACATTTCTTTAGGTGCTTCTCAGCCATTCGATATTCTTCAGATGAAAATTCTTTGTTTAGCTCTGTACCTTATTTTTTTAAAGATTTATTTGGCTGTCTGGAGTGTAACTTCTTGAGTTCTTTGTATATATTGGATATTAGCCCTCTGTTGGACATAGGGTTGGTAAAGATCTTTTCCCAATTTGTTGGTTGCCATTTTGTCCAATTGACAGTGTCCTTTGCCTTACAGAAACTTTGTAATTTTATGAGGTGCCATTTGCCAATTCTTGATGTTAGAGCATAACATTCATTCTGGGTCTTCAATTCTGTTCCATTGATCTACATGTCTGTTACTGTACCAATACCATGCAGTTTTTAACACTATTGCTCTGTAGTACAGCTTGAGGTCCGGGATACTGATTCCCCCAGAGGTTCTTTTACTCTTGAGAATAGTTTTAGCTATTCTGGGTTTTCTGTTATTCCAGATGAATTTTTGAATTGCTCTTTCTAACTCTATGAAGAATTGAGTTGGGATTTTGATGGGGATTGCATTGAATCTGTGTATTACTTTTGGTAAGATGCTCATTTTTACTATATTAATCCTGCCAATCCATGAGCATGGCAGATTTTTCCATCTTCTGAGGTCTTCTTCAATTTCTTTCTTCAGAGACTTGAAGTTCTTGTCATACAGATCTTTCACTTGTTTGGTTAGAGTCACGCCAAGATACTTAATATGGTTTGTGACTATCGTAAAGGGTATTATTTCTCTTACTTCTTTCTCAGCCTGCTTATCCTTTGAGTATAGGAAGGTTTCTGACTTGCTTGAGTTGATTTTATATCCGGCCACTTTGCTGAAGTCGTTTATCAGCTGTAGGAGTTCTCTGGTGGAGATCTTTGGGTCGCTTATGTATACTATCATATCGTCTGCAAAGAGTGATAGTTTGACTTCTTCCTTTCCAATTCGTATCCCTTTGACCTCCTTATGTTGTCTAATTACTCTAGCTAGAATTTCAAGTACTATATTGAAAAGATATGGAGAGAGAGGGCAGCCTTGTCTAGTCCCTGATTTTAGTGGGATTGCTTCAAATTCCTCTCCATTTAGTTTGATGTTGGCTACCAGTTTGCTGTATATTGCTTTTACTATGTTTAGGTATGGGCCTTGAAGTCCTGATCTTTCCAAGACTTTTAGCATGAAAGGATGCTGAATTTTGTCAAATGCTTTTTCAGCATCTAATAGAATGGCCATGTGGTTTTTTTTCTTTGATATTTTTTATGTAGTGGATTACATTGATGGATTTCTGTATATTGAACCATCCATGCATCCCTGGGATGCAGTCTACTTGATCGTAGTGAATGTCGTTTTGATGTGTTCTTTGATTTGATTGGCAAGAATTTTATTGAGTATTTTTGCATCGATATTCATAAGGGAAATTGGTCTGAAATTCTCTTTCTTTGTTGGATCTTTGTGTGGTTTTGGTATCAGCATAATTGCGACTTCATAGAATGAATTGGGTTGTGTTCCTTTTGTTTCTATTTTGTGGAATAGTTTGAAGAGTACTGGTGTTAGGTCTTCTTTGAATTTCTGATATAATTCTGCACTAAAACCATCTGGACCTGTGCTTTTTTCGTTGAAAGACTTTCAATGACCACTTCTATTCTATTTCTTTAGGGGTTATGGGACTGTTTAAATCACCTATTTGATCCTGATTTAATTTTGCTATTTGGTATCTGTCTAGAAAATTGTCCATTTCCTCCAGATTTTCTAGTTGTGATGAGTATAGGCTTTTGTAGTATGATCTGATGATTATTTGAATTTCCTCAGTTTCTTTTGTTGTATCTCCCTTTTCATTTCTGATTTTTTGGATACTGTCTCTGTGCACTCTGGTTGGTCTGGCTAAGGGTTTATCTATTTTGTTAATTTTCTCAAAGAACCAGCTCCTGGTTTTATTGATTCTTTGTATGGTTCTATTTGTTTGTACTTGTTTGATTTCAGCCCTGATTTTGATGATTTCCTGCCTTCTATGCCTCTTGGGTGTATTAGCTTCCTTTTGTTCCAGGGCTTTCAAGTGTGCTGTTAAGCTGCTAATGTATGCCTTCTTCAGTTTCTTTTTGGAGGCACTCAGGGCTATGAGTTTTCCTCTTAGCACTGCTTTTATTGTGTCCCATATGTTAGCTTATGTTTTGCCTTCATTTTCATTAAATTATAAAATGTCTTTGATTTCTTTCTTTATTTCTTCTTGACGAAGGTATCATTGAGTAGAGCACTGTTCAGCTTCCATGTGTATGTGGGCTTTCTATTGTTTTTGTTGCTATTGAAGACCACCCTTACTCCACAGTGGTCTGATAAGAGACACGGGATTATTTCAATCTTCTTATATCTGTACAGGCTTGTTTTGTGACCAATTATATGGTTGATTTTAGAGAAGGTACCATGAGGTGCTGAGGAGAAGGTATATTCTTTTGCTTTAACATGAAATGTTTATATATATATAACATATATATATATAAACATACATATATAACATTTATATATATATAACATATATATAACATATATATATAACATTTATATATATATAAACATATATATATATACATACATATATATATATATATATGTATGTATTTGTTAAATACATTTATTCCAAAGCTTCAATTAGTTTTACTGTGTCTCTGTTTAGTTTCTGTTTTCCTGATCAGTCCATTGAGGAGATTGGAGTGTTGAAGTCACCCACAATTATTGTGTGAGGTGCAATGTGTGCTTTGAGCTTTAGTAAAATTTCTTTTATAAATGAGGGTGCCCTTGCATTTGGAGCATAGATATTCAGAATTGAGAGTTCTTCTTGGTGGATTTTTCCTTTGACCAGTATGGAGTGTCCTTCCGTCCCTTTTTTGATGACTTTAGGTTGGAAGCCAATTTTATCCGATATTAGGATGGCTACTCCAGCTTTTTCCTGGGACCATTTGCTTCTAAAATTGTTTTCTAGTCTTTTACTCTGAGGTAGTGTTTGTCTTTGACACTGAGGTGCCTTTCCTGTATGCAGCAAAATGCTGGCTCTAGTTTTCTTATCTAGTCTGTTAGTCTATGTTTTTTACTGGGGAACTGATTCCATTGATGTTAAGAGATATTAAGGAATAGTGATTATTGCTTCCTGTTATTTTTGATGTTATTTTTATGTTTGAATGGTTATCTTCTTTGGGGTTTGATGAAAGAAGGTTACTACCTTGCTTTTTCCAGGGTGTAGTTTCCCTCCTTGTATTGGCGATTTCCACCTATTATCCTTTGCAGGGCTGTGTTTGTGGAAAGATATTGTGTAAATTTGGTTTTATCATGGAATATCTTGGTTTCTCCATCTATGGTGATTGAGAGTTTTGCTGGGTATATTAGTCTGTGCTGGGATTTTTGTTCTCTTAGAGTCTGTATGAGATCTGCCCAGAATCTTCTAGCTCTCATAGTCTCTGGTGAGAAGTCTTTTGTGACTCTGATATGTCTTTCTTTATGTGTTACTTGACTTTTTCTCTTACTGCTTTTAATATTCTTTCTTTCTTTAGTACATTTCATGTTTTGATTATTATGTGACAGGAGGTATTTCTGGTCTGGCCCAATCTGTTTGGAGTTCTGTAGACTTCTTGAATGTTCATGGGTATTTGTCTTTTTAGGTTAGGGAAGTTTTGTTCCATAATTTTGTTGAAGATATTTACTGGCCCTTTTTAAGTTGGAAATCTTCACTCTCATCTACACCTCTAATCCTTAGATTTGGTCTTCTCATTGTGTCCTGGATTTCCTGGATGTTTTGGATTACTAGCTTTTTGCATTTGCATTTTCTTTGACTGTTGAGTCGATGCTTCCTATGGTATCTTTGGCATCTGAGATTCTCTCTTTTATCTCTTGTATTCTCTTGTTGATGTTTGCATCTATGACCCCTGATTTCTTCGCAAGGTTTTCCATCTCCAAAGTTGTTGCCCTTTGTGATTTCTTAGTTGTTTCTACTTCCTTTTTTTAGATCCGGAATGGTTTTGCTCAGTTCCGTCACTTGTTTGTTTGTGTTTTCCTGTAATTCTTTAAGATATTTTTGTGTTTCCTCTTTCAGGACTTCTGCCTGTTGACCCAAGTTCTCCTGTATTTCTTTAAGTGATTTTTGTGTTTCCTCTTCATGGGCTTCTATCTGTTGACCCATATTCTCCTGCATTTCTTTAAGCGATTTTTGTGTTTCCTTTGTAAGGGCATCTACCTGTTGATTCATGTTCTCCTGTATTTCTTTAAGAGATTTACTATGTTCTTCTTGAAATCCTCTAATAGCAACATGAGATGTGATTTTAAATCCAGATCTTGCCTTTCTGGTGTTTTGGGGTATCCAGAACTTGCTGTTGTCAGAGAGTTGGGTTCAGATGGTGCCATATTGCCTTGATTTCTCTTAGTAACTTTCCTACGTTTGCCTTTTGCCATCTGGTTATCTCTGGTGTTAATTGGTCCTGCTGTCACTGGCTGGTGCTTGAACTTCTTGTGACCCTGCAAGGCTATATCTGCACCCCTGGATGATCGGGTTTCCCCTGGCACAGATTGCTGAGGGGCTGCCCTGCTCCTGGGTGCCATTGGAGCCCTGATGTGCCTTGCCCCATGTGATGTTATACTTGGGATATCACTGTGTACCTGGTTGTCCCTTTCTGGTCAGTCACTGGAGCAAAGATGGCAGAGGCTGTGGGACCCCCTCCAAGTGTGGGTCACCCTGCAGGGCAAATGTCCCACTGCGGGGCTGGCACAAAGACAACTGCAGAGCTGCCCAGCTCTTGTGTGCAGGTGAAACCCTAGCTGGCTGTGCCCCAAGCGATGTTATACTGGGGATAGCTCTGTGTACCTGGTTGTCCCTGTCTGGTCCGTCACCGGATCAAAGATGGGGGAGGCTGCGGGACTCCCTCCAAGCATGGGTCACACTCCCCAATCTTCTTTTAAGCTGTGTTGTCTACTCCATGTGTTTTTTATGACTACATGGATTTCAGGATTTGTCTGTCAGTTCCTATGCACAGATTATATAGATGTTAATTTATTATAGGTATCACATCAAATCATTTAAACAACTGAGAATTGTAATATTAATAAAAGTGAATCACTGTACATTTAACAACCTAGATATTTTGTTTAGGTCTTTAAATTCAGTAATATTTTGTATATTTTCATGTCTTATATATTTTTTGGCAGTTTTTTCCTGAGTATTTGATACATTATTCTACTATATATAATACCATTTTAAATGCCATACTCCAACATTAGTGGTATATAAATATTCCATTAATATATATACATATATATTTATATAGTGATATATTTTTCATGCTTGTGAAATTCACTAACTCCCCATAATAGTTTCTAATACTGCATTGTTCAAATATATGATCATGTTTTCTATGACTATTTAAATATATGTGGTAAAACAAGAAACAAGACATATGCTTTTCGTGATAGATGTAAGAAAGGATTCATTTAACAATTATGTTTGATTTGAAGCTATTGAGTTTTCTAGATGCACCTTTAATGTGGAAGGTCCTCAGTACATTATACTCTCACTATAAGAATGTGCTTTGTAGAAGCTGAAGAGATGACTCAGTTAAGAGTACTCAATGTACTTGTAGAGGACCCAACTTTCTAACAGCTACATGTTGGTTTACAAATATCCATAACTCCAATTTCAAAGTAACTGAGCTCCTTGGATATGAGGCATTTGAGTGGTTGACAGACATATATTCAGGCAAATCACTTACACACATAAAATAAATAATTCTTTACAAAATCATTAAAGAAAGTGCATTATATTCTCTCAAATGCATTTTACTGTGTATATTGATATATCTTTAATTCATTAACTTAATATGTTGATCTGTTTTGATTTAAAATATTAAATTAATATCAAATTCTTCAGATATGCTATATTTGTTCACAATGTGGTTTAATTTTAATAGTTGTTATGTTGCATTTCCTAAAAAATTAGTAGTTATGTTCATAAAGAATATTATTCTGCTTTTGTTGATTGTTGTGTTTTTATTTTTCCAGAAATCTAAGTCTGTCTTTAATATTTGGTAGTGCTGGGATTATTTGACTTACATAGTATGTCCTTCTCTCAAGTGTATGGAGGAGGAGATCTGTATATCATTGACTTTATTCTTTCTATATTTTTGTTTTTTATTTATTTTTAATTGGATATTTTATGTATTCACATTTCAAATGTTATGTTATCCCCTTTCCTGGTTTCCCTTCTGGAACCCCCTATCCCATCTCCCCTCCCTCAGTTTCTATGTGGGTTCTCCCCCATCCATCCACTCCCACATCACTGCCTTGGCATTCCCCTACACTGGGGAAGTAAGCCTCCACAGGTCCAAGGACCTCCTTCCCATTGATGCCAGATAATGCTATCCTTTGCTACATATGCAACTGGAGACACGGGTACCTACATGTGTACTCTGGTTGGTGGTATAGTCTCTGTGGGTTCTGGTTTGTTGATATTATTGTTCTTCTTATAAAGTTTCAAACCCCTTCAGCTCCTTCAGTTCTTTTTCTACCTCCTCCAGTGGGGTCCTCGTGTTCAGTCTAATGGTTGGCTGTGAACCTCCACTTCTATATTTATCAGGCTCTGGCAAAGACTCTCAGGAGACAGATATATCAGGATCCTGTCAGCAAACACTTCTTGGCACCCACAGTAGTGTCTGGGTTGGGTGTCTGTGTATGGGATTGGTCCCCAGGTGGAGCAGTTTCTGGATGGCCTTTCCTTCAGGCTCTGCTCCACTCTTTGTCCCTGTATTTCCCTTAGACAGAAGCAATTCTGGATTAAAATATTGGAGATGGGTGAGTGGCCCCATCCCTCAAACAGGGGCCAATGCCTAACCTCTGGATATGGCATGGAGAGGTTCTCCCTCCCCATTGTGGGATATTTCAGCTAATGACATCCCTGTGGTGTCCTGGGAGACTCTTGTTTTTCTGGCATCTGTGACTTTCCTGTTCCTAGCCCCCAGTTCCCCATACCCCATTGCTAAAAACCATTGTTCAATTTCCTGACTGTGTCTCCTCCTATAACTGATCCTGCCACCCCTTTTCCCCCTCCCTCTCCTGTCTTCCCCCGAAGACACTCCCACCCTGTACCTCCAGTGAGTATTTTGTTTCCTCTTCTAAGAAGGACTGGAGCATCCACATTTTGGTCTTTCTTCTTCTTGAAATTCATATTATCTGTGAATTTTATCTTGGGTATTCCAAGCTTTTGGGCTCATATTCACTTATCAGTGAGTACATACCATCTGTATTCTTTTGTGACTGGGTTACCTCACTCAGGATGATATTTTCTAGTCCCACCCATTTGCCTAAAAATTTCATGAAGTCATTGTTTTTAATAGCTGAGTAGTACTCCTCCATTGTGTAGATGTACCACATTGTCTGTATCCATTCCTCTGTTGAGGGACATCTGGGCTCTTTCCAGCTTCTGGCTATTTTAAATAAGGCTTTTGTGAACATAGTGGAGTATGTGTCCTTATTACAGGTTGGAGCATCTTCTGGGTATATGCCCAGGAGTGGTATAGCTGGGTCGTCAAGTATTACTATATCCAATTTTCAGAGGAACCACCAGACTGATTTCCAGAGAGGTTGTACCAGCTTGCAAGCCCACCAGTAATGGAGGAGTGTTCCTCTTTCTCTACATCCTCACCAGCATCTGTTGTCACCTGAGCTGATCTTAGCCATTCTGACTGGTGTGCGGTAGAATCTCAGAGTTGTTTTGATTTGCATTTTCCTGATGACTATGGATGTTGAACATTTATTTAAGTGCTTCTCTGCCATTTGGTATTGCTCAGTTGAGAATTCTTTGTTTAGCTCTGTACCTCATTTTTAATAGGATTATTTGGTTCTCTGGAGTCTAACTTCTTGAGTTCTTTGTATATATTGCATATTATCCCTCTATAGGATGTGAGATTGTTAAAGGTCTTTTCCCAATCTGTTAGTTGCTGTTTTGTTCTATTGACAGTGCCCTTTGCCTTATAGAAGCTTTGTGATGTTATGAAGTCCCATTTGTCAATTGTTGATGTTAGAGCATAACATTGGCTTTATTCTTACAGTATTTTAAAATTATATTCTCACTTATTCCTTGAGAACTTCCTACCCACATACAATCTATTTCTATCATTCCTGTACTCCATTCTGCTCCTCCAAGTCCTCTCAGAATTACCACCTCCACCACCAAGTCTACCTCTCACCTTCATGGCTGGCTTCCCTTTATTTTAAATAAATAATTAATTAATGCTACATTCACTACAAAGCCTTGGGCTTTGGGCTTTCATTGTATAAATATTTTTAAACCATATATGAAATATATTTACTGTATATATTTCCTCTTAACTTAATTTTATTAGTTTCTGTCTCTCAAGGAATTTCTTAATTTTTAAGTGTTTCAAATTTTTAAGTGCTTCCTTGAAATATTTGTTATCCTATAAAAATCCATAAATTCATTAGTAAGGAAGGAGTGACCTTCTCCTGTTTCTCATTATGGGAATTTAGGTCTTGAAATTAGAAGTGAACATCATTAATGTTTTAATTTATCAGCTACAGATTTTTCACTTTTATTATTTAAAAAGCATATCTTCCTTTAGTTGCATTGAATTCCTGTATTTTTTTTTCTGTTACTAGTCCACGAATTACTTCTCTAACATTTTTATTACCTTTATTCTATGTGTGTTGAGTTCTATGTTCTTTTTAAAATATTTTAAAATGGAAGTCATTTAATTGAATCTTTCTGTTTATCTAAGTATTAATAATGTCCTCCCTGTCCTGTTTAATCCCATCTATCACCTCATATATGTATACACATTTTGTATTCTTTTTTAACTCAATTTAATATACCTTTAATTTTTTAATATCTCATTTTAATCAGAGGCTGTAAGAAGTGCTTATTTTATTTATAAATATTTAAGTTTATTCAGAGTGTATATGGTAGCAAGCATTTATTCCCAGAATGAGGTAGAGGCAGAGAGGCAGAAAAGTAGATCTCTGGGCCAGACTGGAATGCATACATAGCAGATTCCAGAAACATCAGTGGTACACAGAGAGAATATACCTCAAAAACAACAAAAACAAACCCCCCAATCTAGGCTTATTCCTGATATTTCACTGATATTCATTTTTGATGAAATTCTGTGTGTTTATAGGATCTACTTTATCTGAATTTAAACCTTGAACTGTGTTGAGACCTTTTCCATAGCTAGGGAAAGCATTATGGCAATTTTCTTTGTGGACTTGAACGAGTATTACTTGGAAATAGTTTCATCTTTGGGTCTTAATTTATGATTTATAATCTAACTTCAAGGTAGTGATCAATCTAAAGCTAATTATTCCTCATTATGATGTTGAGATCAGCCTAAGTAATTTACCTAATGTTCCATGAATTATAAGTTTTCCAGTCTGGCTGATGGTAATAGGTTCTATTCTTGGCCCTCTGCGAACATCAGGTAGTGTTCTTTTTAATTCTTTTGGAAAGAACTTCTCCAGTACTGGGTAAATCTTCTCTTACACAGGTGCATATTAGTATTATGCTGAACAATTGAGCAATTCTCTGGATTCCCCAGTTTGTCTATTTCTCTCCTTTGATATTCTGGTTTGCCAACTTAACCTGTTGATGGATCTCTAGTCACTTGGGTTCAGTTCTAAAACTCAGGGCTCATCAGGCTCTCACCCTGATTCCCCTCTCATTGCCATAACTGGGAACTCACCTTAAGGGCAATATGGTAGAGGAATATTAGTGCTCATTCAAGTTCTTCCCCACATCTCAAAAAGAAGTCTGTCATCCAGTGTTTTGAATATGACATTTATTTTATCTTATCTGGGTTTTGAATTTTCTGGAGGTGAAGTGAGTATAGTTCCATTGATTTTATCCCGATTGCAAGTAGACAAACCATACTCTTAGATGTAAAATTTTGCATCCTATTCCAAGGACAAATCTGTCCCAAACTGGATGGTTTAGCATGTTGGTAATCATTTCTTCTATAGTATTTAGAAGTTTGTTCAAAGCACTTTCCAGGACTTGGTCCTTCTCTGTAGATTCAAATTAATGGAATAAAATGTCTTATTCAGATCTTCCAGGGATGGGTGAGATCACATGTTATATTTAGCATCTGTTTACAAGTATGGGTTATCTTTCTGAGTAGAGATACTGCCATGTGTCTACTTTGTTCTGCTTTATTCAGCTCTGAAATGTAACACTTTCTTGCTGTGGTATAATTTGCATTCTACCTTTACACAAAGAAAGAAAAAAGAACTCCTTTCCAAGTCCAATTGTCCCTGAAACCTCATAATTACAGGTTTCTGGCCTTTCATCTCTTCACAGAAATCCAAGAGCCACAGGAAATGTTTTGCAAAATACCTTCATCTGTATCAGGAATTGTTGTGTTTGTGTTTCCACAAAACTCATATATTCAAGTCATAGCATTCAGTATGGTGATATTTAGAGGTAAAACTTCTATGAAGTAATTAGGGTAAGAAGGAACCATAAGAATGAGAGTCTTCCAGTGAAATTAGTGCCCTAATAAAAATAAAGGAGGGGGAAAAGATGGGTTGAGTGACGGAGACATAGAACACAGACATAGACCCACACAGACACAGACACAGACACACACATATATAAACACACACACACACACACACACACACACACGGGAAGGAGAGATTTTTCTCTGTCGCCACACTTTAGGAAAATCCAAGTAGAAATTAACTGACTGCAATTCAGGAAGTGAGCTCTTGCCAGATAGTTGTCCAAGTTGAACAAGAGTACTATAACTCTTACTTCATATGCTGGCACTTAATCTTGGAGTTTCCTATGAAAACTAATTGTTTGTCTTTTTTAAACTACCCAGGCTATGCTTAAGGAAGATACATAATATAAATTCAAGAAAATGTAATTTTAGAACAAGGGACTGAAGAGTTGTCCAGAATTTTGATGAGCTATTTAAATACTCAGTCAATGCCTCAGGTCTCAGTTTTAGTTCAGTATATTACTGAACTAAAACATATAAATGCAAAATAAACTGTATCATTCCTATGCAATGAGAATATTTTCTAAATAGTAAAATCTCAAGTCACGACCTGATCATTAAGATGCATGTGTTAGTTATGGAGAACATACAAAGAATGTACAAGACATTGTACAATCTCACACACACTTACATACATGCGAAATTCCTACACATTTACCAGCAACACTGAATTTCCTTTATTTTCCCATAAGAAGAAACAGAGTGTTCTAGATTTAGAAAGGTCACTGCCCTCATATTTTCTGAGTGCCACAGAATCCACTACATGCACTTCTGTTTCCAAAGTTGAACAAGAGTACTACAACTCTTACTTCACTTATGATATACTGACCAAGCATTTGAGAATAAAAGACCTCTTGCATCAGAAACAAAATGCTTTAGCCCTATCCTATCAGAGTGAAGGAAGAGTTTCTAGATAAAAATCTTTTATTTTCTTGATTATGAATGAATTTTGAGTCCTATTATCAGAAATGGTAGTTCCTGGAGTTTCAAACATCTGTGTTTCAGATTTAGCTGTTGGTTTAAATCTCCACTGGCCAAGGCAACAGGGGATTTTAAGTTACTGTCACAGGAAAATATATTCAACCAAGTTATATCACATATAGGCAAGAAAGATTCCCTCTCAGACTTGTAAGCTATAGAATTGCTTTTGCCTGAACTAGTTACATGGTTTCTTCACATTTCTGTCTTTGATTTGCTGTTAAAACCTGCCAAGAAATAATTTCTGCAATGAATCCCATTCAATAGCAACAAAAAAATGTTGCTATTTTTTTGCTGGAGAGAGTGATACCCCAAAAAGAAATGGGATAATTTATTTTGGAAGAAGTCCTTTTTCATAAATATTATGAAATATTATTACCTATCTATTATCCTGCAATAATATTCCAGGCTAATTCAAATTTAAAATAAAAAATGTTAAAAGAATTTTACCTCTACTTTTTTAAAAGCTAAAATACCTGTTCTTACCTGTCAATATAATAGAGATGATGATCAAGTATATAAGCCAGACTTCCATCTTACATATAGCAACTATAGGCAATGGCCAATGCTTGACACAGATTGGTTATATATAACTTAAAAGTCACTGGATATGGAATAATATAATTTCAAAATTCAAAAGGCACATTCATCTCATAAGAATAATGGGATAAATGTGAAGAGCAGAGAAAATGAAATATTATCACCAAGAGTAAAAGTTAATGAAATGAAAAAACTAAACAGATTGTTTTATCAAAGAAAAATAGGTGTTTTTAAATATAAGAGATTAATATGATAGACACCCTCTGGTTACACTGATCTAAAAGAGAGAGAGAAAAATAAATGGTATTTATTATAAAATTGGTTTAGTATGAAAAATGCAAATACAAAGGTATACATGAGAATAAAAGAGCAAATTTTCCAAATGCTACAAAAATTAACAGTAAAATCTACCAATCAAAAGGGTGACAATAAAAATAAATATAACAAAAATAAAAAATTACAGTGTAAAGACATAGATATGGCTCAGTGGTTAGAAACACTTACCGCTCATACAACTTCAGTGCCCATCACGCATTATTAGGTATCTTACAACTTCCTCTACTCTAGTTTTAGGAGATCTGAAACTTTCTGGAAGGTGTTAATACACCATACACTGTATTGCTAAAGACAACATATACTTCTGGCATAGTACTTGGAGGAATCCAGCTGGAACTAGCCTGAAATTCTCCCTGCTGAGGACTAGCTCCAATTGTCGCCAAAAGTGCTATACAAGCTACCAAGGAAGAGCAGGAATCAGTAGTCATTCACTCATTCATTTCTTTGTAGTTCAGGCTGTCCTGGACCTCACTCTGTAGACCATGCTAATAACACCATTACACAGCTGTAATCCCTAATCTTATCCAACTGTAAGGTACATGAACCACAACAACAACAGCATGACAAGATATCCCCAAGAGAGCAATAGCAATACATTTATCTTGGGAGTAACAAATAGCTGTCTAATTGGGCTTTAAGATCAGTTCAATGGGATGGAAATCATGCCTGGCACAATAAATCTAGACAACTACCTGTGACAGATGAGGTCACAGATCTTAAAGGAGTACCTTCCATTACCATCCTAAACTAGCATTATTTCTAACTGCATTCTGAATATATCTTCTCATACAATAAGTGTAACTCTCATCCCTCATTAAAGAAACTTCTTTGTTCAGCAAAAGGAGAACATTTCAGAAACCTACAATTAGTCAAAATACAGAAGACAATGGATTGTGGGGTATTTATCTCAGTGGATACATCTACCATGCAGTCCTGCATGTATGGTTCAGGTAACATCACAGAAATGGGGAGGAAAGATTATATGTGTAGGAGGACCCTAACACCTGCTGCTACAGAGTATCTTCTAGACATGAAAGGGAAGTTGCACCGATGAGATCTCAACAATCACTAACTCAATCAATTTATCACATTTATTTAACATATTTATCAGTTTAACATAGAATCAAACAGCATAGTGCCTACTTTTCAAAAACCATTGTATAATATCAATATCAAAAGTGAATTCTTAAATTGTTTTGATACTTTTAAAGCTGATTTATATTATTGTGTTCATTGTTAAAATCTTAAATATTTATTCCTGTTGAAAAAAAAATTTAGTAGTATTTTTTAAAATTACAGTTGAAATAAAAATATTCATAAAGAAAATTTATAATTCTGCTACCTAATTAGACACCAGACATCAGTGATTGAAAAAGAAAAGACAGTACTCCAAAATGAAGATGAAATAATTTTTAGTATCAAATATCAAATAGTTAAAACCATATTTGTAGAATAGAAAGTATAGAAAGAAAGAAAGAAAGAAAAAAAGAAAGAGAAAGAAAAAAGAAAGAAAGAAAAAGAAAAGAATAAAAGAAAAGAAAAAAGAAAGAAAGAAAATGAATACTTATGCTTAATTTATAAAAAGCCTGTAACATATGGATGTCATGAAAATATAGGTAATGTGAGACACACATACTTTCAAACATAAGCAAATGAGATAAGCAAGCAACAACTCTCAAGATATACTGAACACTGGACTCTGGTAATAGACAATACAATTTTCTTTTCCATACATAAGGAACTGTGTTTTAATCAGTTGTTTTTATAATGTACAAACAGAATTTGACCACAGTACAGTATCACTAGAGAATAAAAAGCAATTCATATACAAAACAAACAACTCTTCCACTGTTACATAGAAATTAGAAACTCTCCCATTTAGTAAATCTAGGTTAAAAGAATTAAACCCACAATAAATTCTACATCTGAAAAAGAGTATTAGTGAAAACATTACATATCAAAACTCATGAGATTCATGAGAAGAAAATTTATAGGCACAAACATCCACATCAATAAAAATAAAGGAAAGTATAAATTTACCACATTTTCTGTATCCATTCCTCTGTTGGGGGACATCTGGCTTCTTTCCAGCTTCTGGTTATTATAAATAAGGCTGCTATGAACATAGTGGAGCATGTGTCTGTGGGGAAAAAAAAGAAAAGCACGGGGGCTGGCACTGGCGGACACAGGGGCACATGCCAGGCCAGGCTGGGGGAGCGCGGGCCTCGCTCTCGGGCCAAGGTAGCGTGCATATGCAGAGGACATAGGCAGACACAGTGGTTCCGCGGGGGGGGGGGGGGGGGGGGGGGCGGGGTGGGGGCAAGGAGGCAAGATGTACGCATGCCTCAGCCTAACAGGGAGTAGGCGGTCACACCGCCGGCCGGTCTCCGCCTGTGGGGGCGCGCAAGGACGCAGAGAAATGCCACACAGAAGGAAGATCCATTCTGATGTGGATTTCTCTGCCTGTTACCTGTGCTCACAAACTGTCCGCGTGGCTGAATCCCAGATGACAGTGCGTACCAGCTAGCTCCGTGAGGCAAATTTAATAAGAGGCGACCCATAGCTTTGATGTTTTATTATTAAGAAAATAGAAAGAGAAAAGAGATAGAAAGATAAAGAAAGAGGAGAAAATAGATAAGAAAAGCCATGACCATGTGGAAAGGGCGAGAAAATGGAGAGACAGAGAGATAGACAAAGAAGAGGGCCAGGGGAGAACAAGCGGGAGAGAGCGAGCGAGCATGTGCTGAGGGGTGCTATTTATAGTGACTTGGGCGGTCAGGTGACCCAAGAGGCGGGGAGAGTGTGGCTGCAGGCAGGTGACTGCCTAGGTGGAGTCAAGCTAGAACCTGGGGCGTGGCCACATGTCTCATTAAGGTCCCACATGTGTCTTTATTACATGCTGGGGAATCCTCAGGGTATATGCCCAGCAGTAATATAATGGGGTCCTCCAATAGTATCATGCCCAGTTTTCTGAGGAACCACCAGACTGATTTCCAGTGTGATTGTACCAGCTTGCAATCCCACCAGCAGTGGAGGAGTGTTCCTCTTTCACCATATTCTCGCCAACACCTGTTGTCTCCTGAGTTTTTGATCTTAACCATTCTGACTGGTGTGAAGTGAAATCTCAGGGTTGTTTTGATTTGCATTTCCCTAATGACTAAGGATGTTGAACATTTCTTCATGTGCTTCTAAGCAATTCGATATTCCTCAGGTGAAAATTCTTTGTTTAGCTCTGTACCCCATTTTTAATAGGGTTATTTGGCTCTCTGGAGTCTAACTTCTTGAATTCTTTATATATACTGGATTTAGCCCTCTGTTGGATGTAGGGTTGGTAAACATCTTTTCCCAATTTGTTGGTTGCTGCTTGCTATTAAAAACAATGAATTCATGAAATTCTTAGGCAAATGGGTGGAACTGGAAAATAATATCCTAAGTGAGGTAACCCAACCACAGAAGAATACACATGGCATGCACTCACTGATAACTGGATATTAGCCCAGAAGCTTGGAATACCCAAGACACAATTCACATATCAAATGATTCCAAAGAAGAAGGAAGGAAAGGCCATTGGTCCTGGAAAGGCTTGATGCAGCAGTGTAGGGGAATACCAGGACAGGGAAGCGGGAGGGGTTTTATTGGGGAACAGGGGGAGGGAAGAGGGCTTATGGGACTTTTAGGGAGAGGGGAACCAGGAAAGGGGAAATCATTTGACATGTAAATAAAGAATATATCTATTAAAAAAGTAAAGGAAGGACAATAATGAACTACATTTCTACCTGTAAAACAAATGAAAGAAAGAAAGAATAACTGAGCAAACCCAAAGAAAGCAAAATAAAGAAATATTACCCCAGACAAATGAAAGAAATATATTGTAGTTATATTTGCATACCCATGAGTAGTTCAGCAATGAGTACATATACCAGAACTCTATACATCCATTAAAAAAAGTCTTATTGTGAAACAGGATATGTTAAGAGAAATGAGTTACACACATAAAGTTGAATACTGGATATTCTTACATGTGGGAGCTACAAAATGATTATTTCATAGAAGGAAGTCACTAGAAGCTACAAAATCAGGCAGGGTTATGGACGAAACTTAAATAACAACTACACAGCTAGAGAAGAATAAGTTTCTGTGTTTTATAACACAGTCGGGTGAAAACATTTTACAATACACATAGTATCCTTTACAAAGTAAAAGAAGCAAGAATTTGGGATGATCCCTATACACATGTACAATCATATGAACATGCATGTTCATGCTCACACACACAAATTAAAGCTATGGAAATGCTAATTACCCTATCCTTTTCATCATCACACAATGAAAACACATATTGAATGATCACACTTTGTGAAATAAATGTGATATTCACATGTCCATTGAAAAATTTCAAAAAGATTGAATTTTAAAGTAGTGAATGAAAGATTAAAAAGTGGGTTAAATTGACAAATCAAAATCTTGTATCTTTGAAAGCCACCCAATGATGATGTAAATTATTAGTTTAATTTAATCAAAAGCATACAAATAAGGAATGACAAGAAAGAATAACTTTGGATATGCAGGGATAATTGTAAACCTCATTTTGTACATATTTCAAAAGCAGTAGGAAAAATAAGATTAAGTGGATTTTTTTTTAGAAAACTATAGTTGAAAACATGACTTGGTAGAGAAGAAAAGCTTGAACAGACTGATATTCATTATTAAAGTAGAAAATGTTCTCAAGAAATTACATCTTATAAATGCATCTAGCTCAGATGGATTCACAGATCAGTTTCACATAATCTTTACAGACTATATAGTTTTAATCAGACACCCATTTAAAAGGAAGGAAATTTTCCAGATTATTTTCAGAAGCAAGAATATGACTATTCCTTTCTCCTGAGGCAGACTCTTTGCTGGTCTGTTCCAGGAGTGACACTATATCCTGATCCATCCTTGAGAACCTGCTGAACTCAGAGCAGTTGGTGAGAAGCCTCCAACCCCCAATTGTGGAGTTCCAGAGCTGCTGCTGGGGTCCAGGCAGACTTGGGCCCATTAGCCACCAAAATACCTGCCGTCCAGAATACCACTCCCCTTATACCCCTTCCAACGCCATGTCATTTCTGCTGGGGCAGACTCTTGGCTGGTCTGCACCAGTGAGGAACTCAGAGCATTCAACCCAAAAGTCTGAAGGCATCCCAAGTGATCTACTGCAGCCAGGGCAACAGATCAGCACCCTGTCTGCCCCTGTGAAGAGCCACTGGTTGGAAGGCCCCACAGGTGATCTGCTACAGTCAGGCTGCAGGCCTACTAGGAGACCTGAAGCAACCCAGGGTCAAAAGAAGCAGACTCCAGACAATCACCCAGACCAACAAACACCAAGGATATCGAGATGGCGAAAGGCAAGCACAAAGCCATAAGCAGAACCCAGTTCTCCTACCACAGCAAGTCCTGAATACAACACACCTGAAAATCAGGAAGCTGACCTAAAATCCTATCTCGTGAAGATAATAAAGTCCTTTAGGGAGGATATCAATAATTCAATGAAAGAAATACAGGAAAACAAAGGTAAACAGGTGAAGGAATATAATAAAGTGATATAAGACCTAAAAATGGAAGTAGAAGCAATAAAGAAAACACAAATGGAGGCAAACCTGGAAATGGAAAACCTAGGAAAGAGGTAAGGAATTACAGATTTAAGTATCACCAACAGGATACAAGAGATAGAAGAGCGAATCTCAGGTGTAGAAGATGCCATAGAAGAAATAGACAAAACAGTCAAAGAAAATACAAAATGCAAAAAGCTTCTGACCCAAAACATCCAGGAAATCCAGGACATAATGGAAAGACCAAACCTAAGAATTATAGGTATAGAAGAGAGCTAAGATTCCCAATTTAAAGGACCAGTAAATATCTTCAACAAAATTATAGAAGAAAACTTCCCTACCCTAAAGATTGAGATACCCATGAACATACAAGAGGCCTACAGAACTTCAAATAGACTGGACCAGAACAGAAATTCCTCCTGTCACATAATAATCAAAGTACCAAATGCACTAAACAAAGAAATAATATTAAAAGCAGTAAGGAAAAAGGGTCAAGTAACATATAAAGACAGACCTATCAGAATTACACCAGACTTCTCACCAGAAACTCTGAAAGCTAGAAGATCCTGGGAAAATGTCATACAGACCCTAAGAGAACATAAATGCCAGCCCAGGCTACTATGCCCAGCAAAACACTCAATTGCCGTAGTGAAAACAAGATATTCCATGACAAAAAACAAATTTATGCAATATTTTTCCACAAAACCAGATCCACAAAGGATAATAGTTAGAAAATACCAACGCAAGGAGGGAACCTACACCCTAGAAAAAGCATGAAGATAATGTTTGAACAAATCCAAAAGAAGATAGCCACACAAATATAATTCCACCTTTAACAACAAAAATAACAGGAAATAACAGTCTCTTTTCCTTAATATCTCTTAACATCAATGGACTCAGTTCCCCAATAAAAAAACATAGACTAAAAAACTGGGTATGTAAACAGAACCCAACATTTTGCTGCATATAAGAAACCCACCTGAGTGACAAAGACAGTCACTACCTCACAGTCAATGGTTGGAAAACAAATTTCCAAGGAAATGGTCCCAAGAAACAAGCTGGAGTAGCCATTCTTATATCAGATAAAATCAACTTTCACCCAAAAGTTGTCAAAAAAGATAAGGAAGGACAGTTCATACAGGTCAAGGGAAAAATCTACCTAGATGAACTTTCCATTCTGAACATCAATGCTCCAAATGCAAGGATACCCACATTCATAAAAGAATCTTTACTAAAGCTCAAAGCACATATCACACCCCACACAATAATGGTGGGAGACTTCAATACCACACTCTCAGCAATGGCCAAATCATGAAAACAGAAACTAAACAGAGACACAGTGAAACTAACAGAAGTTATGAAGCAAATGTATCTAACAGATATTATTGAACATTTCATCCTAAAGCAAAAGAATATACCTTCTTCTCAGAACCTTGTGGTACCTTCTCCAAAACTGACAATATAATTGCTCACAAAACAAATCTCAACAGATACAGGAATATTGAAATAATTGCATGCATCCTATGAGATCAGCACGGTCTAAGGCTGGTCTTAAGTTCCAACAAAATCAATGGAAAACACATGGAAGCTAAACAATGCTCTATTCAATGATAACTTGGTCCATGAAGAAATAAAGAAACTAAACTATTTAGAATTTAATGGAAATGAAGACACATCATACCAAAACCTATGGGACACAATGAAAGCAGTACTATGAGGAAATCTCATAGCTCTAAGTGCCTCCAAAAAGAAACTGGAGAGAGCTTACACTAGCAGCTTGACAGCATACTTGAAAGCTCTAGAACAAAATGAAGCAAAAACACCAAAGAAGAATAGACCACAGGAAATAATCAAACTCAAGGATGAAATCAACCAAATAGAAACCAAAAGAACTATACAAAGAATCAGCAAAACCAGGAGCTGGTTCTTTAGGAAAATCAACAAGGGTATTGGAATGGAGACAGAGAGGAAGATCAATGGAATAGATATGGAGACCCAGAAATGAATCCACATACCTATGGTCACTTGATATTTGACAAAGGAGATAAAACCATCTAGTAGAAAAAAGACAGCATGTTAACAAATGGTTCTGGATCAACTAGCAGTCAGCATGTAAAAAATGCAAATCGATTCATTTTTATTTCCTTGTACATTCTTAAGTCCAAGTGGATCGAGAACCTCCACATAAAACCAGATACACTGAAGTTTATAGAGGAGAAATTGGGGAAGAGCCTTGAACACATGGGCACAGGGGGAAATTTCCTGAAAGGAACAACATTTGCTTATGTTCTAAGAGCAAGAATTGGCAAATGGGATCTCATAAAATTGCAAAGCTTCTGTAAGGCAAAGGACACTGTCAATAAGACAAAATGACAACCAACATATTGGGAAAAGATCTTTACCAATCCTACATCTGATAGAGGGCTAATATCCAATGCATACAAAGAACTCAAGAAGTTAGACTCCAGAGAATCAAATAAGGCTATGAAAAAATGGGGTACAGAGCTAAACAGAGAATTCTCAAATGAGGAAACTCAAATGACCTAAAGAAACGTTCAACATCCTTAGTTATCAGTGAAATGCTAATCAAAACAATCCTGAGATTCCACCTCACACCCTTCAGAATGACTAAAATCCAAAACTCAGATGACAGCAGATGAGAACCCAGCTATACCACTCCTGGAAATAAACCCAGAACATGCTCCAACATGTAATAAGGACACATGCTCCACACTGTTCAGAGAAGCCTTATTTATAATAGTGAGAAGCTGGAAAGAACCTAGATGTCCCTCAACAGAGGAATGGATACAGAAAATGTGGTATATTTACACAATGTAGTACTACTTAGCTATTAAAAACAATGAATTCATGAAATTCTTAGGCAAATGAATGGAACTAGAAAATATCATCCTTAGTGAGGTAACCCACTCACAAAAGAACACACATGGTATACACTCATTGATAAGTGGATATTAGCCCAAAAGTTCCAAATAAACAAGGTACAACTCAGATCACATGAAACTCAAGAAGAAGGAAGACCAAAGTTTGGGTGCTTCGGTTTTTCTGAGAAAGAGAACAAAATACTCACAGGAGCATTTATGGAGATAAAGTGTAGAGCAGAGACTGAAAGAAAGGCCATCCAAAGACTGTCCTACCTGGAGATTCATCCTATAAACTGTCACCAAACCCTGACACTTTTGTTGATGCCAAGAAATGTTTGCCAAAAGGTCCCTGGTATGGCTTTCTCCTGAGAGGTCCTGCCAGAGCCTTACAAATTGATAGGCAGATGCTAGAAGCCAGCCATTGAACTGAGCGCAGGGTCTCCAATGGAGGAATTAGAAAAAGGACTAACGAAGCTGAAGGGGTTTTCAGCCTCATAGGAAGAACAATAATATCAACCAATAAGACCCCCAGTGCTCCCAGGGACTAAGCCATCAACCAAGTGTTACACATTGTTCTACCTGCACTTGTAGCAGAGGCAGGCCTTGTCAGGCATCAATGGGAGGAGAGGTCCTTGGTCTTACAAAGGCTTTATATATGCCCCAATGTAGGGAAATCGAGAGAAGGTAGGCAGTAGAGGGTTAGGTAGAGGAACATTCTCATAGAAGCAGGGAGAGGGAGGATGGGATAGGGGTTTTCTGGGGGGAAGGGGAAACTGGGAAAGGGAATAGCATTTGAAATATAAAGAAAGAATATATTCAATAAAAAAGAATATGACCAGTCCTATAAATTATCAGAGCAATATCAGTTATGAATAACAATACCACAAAACTCAGTAAATAATAAATGGTGTTAGAACTTATACTCTATTTCTAGAAGGCATGTATTAGGACATGATAGTCTGCCATTTGTTCTACACTTTTTCAATGTGTTTGTGTTAGGTTGTTAAGGGAGCTCGAGCATTCATCTTGTTTTCAGAGATTTACCTAGAGTTATTTTTTTTCAATATCAGTTACTATTGTCTGCTTAGAAATCTTTCAAATTTCACATGAATCTGGAACCCACCAATCATATACAGATAACTCTAGGTGTTAACCTTGGTTTCAGGTTTCTATGGTAAGTTTGAAAATCAGACAAACTTACTTGGACCCATACCATTCTTATTACTGCTTTATACAAACTACATATAAAATTAAGCAAGATGACATAAAGTGAAGCTACCTAGTAGTAACTGTTTATTTGTATGGATAACTGGTTTGTGATTATAAAGTAATCATAGCAAATGTTTTTGAACAAACTGACTGACAGAGAGAACATCAGACAGGATGGTGGGCAGTCTTTATCCCTGGGTTTGAAGAATGTGCATTTCTTTTTACTGCCTTCTAAAGTGCCCTGTGGTCCTCCTCACTTCTCTTGGATCTGCTTTATCTCTCAAGGTAGCCCTCCCTCAGTTTCAGGATTTTTTCATTTCTCATGACTAAGGTTTTTTAGGCTCTGACATCAGTTTTACTGGAAATCATTCTCTCATATGGAAATTTTCGTCTCCAGGTTGCCCTTGCCTAGTTACTAATTTGAAAACAGCATCTTAGGCAGCAGCGGCAGCAGTGGCAATAACAACAACATCACAAACACAAATGTAAACACAAACCAATAAAAATAAACAATAACAACAAAACTCAAAACCTAGACTTCTTGTTCATAGAGGAATAACAAACTTGTCAGATGTTCCTCTTTGCAATTAACTGTTCTTTCATAGGACTTTGCCTGAAATTTTCCATTTGTGCTCTGACTTGTTCCTTCACAACCCTTGCCTAGTTTCTCCCAATCCTTATCTTCAGAAGTACTTCTTGGACAAATCTTTTTCACATCCATTATTATCTTGCAATCTACTGATAGAAACACACAGGGTTTATTATAGGTTCATTCAAAAAGAGAACAATTGCAATTTCCTTTAACAGCCAGTTGTGAGGCAGAAAGAGTCACTGGTCACAGTGCCCATCAAAACAGATTAATGTCAGTATGGTGTCAACCTTTCTCCACATAAATAGATGTAAGCATGGGACAAATGGAAATTATACTCGGTTTTATTCAAGATAAGAGCAGGAACAAAAAGAAAGTGAACATGTACAGAAAGAGCTTATTAATAAGTTCTTTTCAAAAACACAAGTGAAAAATTGAGTAGGAAGGAGAGAATAATAAAATCATTTTCATTCCCTTCAGATTTCCCATTATCTCTTATTCTCACTTCATTGCAGGAGAGGCATCGTTTTTAATGTTTCTATGGTACAAATCTGAGGAGCAAAATGGAGAAATAAATTGACAGTTTATAAAAACTTTAAAATACTGAAGATCAGCCAAAAGAAGTAGATTTGTCATTATACCTTAAATAACATACGAGATGAGAATTTACCTCTAAACTCTGAGGCTGTAGAAACAAACAGTGAATTCTAAGTCCACAAAGGGAAAAGAGGCATTCAGGTATGGAAGACAAAATTAAACAATCACTGAGGAGAGACAGACTATCAGAAGGATGGGGATGGCATATGACCTAATCATTGTAGAAGCATTGTTAGTACAAGAAATAACTCTGCCTTGTTCATGACTGCTGCACTGAAAGCTACCTGTGCATATCTGTTAAAAAGATTATCATTAGCCATAGCCTTGGCATATTTATTTACACAAGATATGCATCCTATAATTTGGCATCTAAAATTTAATAGAAGAATTAGGACACATGCCCTTTAAAGCATTGTTTTAGATAATGGAGACATTGATCAGTGGTTACAAGCCCTGGCTGCTTTTTTGGAATACCCAAGTCTGATTCCTAGAACCTTCTTGACAGTTCACAACTATCTGTAATTCCAGTCCCAAGGTATCCAGCACCCTCTTCTGGCCTCCTCTGACACTTCACACTCATGGTGTCTAAGCATTCTACAGACAATTAAATTTTAAATAATTATTTAAAAAATCAAGTATTGTTTTAATTTAAGAATATGTGAAACACATGTTTCAATTCATTGTTATAAAAATTTGAGAGCTGTGGGTTTGGCAAAAAGTAAAACATTGTCTTTCTCAAAAAAGCCGTTTCTAGTCTTAAGCCTTAATAAAAAGTAGTAGTGGGTGAGCCGCGCCACAGAGAGTGTGCAGATTGCACTCCAACATCTTTGCTCCAGTGGCCGGGAAGTTGGGACAGCCAGGTTCTGAGACAGACAGGCATAATGTCGCTCGGGTCTCAGGCGGCTTGTGTGTGTGCGGCTCCCAGGTGCGGGGCTGATCTGCAGTGACCAGCGCGCCAGCTCTATTGTGGGACTTCTGCTTGGCAGAGGGACCCCGCACTGGGAGGGAGCCTACCAGCTTTCCTTCCGAGACCTCTGTTCCCGCAGACTGCGCTGAAGAGACAGGTACCCCAAGCTCCCTATCCCCAATATAACATCACTTGGGACACGGCCTGTTGGGGCTTCCATCTGTGCCCGAGAACGGGTCAGCGCTGTGGTCCTCTGGGTGCCAGATCGGCCGGCCATCACATCTATAGGGTGAGCGGCTCCACGGAGAGTGCTCTCCGCCATCTTTGCTCCAGTGACTGGGAGGTTGGGACAGCGAGGTTCTGAGACAGACAGGCATAATATCTCTTGGGTCTCAGGCAGCTTGTGTGTATGCGGCTCCCAAGTGCTGGGCTGATCTGCAGTAACCAGTGCGCCAGCTCTGCTGTGGGACTTCTGCCTGGCAGAGGGACGCCCCCTCCCCCCCCCAGGAGAGACCACACACCCCTGCACAGGGCAGGAGCCTACCAGCCTCCCTTTGGCGACCTCTGCTCCAGGAATCCACTAGGCTGAGCCTTTAGATGTGCAAGGCCTCCCCAATATAAGATCACTTGGGGCAAGGCACATTAGGGCTCCAAAGTCACTCAGGAGCAGGCAGGCCCCAGAAATCGGTGCCAGGGGAATCCTGGTAATCCAAGGGGGGCAGAAATAGCTTTGCAGGCTCACAGGAGGTCCAACCAACAGCCAGTGACAGCAGGACCAACTAACACCAGAGGTATCCAGATGGCAAAAGGCAAACGTAGGAATGTTACTAACAGAAATCAAAGTAATGTGGGACCATCCGAACCCAACTCTCCAACAGCAGCAAGTCCTGGATACCCCACCACACCCGAAAGACAAGATCTAGATTTAAAATCACTTCTCATGGTGCTATTAGAGGATCACAAGAAGGACACAAATAAATCTCATAAAGTGTTACAGGAGACCATGAATCAACGGTTAGAAGCCCTTACAAAGGAAACACAAAAATCGCTTAGAGAAATGCGGGAGAACATGGATCAAAAGATGGAGGCGCACAAGGAGACAACACAAAAATAGCTTAACGAGATGAATCAACGGGTAGATGCACTCACAAAGGAATCACAAAATTTGCATAAAGAAATGGAGAAGAATATGGGTCAACAGATGGATGTCCATAAGGAGGCAACACAAAAATTGCTTAAAGAAATGAATCAACGGTTAGATGCCCTTACAAAGGAAACACTAGAACTGCTTAAAGAAATGCAGGAGACGATGGATCAACAGATGGAATCCCATGGGGAAGAAACACAAAAATCGCTCAGAGAAATGCAGGAGAACGTGGGTCATCAGGAAGAAATCCTGAAGGAGGTAATGCAAAAATACCTTAAAGAAATACAGGAAAATACAAACAAACAAGTGAAGGATCTCAGCAAATCCATCCAGGAACTAAAAAAGGAAGTAGAAACAACTAAGAAATCACAAAGGGAGACAACTTTGGAGATAGAAAACCTTGGGAAGAAATCAGGAGTCATAGATGCAAACATCAACAATAGAATACAAGAGATGGAAGAAAGAATCTCAGGTGCTGAAGATTCCATAGAAAGCATCGACTCAACAGTCAAAGAAAATGCAAAATGCAAAAAACGTGTAACCCAAAACATCCAGGAAATCCAGGACACAATTAGAAGACCAAACCTAAGGATTACAGGTATAGATGAGAGTGAAGATTTGCAACTTAAAGGGCCAGTAAACATCTTCAACAAAATTATGGAGGAAAACTTCCCTAACTTAAAGAGAGAGATGCCGATGAACGTACAAGAAGCCTACAGAACTCCAAACAGACTGGACCAGAACAGAAATACCTCCCGTCACATAATAATCAAAACACCGAATATTCTAAACAAAGAAAGAATACTAAAAGCAGTAAGAGAAAAGGGCCAAGTAACATACAAAGGAAGACCTATAGGAATCACATCTGACTTCTCACCAGAGACTATGAAAGCCAGAAGATCCTGGGCAGATCTCATGCAGACACTAAGAGAGCACAAATGCCAGCCTAGACTACTATACCCAGCAAAACTCTCAATCATCATAGATGGAGAGACCAAGATATTCCATGATAAAACCAAATTTTCACAATATCTTTCCGCAAATCCAGCCCTGCAACGGATAATAGGTGGAAACCTCCAATACAGGGAGAGAAACAACACCCTGGAAAAAATGAGATAATAACCTTCTTGAATCAAACCCAAAAGTAGATAACCACTCAAACATAAAGATAGCGTCAAGAATGGCAGATGGCAATAATCACTATGCCTTAATCTCTCTTAATATCAATGGTCTCAATTCCCCAATTAAAGACATAGACTAGCAGACTGGATACGTAAACAGGACCCAGCATTTTGCTGCATGCAGGAAACGCACCTCAGTGTCAAAGACAAACACTACCTCAGAGTAAAATGCTGGAAAACAATTTTACAAGCAAATGGCCCCAAGAAACGAGGTGGAGTAGCCATCCTAATATCGGATAAAATTGATTTTCAACCTAAAGTCATCAAAAAAGACACAGAAGGACACTACATACTGATCAAGGGAAAAATCCATCATCAAGAACTCTCAATTCTGAATATCTACGCTCCAAATGCAAGGGCACCCTCATTCGTAAAAGAAACTTTACTAAAACACAAAGCACACACTGCACCGCACACAATAATAGTGGGTGTCTTCAGCACCCCACTCTCTGAAATGGATCGTTCAGGAAAGCAGAAACTAAACAGGGACACAGTGAATCTAATTGAAGCCTTGGACCAAATGGAACTAACTGATATATAGAGAACGTTTCATCCTAGAGCTAAAGAATACACGTTCTTCTCAGCTCCTCATGGTACCTTCTCCAAAATTGACCATATAATTGGTCACAAATCAGACCTCAACAGATACAAGAAGATAGAAATAATCCCATGCCTCCTAGCAGATCACTATGGAATAAGGGTGGTCTTCATGGCAACAAAAACAAAAGAAAACCCACGTACACTTGGAGGCTGAACAATGCTCTACTCAATGATAACTTGGTCAAGGTGGAAATAAAGAAAGAAATCAAAGACTTTTTGAAAGTTAATGAAAATGAAGGCACAACATACCCTAATTTATGGGACACAATGAAAGCAGTGCTAAGAGGAAAATTCATAGCCTTGAGTGCCGCCAAAAAGAAACGGGAGACAGCATACACTAACAGCTTAATGGCACACCTGAAAGCCCTGGAACAAAAAGAAGCAAATACACCAAAGAGGAGTAGAAGGCAGGAAATCATCAAACTCAGGGCTGAAATCAATCAAGTAGAAACAAATAAAACCATACAAAGAATCAACAAAACGAGGAGTTGGTTCTTTGAGAAAATCAACAAGATAGATAAGCCCTTAGCCAGACTAACCAGAGAGCACAGAGATAGTATCCAAATTAATAAAATCAGAAACGAAAAGGGAGAGATAACAACAGAAACTGAGGGAATTCAAAAAATCATCAGATCCTACTACAAAAACCTGTATTCAACCCAACTAGAAAATCTTGAGGAAATGGACAATTTCCTTGACAGATACCAAGTACCAAAATTAAATCAGGATCACATAGACCATCTAAACCGTCCTATAACCCCTGAAGAAATAGAAGTTGTCATTGGAAGTCTTCCAACCAAAAAAAAAACACAGGTCCAGATGGTTTTACTGCAGAATTCTATGAGACCTTCAAAGAAGACCTAACACCAATACTCTTCAAACTGTTCCACAAAATAGAAACAGAAGGAACACTACCCAACTCATTCTATGAAGCCACAATTACACTAATACCAAAAGCACACAAAGATCCGACAAAGAAAGAGAATCTCAGGCCAATCTCTCTTATGAATATTGATGCAAAAATACTCAAAAAAATTCTTGCCAACCCAATCCAAGAACACATCAAAACGATCATTCACCACGATCAAGTAGGCTTCATCCCAGGGATGCAGGGATGGTTCAATATAAGGAAATCCATCAATGTAATCCACTACATAAACAATCTCAAAGAAAAAAACCACATGGTCATCTCATTAGATGCTGAGAAAGCATTTGACAAAATTCAGCATCCTTTCATGCTAAAGGTCTTGGAAAGATCAGGAATTCAAGGCCCATATCTAAACATAGTAAAAGCAATTTACAGCAAACCGGTAGCCAGCATCAAACTAAATGGAGAGAAACTTGAAGCAATCCCACTAAAATCAGGGACTAGACAAGGCTTCCCTCTCTCTCCATATCTTTTCAATATAGTACTTGAAGTTCTAGCTAGAGCAATTAGACAACAAAAAGAGGTCAAAGGGATACAAATTGGAAAGGAAGAAGTCAAACTATCACTATTTGCAGACGATATGATAGTATACTTAAGCGACCCAAAGAACTCCACCAGAGAACTCCTACAGCTGATAAACGACTTCAGCAAAGTGGCCGGATATAAAATCAACTCAAGCAAGTCAGAAGCCTTCCTATACTCAAAGGATAAGCAGGCTGAGAAAGAAGTAAGAGAAATAATACCCTTCACGATAGCCACAAACCATATTAAGTATCTTGGCGTGACTCTAACCAAACAAGTGAAAGATCTGTATGACAAGAACTACAAGTCTCTGAAGAAAGAAATTGAAGAACTCAGAAGATGGAAAAATCTGCCATGCTCATGGATTGGCAGGATTAATATAGTAAAAATGAGCATCTTACCAAAAGTAATACACAGATTCAATGCAATCCTCATCAAAATCCCAACTCAAATCTTCATAGAGTTAGAAAGAGCAATTCAAAAATTCATCTGGAATAACAGAAAACCCAGAATAGCTAAAACTATTCTCAAGAGTAAAAGAACCTCTAGGGGAATCAGTATCCCGGACCTCAAGCTGTACTACAGAGCAATAGTGTTAAAAACTGCATGGTATTGGTACAATAACAGACATGTAGATCAATGGAACAGAACTGAAGACCCAGAAATGAATCCACACTCCTATGGTCACTTGATCTTTGACAAAGGAGCTAAAACCATCCAGTGGAAAAAAGATAGCCTTTCCAACAAATGGTGCTGGCTCAGCTGGAGGTCAACATGCAGAAGAATGCAAATTGACCCATCCTTATCTCCTTGCACTAAGCTCAATTCTAAGTGGATCAAAGATCTCCACATAAAACCAGACACACTGAAACTAATAGAAGGGAAACTAGGGAAGAACCTTGACCATATGGGCACAGGGGAGAATTTCCTGAACAGAACTCCAATAGCTTATGCTCTAAGATCAAGAATAGACAAATGGGACCTCATTAAATTACAAAGTTTTTGCAAGGCAAAAGACACTGTCAAAAAGACAAAGCGGCAACCAACTAACTGGGAAATGATCTTTACCAACCTTACATCTGACAGAGGGCTAATATCCAAGATATACAAAGAACTCAAGAAGTTAAACTCCAGAGAGGCAAGTAACCCTATTAAAAAATGGGGTACAGAGCTACACAAAGAGTTCTCACCTGAAGAATATCTAATGACTGAGAAGCACCTAAAGAGGTGTTCATCATCCTTAGTCATTAGGGAAATGCAAATCAAAACAACCCTGAGATTCCATCTCACACCAGTCAGGATGGCTAAGATCAAAAACACAGGAGACAGCAGTTGTTGGCGAGGATGTGGAGAAAGAGGAACACTCCTCCACTGCTGGTGGAATTGCAGGCTGGTACATCCACTCTGGAAAGCAGTCTGGCAGTTCCTCAGAAAACTGGGCATGACACTCCCGGAGGATCCGGCTATACCACTCCTGGGCATATACACAGAGACTTTACCTGCATGCAATAAGGACACATGCTCCACTATGTTCATAGCAGCCTTATTTATAATAGCCAGAAGCTGGAAAGAACCCAGATGTCCCTCAACGGAGGAATGGATTCAGAAGATGTGGTATATCTACACAATGGAATACTACTCTGCAATTAAAAACAGTGAATTTACAAAATTCCTAGGCAAATGGTCAGAACTTGAAAATATCATCCTTAGTGAGGTAACCCAATCACAAAAGAACACACATGGTATGCAGTCACTGATAAGGGGATATTGACCCAGAATTTCGGAATACCCTAGACACAATCCGCATATCAATAGATTTCTAAAAAGATGGAAGGAGAGACCCCTGGTCCTGGAAAGACTGGATGTAGGGGAACGCCAGGACAGAGTAACGAGAGGGGGTTGAATGGAGAAAAGAGGGAGGGAAGGGGGCTTATGGGACTTTCGGGGAGGGAGGAAACGGGAAAGGGGAAGTGATTTGGAATGTAAATTAAAAAAATAAAATAAATAAAAAAAAAAAAAAAAAAAGTCTTCTA